>CM031954.1:3223464-3568464 GCA_018749465.1 Paracanthobrama guichenoti
CAAAAGAACGATGAGCAATAAAAACATTGACAGCCATTCAGAATCCATCCTGCTCTTAGGAACTCCAGCATTTAAAGCAGCAGGCGACACAACTGCAGCGTGCACTTATAATAAACCGAAAGTTATCATCCGTTGGTGTGGACACTATAGTTATCGGTCTTGATGTGAACGGGCCTTTCCTCTATATCAACTTCTTGTTTACAGAACCATTGTATAAAAGCAATTTTACACAATCATGCTGCATTCTTGTTACTCCAATAACTTCTCATAAATCATCATTAGTTCTAACATGATGTTTTCTAATTAGCAATGGATCCATGGCATAAGAAAGTAGCTCAAGTTCAACTAGATGGACAGACAGACTTAAATATTGTATTCAGAATATAACCTGAAAGTTAAATCAGGGCATTTCCCCTTTTTGTTAAACTCCTCCCTAACCAACAACTAAAGACAAATGGCACACACATAAACTCTCTTTCCTCTTCAGCACATGCAGATACACTCATAAGCATCTCACTTAAGTGGAGCTCGTGTTACCACATAAGCATGCATGTGCGGGGGCTGAGGCCATGGAGAGGCGTCAGTGCACTGCCTCCAGCTGACAGCTCCCTTCTGCCTGAGATCAAGGCCAGCTGAGTGCACAGTCATTCATTCTCATACAAAAACATGAAACATGTGGCATGTGCTTCTCAGAACTAGGCTTCAACTAATTTGCCCAGTAACAGTTGCAATGTGCAGTAGAAGGAGCGAGCAGTGAGAAGAAGGAATAGTAGAAGAGGAGGAGGAGGAGGAGGAGGAGGAGGAGGAAGCCACTAGAAAAACAATCCAGCAATAGCTAAAGATAGATCTGAGCTTCCAGGCACGCTAAGGCCTGGCACACTCAAGGTTAGTGCATGCACTGGGCCACGCAAACACAAATGCACAGGCAGATAAGAGCAGCAGAGAGGCCAATAGACTGGATAGACAGAATATTAGCACTGCTTTTGCATACTTGGAATTTCACAGGGCCTTCAACATTCAGAGCAGTGTCATTTTAGCATCATTACAGCTCTTTTAATACTTTGAATTTGTGTTTTTGTCATTTAAAAAATATATGTATATCGTTTTGATTACTTTTATTTAAAATGTAGTTTGTTACAGTATTTTAGTACATCGAGAAAATGAGCATGAGCAACTGAAAATGAGAAATGTTGCTTTGGCAAAAAAAAAAGAAAAAAATATATATATATATATATTTTATTATTAAAATGTTTAGTTTGTTTTTAGTTTGAGTTATAACCCTGATTCCGAGTAATGAATAATGCATGGCGATCTCTTCTATATGACTAATGGCCTTTGTGGAATAAAAGGAAAAGAAAGGAAATTACTGAAACTATGAATTTCATTTACATTTTCGACATGCAGACTGTTCGACATGCAGACTGATCAGTGGCTGACTTTAAGCAGTGCATGCCGGTTAGAAATTTTGGTCTGACTTGAGACAGTAAGGACGCCACAAGCTCTAAAGACAACACAGCTGTTCCACGATTGGCCAGATTCACCGCATGACTACGGTCATGTGTGTTTCGAGTTTATTCTGACACCTTCAGTTAAGGCTCATAAATCTGTTTTTATAACAGTAACAGTAGTTCATAATGTTATATTTTGTCATGTTTCCCAAAATATCCCTCCATCCATCTTCAACTGTTTATCCACGGTCGGGTCGCAGGGGCAGCAGCTCCAGCAGGGGACCCCAAACTTCCCTTTCCTGAGCAACATTAATTAGCTCTGACTGGGGGATCTTGAGGTGTTCCCAGGCCAGTGTGGAGATAATCTTTCCACCTAGTCCTGGGTCTTCCCCGAGGCCTCCTCCCAGCTGGACGTGCCTGGAACACCTCCCTAGGGAGATGCCCAGGGGGCATCCTTACCATATGCCCGAACCACCTCAACTGGCTCTGCTCATTGCAAAGAAAGCATTGGCTCCGAGTTCCTCACAAATGTCCGTACTTCTCATCCTATCTCAAAGGGAGATGCCAGCCACCCTCCTGAGAAAAGCCATTTTGTACGCTTGTACCCACGATCTAGTTCTTTCGGTCATGACCCAGCCTTCATGACCATAGGTGAGGGTAGAAATTAAAATTGACCAGTAGAGCGAGAGCTTTGCCTTCCGGCTCAGCTCTCTTTTCATCACAAATGCAGTTCATAAAGTATTGAATGAAAATGTCTCTGAAACATCTGTGTGTTTGACAAATATTGCATTTAATTCACTTAATTTGTGATAAAGTACGCAAACACAGTGCGAGCGTCTCTACGGGAAGCAGAAAGTGTCCGGCGTCTCCGTTTTCAGCTCCTCCCCGACTGCAAGTGGTAACTCTCGCAGAGTGTTTACATCCAGCCGCAGCCAATGTCTAACACACTTTTTATGTTTTATATACCAAGTCATGAAAGATGGCGCAGGTTGATGAGTCCTTAACACAACCTGCTGACAATTGTTGTCTACACAGCACAAGCTGATTGGTTTCTGTTGCATCTGCAGCCAATGAGCTTGCTATGCAACATTTAAATAGTTGGTCAGTGTTTGCTGTAGCAGTTTGCAGTGTGCTTTCAAAGTTCCCCTGAAACCCCCCACCTTCCCCAGCTCCACCTGTATAGATCTGCTAGGCATAATTTCATATATGTTATTTGTGCAGCAGCTCACAGCAATCAGGAGATCAAGCCAAACTTTTAACCTAAAATTCAAAGGGATAGTTCACCACAAAAAAAAAAAAAAAAAAAAAAAAAAAAATTAAAACTCTGTCATTATTTACTCACCCTCATGTATGACTTTCCTTCTTCTGTGGAAAACAAATGTTTTTTTTTTTTTGTCAATACAATGAAAGTTAATGCTTTTAGCGAATCAGGTAAGTGTTATGAACATCTGCTCAGACGGACTGTCATGTGTGCAGTACTTACGCCAAGCTGTGGCTTTGCACAGGCCCATCATACTGTTTAAAGAGGGAAGAAAGTATGAGAAACACCACATTACTCTAGGTCCATTTTGGGTAGCATTTTCACAGGACTTGGCTTTGGCAACATAACACACTACATTTGCAAAAGCTTTAGATAGAACTGAACTTGTGCTGAACTCCCATGAATAATACCTTTAAAATCCAGAGTAATAAGTTCAAGGGGCCTGAGTTATTTTTTTTATTGTTGTGTCCAGCCAATAAAGCCTAGTAATCTTTCCACTGAGACACACTAAGCCATTCTGAGACGTTTGGCCAAGGTAATATGGTCTTGCCCCTTTGGCTAACCTAATAAAGCCTAACCTCTTTCCGACAGGCCTATTACACCAGTCTAGCCTTGTTCTTAGGTGTGACATCCTGTGTTCTGTGTTCTTTCAGAAGGGTGTTGCAGTCTGAAGATTGTAGCTCTTTTGAACCTTTTTATTTAAAGCAACATAATCCAGACTCTAGATCGTTCCTCTTCAACTGCAGCGAGATATTTTCTGAAACATACTATTTGGTGTCTAATTACAGTTTACAAGTATTTAACTCGCATAAGATAATTGTAGTCTTGTTTTAACCCTTGTGCTTACAAGGACTAAATCTTCATGCGACAGAACAGTCATCAATTTGGATTCAAAGGTACAATTTGCTCAACAAAAAAAAAAAAAGTCCTCTCAGAGAATGAAAACAAGTGCAGCCTTCAGGCAGTGTTCAGGGCCGGTTACACACTGAACTCATGATGTGGAAAACAGTGCTCTACTGAGTACTGACTGTTTCATGGCACGGATGATGAGAGGAAGAGAGACATCACAACACTTCTACAGAATCTTTTTGTTTGCTTGTTTTCACTAATACAGTTTTGCTATTTGTGTTCAACAAGCTATTCTATTCATTTTATTTTGGTCTGGCATGTTTGTTAGAACTAATTACTACAACACACAAAGGATGCCTGTGGATATCTGTACTACTTGATAAGAGGACGTCTGTTATTAGAGGTTTAGATCAGCTTTTCTAGTATGTAGGTTTGTGGTGCCGTTGTCTTTTAGCTATAACTTACAAAAATGTAAGAGGAGATTTCTACTGCAAACAAACCTATTTATGCTCCCTATAGCAATGAGGGATCTCCCTTGAATTAACACACCACTGCATCAAGTTATATCAGTATTGTGTTGACAGTTTTGGAGATTTTTGTCTCAAAAATTGAACAACAACAGATACCTGGTATCTGTTGTCAAAATGTATTTAGTTTAAATGTTAGAGCTGTTAAACACAAAATACACATGCCTACCCCGAGTAGCCTACTGAATAAAGCAATGATAATGACTCCCTATAAACTATAGTAGTTATATTAAAAATTTAAGTATATGCAATGTACCGTATACCGTGCAACAAAGAAGAAAAAACAACAATACATATAAATGTAGAACAAAGTAGAACATATAAAATATACACTACTGTTCAAAAGTTTGGGGTAGGTACGATTTTATGATGTTTTTGCAAGAAGTCTCTTTATGCTCACCAAGGCTGCACTTACTGTGAAATATTATTATAATTGATAATAACTGTTTTCTATTTAACATACTTTAAAATGTCATTTATTTAAAGCTGAATTTTCAGCATCATTCCTCACATGATCCTTCAGAAATCATTCTAATATGCTGATTTGCTACAAAAGAACAGCATTTTTTTATATATATATTTTTACATTATAAATGTCTTTACATTTATATTAAATATCTGTTATCTAAGCCTTAAGATATAAAGAAATCATACATCACTATATAAATGAACAAATGACCCAGTGTGTGAGATATTTAGGATGTGCAGAGATTCTGTGTGCTCTGTCCTGTTATTTAGGTTAGAAAACGTCCTGCTGTTAGTTATGCACCAGTGGAACAGGAGGGTACGCGGGGGGTTCAAAGAAAGTGCAGATCAGCACAGATTTAAATGACAAATGTAACCACATAAACTGGGACACACAAAATCTTCTAAGGGTTTAAAAAAATATTTTTTGATGGCATGGTCATTAATCGGTAAAGGCTAAATATGTTTCTGTTATTAAATATGTGTGGTGTTTATTAACAACCTCTCCAATCTCAAAACCGAATGCATCTTTTCTAACCCTCACTGTCTCAACATAAACATTATAATCCTCAGGTCTAATGCAGACAACTAAACAACCAGACCAGATGACCTCATCTCAATGACAAACACGAGTGTCATGACCTCACTGCTCAAGGGTTAGATTCATGCGGCCATTATACAGCCACCCACAACAAGCTGACAATTGTCAAAGAGGTCAGTCTCGGTGTCTCTGAAACTCTCTTGGTGTATCACCTTTGCAAAGTCAGGCTCTGTTCCTTGCTGTCATGTCCTGAGTTTGCTCCAGGTGCTTCAGCAAACAGATGGTTAGATTATGCACAAGTCCCTAAAGTGCAGCGCTGTCTCAGGGGGCTATATTGTCTTGAAGGTCATTAGTCAAATATTCTTCCAGAAGGATCTGACAGCGATGATGGAAGCAAATGTTGAAAGTAAATGCCATTGTCAAGGTCGCAATCAGAATGATTGCTGTGTTGTATTTAGCAAAACATGATTTGCTATGATAATAACATGCTAGAGCTCGTCCTCAGCTGTGGTGACATCCTTAAGTGCTCTTGCAAATAAAAATCTAGAGCTGAGTGCCACCTACTGGCTGATAAATTATATTGACTACCGCAGTAAGATCTTCTCCTGAATACTTGAATAATAGGGCCAAATACATTTCTGGAGGAGACATTTAACTTCACTCTGAGAGTTCAAAGCAGACTGTTTATATGCATGCAATATATCTTTATTGCTCCAACTAATCAGAATGCAAATTGTGTAGTCACATTCCCTATGGATCTCTAGACAAACATGCTGATTTGGTATGAGGGCATGTTGCTCCCTAGGGTAATGTGAATTATGTCTCTTAGACAAACATACAAATATCAAGTTGTGTATGTGTGTGTGTGTGTGTGTGTGTGTGTGTGTGTGTGTGTGTGTGTGTGTATATATATATATATATATATATATATATATATATATATATATATATATATATATATATATATATATATATATATATATATATAAATAAAAATAAATATAAATATATATAAAACAAATGTACAAAAGGAAATTGGAAATTTGCAACAAGCTGGAAATTGCACAGCTATAACGTAACTCCATAATAGCTTAGCTCCATAATTTTTGTAACATATATATATATATATATATATATATATATATATATATATATATATATATATATATATATATATATATTTATTATTATATTATATATATGATGTGTGTGTGTGTGTACACACACACACACACACACACACACACACACACATATATATATATAGTATACCTCACAGAAATATATATGTATAAATATATTAATATACAGTATACACAAACTTTTGTGTTAGATGCAATTTATCGATTTGACAGCACTAATTATATTTTACACAACATAATCAAAACCGATTAGAATAGAAATATGTAAAAACAAACAAACAAACAAACAAACAAAATCATGCACGTATTATGATGTGTTGTCAGGGTCTCAGGTGGTTTAGTTTGTTCCTGGATTAATTGGATGGACATACAGAATCCCAAGTTG
Organism: Paracanthobrama guichenoti; assembly: GCA_018749465.1. NCBI lineage: Eukaryota > Metazoa > Chordata > Actinopteri > Cypriniformes > Gobionidae > Paracanthobrama > Paracanthobrama guichenoti. The sequence continues at coordinate 3,230,083 of CM031954.1, forward strand.
TCAATAAAAAGGCAATTTAACTGATGCAGTCCCTCCTCCAACACTAGATTGCTTCCGAAATATTCAAATCATGCCCGTGGCTACATTTTACAAAGAGAAATCCACACAAGCACTCTTTCAGTTAGAAATGTAAACAAGTGAAATAAACTGTAATATAGTTTATAGGCATCTTTTTGATAGGCTCATTGCTATGGACTTGCATGGCACCTCATTTTATTGCTATGGCAACAGACAATGGTTGGCTTTCTGTGTCAAATATTATAACAGCATGTCATCTACAGAGGGCAAAGTCACAATGAGTAAACAAACAGAGGCATTTAGACTTTAAAAAAAAGTGTCCTCACAGTAACTTTAAGCTTACCGCTTCAAAATATAATCACAGACTAACCAGTCAGATTGATTGTATTTATGCAACTGCAGAGGTCAACTGTTATTGGACACAAGACCAGCTCTAAACAATCTTCTCTCATTGATCAGCTGTTCTGCCAACGTCGTCTATTGGATTCTGTGACAAGCTGAGTCTCTAATAAGGACATTACTGCTCACTTCACTTATGTACTTAAATTAAAATATCTTAAAACCTGTATTTTGTTTAGTAAATTCAGGTGGTGTTATTTCAATGGTCTTTTTCTACATGAACATTCAGCTAGTAAACTATGAATGAAGTCAGGCAAGTTAGAATATGCATGACTAAGAAGGCAGAGCAAACATAGTTTCTTTCATTGTCATTGTGTCATGACCCTTAATCCAGTTTGTTTTGAGACATATTTTTAAATGCTGTCTGCTCAGGTTTGTTTAAAATCTAATAAATGTACTGTTACTCCCTCTAGTGGTTTAACAGCTATTTTTGTTTACATGCTTTCAGAAACAATGCAGCATTATTATTAGGGCCCAAGCCCTGAAAGGGCGAAGGCCCTATTGTTCTTCTAAGGATTATTATTATTATTATTATTTTTTTTTTTTTTTTTTTCGCCTTTTTGCCCTTTTGGGGCCCTTAACATGCTCGAAAACTCTTGAAACTTTGCACACTCGCGTCGAACGCGTGGCCATCAGGGTGGGCTGGGTTTGGTACCCGGGGCGTGGCAGGGGGGCTCGACAGCGCCCCCTTGAAAAAATAAATAAAACTGTCCATAAATCAAAAACGCTTGCATGTATTAGTATGAAACTCGGTACACATATAGAACTCATCGGGCCGAACAACTTCCGCGCTCTAAGTTATGCGTCAGCACAACAGGAAGTGAGCAATTATGGGTCGTTTTAAAACGCATACTGTGGAATTTGAAATACTCCTCCTAGGCGATTAACCCGATCAGCGCCAAACTCGGTCAGCATGAAGTCAAGGCATTGAGGATGCTAAATTGCGGCGGATTTTTGATATCTCGAACGGTTTGGCCGTGGCAGGAGACGAATTTATGGCGAGAAATGGGAAACAGGAAGTGTGTTATAACTTCTGCATACATTGACTGGTTTGGATGAAACTTCAGCTGTGTGTTCGTTGTAAGAGGCCGATCACATGGATATGACTTTTGTGAGTCAAAGTTATAGCGCCACCAACTGGCAGCAGGAAGTGTGTCACTTTCAAAAATGCTTTGAATCACCGTCTTATTTTCACCCGATTTACTTCAAACTTCATCAGTATAATGTCAAAACATGGCAGATATAGACATATGAATGGATTCCTGATATTTTAAATACTGTTGCCATGGCAACGTGTCAAAGTTGAATAATCTTTTAGGGTGTTTTTTAGACTCTTAGCATGCTTGAAATGACTTGAAAGTCAACACACACATCAGTGATGCCTTCCAGTAGATATGGCCAAAGTCTTAGAAACGGGCGTGGTGGAGGGGCTCAGTAGCGCCACCTTTTGACAAAAGTGGGGGGGTTAGTTTTATCTACAGTCACCAAACTCTGTGTATATATTGTTCTCATCAAGCCGGACATCTTTCTAATTTACAGTCATTAGCTCTGACCAACAGGAAGTCAGATATTTTGGTTTGAATTTGTAATTTTGGATAAATCCGGCTCTAAGTTATTATAAACTATTCGTAGGAGATGCATGGAATCGACACCAAACTCGGTCAACATGAAACAAAGACACTGAAGATGCTATAGTGCGAACGATTATAGGATATCTCAAACGGTGCTGCTATGGCGAGGGATTAAATGAGGGACAAAAAAGGGAAACAGAAAATGTCTAATTTCTTGTTAAATCATTGTTTGATTTAAATTAAATTAAGATTGTATGTTCGGTAATTGAACCTGGGTGAATTTAAAATGAATGTACTATTTTTCAGATCAATATATTTATTTTATTTAATATATTTAATCTGAATCTTATTTTGTCTGCCCTCCCTTCAATGTCCAATAGATGGCACTGTTGACTTAGTTTTGATGGGGGAAAAAAAACCCTGTTTCCCTCTCTGTCTCTGGCTCTGTCTCTGTCTGTGTGTGTGTGTGTGTGTGTGGAGGAGGGGGTGGGTGGCTGACAGCTAAAGCATGCCTCTCTGTCTATGCCTCTGGCTCTTTCACTCTGTGTGTGTGTGTGTGTGTGTGTGTGTGTGTGTGTGTGTGTCAGTAGATGGCACTGTTGTCTAAGTTATGAAGCACAAAAAAAAACTATTTTTCTCTACTTCTGGCTCTGTGTGTGTGTATGTGTGTGTGTGGAGGGGGGATGGGTGGCTGACAGCTAAAGCATGCCAATCTGTCTCTGCATTCTCTTTCTATGTGTGTGTGTGTGTGTGTGTGTGTGTGTGTGTGTGTGTGTAAGGGGGATGGGTGGCTGACAGCTAAAGCATGCCTCTCTGTCTTTGCATTCTCTTTCTGTGTGTGTGTGTGTGTGTAGGGGGATGGGTGCACCTGCAGTATTCTGAATGTCATTCTGAACTCGATTTGAAGAGCACTGCAATATAGTTTTATATGATTAGTTTCTTAATTATGTTAATAAAAATATAAAAGACCTTTTAGATAAATACTTGACTTAAGGACTTTAAAAATGTAAGCTGCAAAAGATAACTTTGCACTCATTTCAAAGGGACCTATGACATCATCTGACATGAAATTCATCTAAATTGATCTCATAGATGTTGTGGTTTGTGGTCATAGCAGCACCGACTGCTGCAGTTAATGAGGGGAATTCAAATGACTTTGACAGTCATTTTATTAAAACATTATTTAAACTACAAAAAATAAATAAATAAACAACTTGCCTAATGTACTTTACGTAATGATGATTGATCTTAAGATATTTTAACGTATAATATGTGTTGTGCGTACCCATGTTTACACGTACGCAACAATAGAGTTTAGATGCGTTTCATATCATAGGCTATCACAAATAACTATCACTTTAGTGTGACAAAAAGTAAAAAAAAAAAAAAACTATACAAATGCCTTGAATTAAATACTGGCCTTGTGGACTTACGAATTTTTGAGCTGTAAAAGATAACTTTGCAAATATTTGAAAGTGACCTATTATATCCTATGACAATAAAATTAATCTATATTTCAATGACATCATGGGTGTGGCTTGTGCTCATAGTGGCACCAGCTGCTGCGGTAAATGTGGCATATTTAAAATATTTGTAAAAAAATATTCTCCTGTTTAAATGCATATTGCCTGTCGTGCACAGTCGCCCTGAAGCCACCGGGGTGGCGGTGCCACCGGCTTGGGCCCGTCATCGCTGCTCGCAGCTTTAATTTATTTTAATGCTACTCATGCAACCCTTACAGAACAAATATATACAGGTGCTGGTCATATAATTAGAATATTATCAAAAAGTTGATTTATTTCACTAATTCCATTCAAAAAGTGAAACTTGTATATTATATTCATTCATTACACACAGACTGATATATTTCAAATGTTTATTTCTTTTCATTTTGATGATTATAACTGACAACTAAAGAAAATCCCAAATTGAGTATCTCAGAAAATTAGAATATTACTTAAGACCAAAACAAAGAAAGGATTTTTAGAAATCTTGGCCAACTGAAAAGTATGAACATGAAAAGTATGAGCATGTACAGCACTCAATACTTAGTTGGGGCTCCTTTTGCCTGAATTACTGCAGCAATGCGGCGTGGCATGGAGTCGATCAGTCTGTGGTACTACTCAGGTGTTATGAGAGCCCAGGATGCTCTGATAGTGGCCTTCAGCTCTTCTGCATTGTTGCGTCTGGCATATCGCATCTTCCTCTTCACAATACCCCATAGATTTTCTGAGTTTGCTGGTCAGTTAAGAACAGGGATACCATGGTCCTTAAACCAGGTACTGGTTGTTTTGGCACTTTGTGCAGGTGCCAAGTCCTGTTGGAAAATGAAATCTGCATCTCCATAAAGTTGGTCAGCAGCAGGAAGCATGAAGTGCTCTAAAACTTCCTGGTATATGGCTGCGTTGACCTTGGACCTCAGAAAACACAGTGGACACACACCAGCAGATGAAACTTTACACTGGACCTCAAGCAACGTGGATTGTGTGCCTCTCCTCTCTTCCTCCAGACTCTGGGACTCTGATTTCCAAAGGAAATGCAAAATTTACTTTCGTCGGAGAACATAACTTTGGACCACTCAGCAGCAGTCCAGTCCTTTTTGTCTTTAGCCCAGACGAAACGCTTCTGACGCGGTCTGTTGTTCAAGAGTGGCTTGACACAAGGAATGCGACAGCTGAAACCCATGTCTTGCATACGTCTGTGCGTAGTGGTTCTTGAAGCACTGACTCCAGCTGCAGTCCACTCTTTGTGAATCTCCCCCACATTTTTGAATGGGTTTTGTTTCACAATCCTCTCCAGGGTGCGGTTATCCCTATTGCTTGTACACTTTTTTTCTACCACATCTTTTCCTTCCCTTCACCTCTCTATTAATGTGCTTGGACACAGAGCTCTGTGAACAGCCAGCCTCTTTTGCAATGACCTTTTGTGTCTTGTCCTCCTTGTGCAAAGTGTGTATGGTCATCTTTTGGACAACTGTCCAGTCAGCAGTCATCCCCATGATTGTGTAGCCTACAGAACTAAAGTGAGGGACCATTTAAAGGCTTTTGCAGGTGTTTTGAGTTCATTAGCTGATTAGAGTGTGGCACCAGGTGTCTTCAATATTCAACCTTTTCACAATATTCTAATTTTCTGAAATACTGAATTTGGGATTTTCCTTAGTTGTCAGTTATAATCATCAAAATTAAAAGAAATAAACATTTGAAATATATCAGTCTGTGTGTAATGAATGAATATAATATACAAGTTTCACTTTTTGAATAGAATTAGTGAAATAAATAAACTTTTTGATAATATTCTAATTATATGACCAGCACCTGTATATGGAAATATACTGCAAAATACACCTAAAGGATTATTAGGAACACCATACTAATACTGTGTTTGACCCCCTTTCGCCTTCAGAACTGCCTTAATTCTACGTGCCATTGATTCAACAAGGTGCTGAAAGCATTCTTTAGAAATGTTGGCCCATATTGATAGGATAGCATCTTGCAGTTGATGGAGATTTGTGGGATACACATCCAGGGCACGAAGCTCCTGTTCCACCACATCCCAAAGATGCTCTATTGGGTTGAGATCTGGTGACTGTGGGGGCCATTTTAGTACAGTGAACTCATTGTCATGTTCAAGAAACCAATTTGAAATGATTTGAGCTTTGTGACATGGTGCATTATCCTGCTGTAAGTAGCCATCAGAGAATGGGTACATGGTGGTCATAAAGGGATGGACATGGTCAGAAACAATGCTCAGGTAGGCCGTGGCATTTAAACGATGCCCAATTGGCACTAAGGGGCCTAAAGTGTGCAAAGAAAACATCCCCCACACCATTACACCACCACCACCTGCACAGTGGTAACAAGGCATGATGGATCCATGTTCTCATTCTGTTTACGCCAAATTCTGACTCTACCATCTGAATGTCTCAACAGAAATCGAGACTCATCAGACCAGGCAACATTTTTCCAGTCTTTAACTGTCCAATTTTGGTGAGCTCGTGCAAATTGTAGCCTCTTTTTCCTATTTGTAGTGGAGATGAGTGGTACCCGGTGGGGTCTTCTGCTGTTGTAGCCCATCCGCCTCAAGGTTGTGCATGTTGTGGCTTCACAAATGCTTTGCTGCATACCTCGGTTGTAACGAGTGGTTATTTCAAAGTTGCTCGGCTTTGAATCAGCTTGAATCAGTAGGCCCATTCTCCTCTGACCTCAAGCATTAACAAGGCATTTTCGCCCACAGGACTGCCGCATACTGGATGCTTTTCCATTTTCACACCATTCTTTGTAAACCCTAGAAATGGTTGTGCGTGAAAATCCCAGTAACTGAGCAGATTGTGAAATACTCAGACCGGCCCATCTGGCACCAACAACCTTGCCACGCTCAAAATTGCTTAAATCACCTTTCTTTCCCATTCTGACATTCAGTTTGGAGTTCAGGAGATTGTCTTGACCAGGACCACACCCCTAAATGCATTGAAGCAACTGTCATGTGATTGGTTGATTAGATAATTGCATTAATGAGAAATTGAACAGGTGTTCCTAATAATCCTTTAGGTGAGTATATAATGCAATATATTACATAATACATTTCCATATATGGGAAACTAGTGCTTATATTTTTCAATATAATGCAATGCATTGACCACGTATGGCTATATATTGATACATATAAAATATTTAGATAAAAATAGCATTACATGTAATATTCATACATTTTTATCCACTTTACCAGCCAACTTAAAATTGTATCCTTTTTTTGTGTAAATATATTGCACAAACATGTTCCCATATAAATGTGAATGTATGTACGCACATACTGTATATACACATTGACAGAATGAGTTACAGCAGATGTTTAGTTCCCAACATGCTTTGCTTCTGACTGTTAAAGGAGAGTAAATGTTAAAATCAAGTGTTATTTTTGTTTTGCTTAATATTAATAAAGGGGAGATCTGTTAGTGTTTAATGTTCTATTATTTTGGAATTTAAAAGGGATTCTGGCATGTCTGAGTTTTTGGTGTTACTATTGCGCTGAAGAGTAGAGCCTGTGGTTAGGCTGACGATTGGCCGAACACAATTAAGACTGTAATTACTTTATTAAAAAAGTAGCAGCTGTGTTCTATTCAGCACAGTGATAGTCTCTTTGCTAAACACTTTAGTTCATTCAGGTGTGCTTGTGCTATTGTTAACTAGCTTGAAAATATGAAACATTTATAATGTAAGTAGATATAAATACACAGATCAGGCAAAACATTATGACCCAATATTGTGTTGGTCTCCCTTTTGCTGCTAAAACAGCCCTGACCCGTCGAGGCATGGACTCCACTAGACCCTTGAAGATGTGTTGTGGTATCTGGCACCAAGACGTTAGCAGCAGATCCTTTAAGTCGTGTAAGTTGCAAGGTGGGGCCTCCATGGATCGGACTTGTTTGTTCAGCACATCCCACTGATGCTCGATTGGATTGAGATCTGGGGAATTTGGAGGCCAAGTCAACACCTCAAACTCGTTGTGTTCCTCAAACCATTCCTGAACCATTTTTGCTTTGTGGCAGGACGCATTATCCTACTGAAAGAGGCCACAGCCACCAGGGAATACCATTTCCATGAGGGTGTACATGGTCTGCAGCAATGCTTAGGTAGGTGGTACATGTCAAAGTAACATCCAAATGGATGGCAAGACCCATGGTTTCTCAGCAGAACATTGCCCAAAGCATCACATAGTGCATCCTGGTGCCATGTGTTCCCCAGGTAAGTGAGCAATTTGATCTACAGTAGCTTGTTTGTTTGATCGGACCACATGCCTTCGCTCCCCATGTGCATCAATGAGCCTTGGCCGCCCATGACCCTGTCGCCGGTTCACCACTGTTCCTTCCTTGGACCACTTTTATAGATACTGACCACTGCAGACCGGGAACACTGCATAAGAGCTGCAGTTTTAGAGATCTGACCCAGTCGTCTAGCCATCACAATTTGGCCCTTGTCAAACTCGCTCAAATCCTTACACTTCCCCATTTTTCCTGCTTCTAACACATCAACTTTGAGGACAAAATGTTCACTTGCTGCCTAATATAGCCCACCCACTAACAGGTGCTGTGATGAAGAGTTATTCACACCACTTGTCAGTGGTCATAATTTTATACCTGATTGGTGTATAAGAAATATACTGGTATTACATTATATATTTCTCTATATATGTGTGTTTATACTGCATGAGTAAATATATCTGCAATATATTATACACATGCATTGTAATATCTTATCACACATCTATATATTATGAAGTGTATTACTGAATATAAAATTACATACATTATGATATATTAGTAAATATAGTTACATATTTTTCAATATATTAAAAGTATATTTTCTTTCTGTAAGGCAGAAGAAGTTCATGAGTAGAAACAGCAAAACTGGAAAATGAGGAAAGCTTGAGGAAAAGCAGGATGGTAAACAATGGGAAGTAGGCCTATACATTTCTTTAAATGAAATGCCTGTGACTAGACACTACAGCATTAGTGTGCTATTAAAGCCACTTTATATCCTGAGTGAAAATGTAATGTAGCATAAGGCAATATAAAACTTAATATGTGAACTTTGCAAGGATCTCAGTTTCAGTGTGGCTGTGATTCAAATAAAAAAACATAAGCCATGATTCCTTATTTGTTTGTTTATAACTAAACCGTGCAGCTCTGGTGCTATCTAGGCCTGTGACAGGTGGGCTATTCCCTACGTTGTGTGGGGACAAAAAAACAAAACAAAAGAAATTATAATAAAATACATAATTTACGCTCATATACAAATTATATGTCACTTGATCAATATTCAGTAAACTTTCTTTTCTATTGTAATAGGCTACACATTTTGTCCAGATAAAAACACATTTTCCTTATGGGAGGTCTTGTAATAGACTTGTCTGTCAAATTGGACCCAACCAAGCAGATAGATGACGTTTCAGTGTTGAAATATGGGTTAAAAGTCTCTTGTTGGATTAATAAAGGAGAGGGAGAATTACTTTTATTAAGCCTGCCTGTCACAACATCAATTAACACACAAATCTAGCCTCGCGTGAAGGGAGGGGTTGATGCAGTTACAGACTCGTGTTACCAGATCAACGGGCGTTACTAAACGGATTACGTGTAGAGAATTAGCTTTAAGGACATTATTTTACGCACAACAGGCAATGAATGTGTAAAAAATGTCTGAAATGTGGATGGATTGCACGATCGAGTGGCGTCCCCTTTAACGCCGCTCTCATTGACTCGTGAGTCGTGTATCGGCGCGTTGTCGCCATCTTCCGCCAGTTCTGTTACCGACCTCACCGGAGCATCACATCAGACCGCCGGTGGGCGAGTCCGGGTGTGTCTGTCTGCCTGCGAAAGAGCGGCCGTGCGAGCGTGCGTTCAGGAGAGCTCGCAAATAACACCGAGAGGGGAGGGAAATAAAATGCTGGGGAATCGAAAGCCGTCACATCTTCATCACTAGACACTTGTTGTTTCTTTCTTTCTTTTTTTTTTTTTTTTTGGAGGGAGACAGAAGCATGAAGAAGCATCACAGCCCCGCGAAGGTACCGCTGGAAGTCACCGTACCAGACACCGAGGCGACCGTACAACAACTCAACAAGCTGCTGTCCAACGGCAGCGGTTTCTATAGCCTCCCAGCACAACATTTCAACGAGGTCTTTCCCAAGATTTACATCGGCAATGCGTAAGTTAAAACGATATTCTGCTTCTGATGGCAAGAAAACACTGACAGGTATCTGCTTTCAGCTGTAAGTGAAATGTGTTGATTCGTGAGATGGCACGTACTGGCAATTGATCCGTAGCAGGATCAATAAAGCCCCCCAGTAAATACTACCCGAATCTTTTACATTGTCTAGGTGCGAAACAACAAACCTGTGAATGGAGTGTGTCACCTTTCCACCTACGAGAACAATCACGAAACCACAGGAGATTTTGATAATGTTTACAATGCGAGTCAGTTTGAGTCAGACTGCAAGGGAAGCTGCTTTTCTTCACGACCGTCCTCTATCGGTAACATCTCGCTATCTCTGAGATCACTGGTTACAAAACCGCTTCAGTTCGACATCAGTCACGTGTTTCTCTGTATTCAATTTTTACTAATGCACATTAAATGCATATTTCCTCTGGTATACAAAGGGAAAACGACCTCAAGTAATGAGTGATGTGTTTTTTCGATTCACTGATTGAAAATCGAGCTTGAAAGATGACTGACTGAATCATCTACTAAAGAAAATGAACATGTATAATTGGGACTTTGGATTCAAAGTCCTTGTGTACAACTTAAGTGACAAGTCCACTGTCTCCACTATTTGCATATGTGGCTTTAACATAACCCAAATGTCTATAAAGGTAGTCAGATTAGCCTATGTTAGTTAACTTATTTTCAGGTTTTAAAGTCACCATGAAATTAAATGTTTTTAAAAATTCTTTAATCAAAATTACGGAGCCCTGCACATGACATGAGTGGAACAAAATAAGTATATCGTGGCATAACTTGCTCCGCACATCTTTGTTGTTGTTGTTGTTTTTTCATAAAAAAATTAAATGCAGCTCACCGTCACGAACGTTTCATGGATTGATGGCGAAACTTTGGAGAGTCTTCCTGTATGCATCCGTTTTTAACGCGTCTCGATGGCGTTGACATTAATGAGACCCCACAGTGTGACATGGCTAACAGTAACAGTTGTAAAGGACTATTTTATATCGTACAATTAAAATGTACGGCTTAAATTGTGCGCACAATATAATGATTCCGTAGATTTACTAACGCTGCATTCACACGGGGCGTCGTCAACGCTTCTCATTTACTTTGAATGGGTAATGTCGTGCGTTGCTGAACTGAATTGTGGGTTCCGATGCGTCACGGCTTACGCCTGCGTTGGCGCTTGAGAAGTTGAAAACTTTGTGTCTGCCACAAGCAACGCCAGTTACGAATCAGATCGCCTATGCAAATACCCTAGTGCAGACGCTAGCCAATTGCGTTCATGCAACACCGGAAAAGTAATGTGATTTGGCTGTTGTCATTATGACAGTCGTGTCAGCACCATAGACTGTAAAAAAAATATGGACGTAGTGTCCGTGGCTTCATGTCCGTGATGTCACCCATAGGATTCTGAAGAGCAGTTTTGAAGCGTAAAGTAGGGTCGAGCTGGCCGTTGCCATCACTCCCGGATAACAGGACATGGGCAAAGAGGCGGGATGTGGGCGGAGCTGAGGTGACGTGATTACTAACAGACAGCAGACAAACGGCTATCCACCTGTCACTCAAAGTGGCCACGCCCTTAATTATGCAGAACTTTAAGGCTTTATATAATGTAAATGAATGAGTTATAAAAAAATTCACCACCCTCACAGTTGTCATGAAGGGCAAAATTAGTTGTATAGACCAAAACCACAATTTATACCAGGCTGTAAACGTTTTTTTTCTGCTTTAAAGTTGGGTGTTTTAACATGGGGCTCAATGAGGTTCTGCTCCCTTCTGGAGCCTGTCCCTAGCGGCCAGTTGATGAATTGCAGTTTAAGTCACTTCTGTATTGGTGAAAATAGCATATTTTCTTAAAAATAGTAATAGATTCTATTTAGCCTACACTAAGTGAAATGGTAGTCAGATGCTATTTATACTTATAAATATTTGCTGATACTATTTGCACATCAGTGTTGTTGAACATTAAATGGTATGCAATAATAAAATAAAAAAGAAAATAATTTATTAAATTATTAAATGGATGTCACCTTATTTGGACAATAAAGCCCTCCCTACACCTACTCCTAACCCTAACCAATAAACACTTTATTATTAAACACACTTAGGACACTTTATTTCCATTTTTTTGAATATTTTCCAAATTTTTATTGACAATAAATGCCGATCTGATATGTGATGGGAAAAGGGAGTAGAGCGAGTTTGGCAAGATTTGAACTAGGGTCGATTTGCGCCAAAATGTCTGTCACACACCTTACCCCTACACTATTGCTACTATTGGCAATAGACTTCAGTGGGCGGAGTTAGTGTAAATAGCCTCTGCCAACAAGGTGGGCTATTTGCACTTAGTGTGAATAGACACTCCAAAATACAGTGAACGAATTAGTAAATCATGGCCACGATTTACTAAAACGCGAGAACAAATTCTTAATTTGTGGCTAAGATATATTTTAGTCCACATGTTATGTGCAGGACTCCATACAAAATAACTCTTCTCCAACTTGCAGCGACATTTTTTCTTCTCTGGTGATGTGTTTACTGGTGCAAGGGCGGGACAACCTGTCACTCACATGAGATCACAGCAATAGCAAACCACAATGATTCAATTGCTGTCCCACCCTACATTTTTTCTTGTTCGAGAAGCCGTTCATTCAGATATATATGTCACAATAGGGAAGAAAAGGCTATTGAAACTTCACTTTCATGCCGACTTTAAAATTTGCATTAGGTTCATGATTACATTTTGAGTTATTGATTTGTTCCTGGAATACATTTTTAAAGTAACACACACGTATTTGAATCAGAGCAAAGAAATTATAAGACGAAATGTCATCATGACATCAGACTGATGAGTTATCTAAAAAAATTCAGTTTGTGACTAATATAAATGACAAGAAATAAAAATATTTATTGTAATAGTATTTTAATAATAATTCAGTAAATTATTTAACATAATATGAATTGAAATATACTAGCCAAGTACGTATATTGTCCAATATTTGGCCATTTTGTGATTTATCAGTGTTTGTGAAACATTGCGCCAGATTGGCAGATTGACAGAGGTGTTATCTCCCTTGTTTTAGCTCCAGAATGCTGTATGGTTTCAAATATTCTGAGCAGATTTCAAATAAATAATAAATGGTTTGAGGATAATGTTTTTTCTGTAATAAAAACTGTGATGAGCTATTAATGGCAACTGTTCAATATTTTGAATGGTTGGAGTATTGTTTTATTCTTAATTGTCATTGCGAGACTGTAAACAACACACCCATCTAGGACATAGACTGTATTATGTTTTATAAATGACTTCCGCAGTGTCACATGTTTTTTTAATAAATCAGATCACATAAGCATCATTGTATTGGATAACTATAGAACAAACACATTATCCCTTTGTAACAACAAATCAAGTTGAGCATAAAATGTCTGATGTGCCTGTGCTACAAGCAGCAGGAATTTACATATGGTCATTTGTAGATATTGACAAAACATTCTCACTGAGCTGCTAATGTCTGTATCCACCACTGATCTATATTATCCACCCTGTCTGTAGCTTCCAGATTGATTTATATTCAATTCTAATATAATAGTCAGACAGACAGATACAGACAGAAAGATACAGAAAGATACAGACAGATAGACAGATAGATAGATAGATAGATAGATAGATAGATAGATAGATACAGATAGATAGATACAGATAGATAGATAGATAGATAGATAGATAGATAGATAGATAGATAGATAGATAGATAGATAGATAGATAGATAGATAGATAGATAGATAGATAGATGTAGATAGATGATAGAGATAGATATACAGATAGATATACAGATAGATAGATACATATAGATATAGATAGATATACAGATAGATATACAGATAGATAGATACAGATAGATAGATACAGATAGATAGATACAGATAGATAGATACAGATAGATAGATATAGATAGATAGATACAGATAGATAGATAGATAGATGATAGATAGATAGATAGATAGATAGATAGATGATAGATAGATAGATACAGATAGATAGATAGATAGATAGATAGATAGATGTTAGATACAGATAGATAGATAGATAGAGATAGATAGATAGATAGATAGATAGATGTTAGATACAGATAGATAGATAGATAGATAGATAGTTAGATATAGATAGATAGATAGATAGATAGATAGATAGATAGATAGATAGATAGATGTTAGATAGATAGAGACAGATAGATGATGTTAGGTACAGATAGACAGCTAGATAGATAGATAGATAGATAGATAGATAGATAGATAGATAGATAGATAGATGTTAGATAGATAGATAGATAGATAGATGTTAGATACAGATAGATAGATAGATAGATAGATAGTTAGATACAGATAGATAGATAGATAGATAGATAGATAGATAGATAGATAGATAGATAGATAGATATAGATAGATAGATAGATAGATAGATAGATAGATAGATAGATAGATAGATAGATAGATAGATAGATAGATAGATAGATAGATAGATAGATAGATACAGATAGATAGATAGATAGATGTTAGATACAGATAGATAGATAGATAGATGTTAGATAGATAGATAGATAGATAGATAGATAGATAGATAGATAGATAGATAGATAGATAGATAGATAGATAGATAGATAGATAGATGTTAGATACAGATAGATAGATAGATAGATGTTAGATACAGATAGATACAGATAGATAGATGTTAGATACAGATAGATACAGATAGATGATAGATAGATAGATAGATAGATAGATAGATAGATAGATAGATAGATAGATAGATAGATAGATAGATAGATAGATAGATAGATAGATAGATACAGATAGATAGATGTTAGATACAGATAGATAGATGTTAGGTACAGATAGATAGATGTTAGGTACAAATAGATAGATAGATGTTAGGTACAGATAGATAGATATAGATAGATAGATAGATAGATAGATATACAGATAGATAGATAGATATAGATAGATAGATAGATATAGATAGATAGATAGATATAGATAGATAGATAGATAGATAGATAGATACAGATAGATAGAGATAGATACAGATAGATAGATATAGATAGATAGATATAGATAGGATAGATAGATAGATAGATAGATGTTAGATACAGATAGATAGATGCAGATACAGATAGATAGATGCAGATAGACAGACAGACATATATGATAAATAGACAACTTTAAAAGAATGCACTTTCTAGACAAGTAGACCATGCACAATATGTTTTTCCTTACACAATATGCACAAAAAAGTACAGTTTGCTCATGTATTATATTATAAATTAGATGTGAAATTAGATGATCCCATCCATAATTACCCATCTAGATAAGATTGAATGTCCACATTGTGTTCAGCATGTACTGCACTCTTGTTTTTTGTTCAGATTCTTGCCAATACTACATTAATAAACTGAGTGCAGATATAAGAGTGTGCCAAATCTTTGGGATATTATTCAGTTAGTGTTATGACTGTAGAATATGATCTAAATGATACTGTCTTTAGTAATACAGTCACTATGATTATGAATATTAGTCAAAATCATAGAATTTTGCTTGTGCTGGTTATTGATAATTTTCATGATCTGTGCATTTATCAGTTAATGTTCAGCGATTTGTGTCTTTTACCATATGTAACGGTGCAGAATGGGGCAATAGGCCACTTTTTTCATTGCACACCACTCTTCGTAAGACTTACATTAATAATGCATGTGAAAGGACTGCAGTGAACAGAGTGCAGGACAGGTGAACAAGATGCAAAGCAAACTCTCTCTCTCTCTCTCTCTCTCTCTCTCTCTCTCTCTCTCTCTCTCTCTCTCTCTCTCTCTCTCTCTCTCTCTCTCTCTCTCTCTCTCTCTCTCTCTCTCTCTCTCTCTCTCTCTCTCTCTCATGCACATGCACATGCATACACACATACATACATACACAAACACAGGAACAAATATGACCACAATCTTCAAAGGCTCCATATAGACAGAATTTCACTGGTTAGGGGAGAGTTTGAATTATGGGTGTTGGGCGGCGCATCACAGTCCATCACTTCATCGCCACTGAAGAGCCTGTGCTGCTGGCAGAAACAGAGACTGATGGGCCGCTGCATCCTCCAGTTATAAACCAACAAGGTTGCAGACTTTATCTTTATTTAGGCTGCTTATTTGAAATGCTGTGGAAATACAGTGTCATATATTATTTAAGGTATTTTAATTGTATTTGGTATATGTTCTCCATTACCCAAATGTGCAGTCTTTCATCTACTGGCTTGTAAGGAGGGATGGTGCTGAGGTGTGGACGAGAGAGACATAAAGAGGCTGGATTTTTAGCAGACAAAGATGAAAGAGTTCCAGGTGCTAAAGCAAAATACAGACAATGCAACTACAGTGCAGAGCATTCTGCTCTCTTCTCATCTCTTGTTTTCCCTCTCTGTGGACTTAAAGTCCTATTTTGGGCACTACGTTGGACGCCTATGGCTCTTTGTATGCCTCTGGGCGGCAGCCAAGATCTCCTTGGTGTGTCTGTTCTGGTTTAGAACACGGCTGTCTCCAGGGGCCCTCTGACATCGGCCGACATCTCTGCCAACTAAAAGCGGCTCCACAATTCACTCCAATCAATCTCAAACTAGACACAGCAGACCGTTCTGTAGTTGAGGCTTTGGGTGGGGTTGGCAGGGTCTTGGGTTTGTTGGAACTACAAACTGAGAACATAAAGATTGTCATTGTTTATTGAAAATACATAAACGTGCATGACATATGGTGACATATGTAACAGTTCATCAAGAATGAATGATTACAAGGTATTCAGCAGTGAAAGAAAAGAACACGAGAAATGTCATTCAATTTTAATATACCTTTAGAAATATATTTGCGTATAATGCTCTGTTTTGTTAAGATGTTAAGGCCTTCACACAAAGGAATATAATGATATCAATTTACAAATCTTTATATATTTAAAATTATAGCAACCATTGGAATCACATTCAAAACGATTTTTATTAGCTGATGATTGATAAAAACATTGACAGCCAATTAGAATCCGTTCTGCTTTAAACAGCTTGAGCATTTAAAGAGGCAGGTGACATAAATGGAGCATGTACTTAAAATAAACAATGTTATCGTGCATTGGGTGTGGACACTAATTTAGCTATTGTCCTTGGTGTGAATGAGACTTTATTTATTTTTTAATTTGTTTGGTCAGAGAATCAGTTTTCTTGCTGCCAGAACAGAATGCCAACATGGTTTTCCATGCATTTTAAAAAGTTGTCACTGTGGGCAGAGACAAACTGTATAGAATGGTGTCTTCACTCCTATTGGTAGACACTGAACGTTGCGCACCGCTCATTTGCATATTTGCACATTGCCAAAAGTTAATGTCAATAATGTTGCTGTGATGGCTAACTCTCGAGCCTCGTCCGAGAGGCTTTCCTAGTTCTGGTTCACCTTGTAATGTTTATGAACATCACTGCCGTTAAGATGTTGTTTCGTATTCTTACTTTTGATAAACTTTATGAACTTTGTGAATAGGGCTTAATTGAAAATGAACAATATGGCCATATTTTCATGGTCTTGGTTTCATTGATTCAAAAGAGCGGGTCTCAACTACAACACTGCCTTAAAACATTACAAAAATTGGTTTGTGTGTTCCAGGTGAGCCTCACACGTGCTCTGCTTCTGCTCCCCAGGTTTGTGGCCCAGAATGTGATGCGTCTGCAGCGGCTGGGTGTGACACACATACTGAATGTCGCAGAGGGAAACTCTTTTATGCATGTGAACACCAATGCAGAGTTCTACACAGGAACTGGGATCACGTACCACGGCATAAAGGCCAATGACACTGAGCAGTTCAACATCAGTGCCTTCTTTGAGGAAGCGGCAGACTTCATTGATAAGGCTCTGGCACATGGAAAAGGTTGGCTGCTCGTCCTTCTCTTTTTGTCTTTAGACCTATATTAATCCATTGTAAAGAAAGTATTCCCCATTCCCCAACAAGACTATACAAATATATCACAGAGATCTTGTTCAGTCCATTTAAAATAACACAGATTCTTGATAATTCTTGAAGTATTAAGCCAGGGATGTCTTTGCAGAAAAAAAATACATGCATGACTATGCTGTGGCATTCATAACTTGACCTTTCTCTAACAAGGCGAGTTACTTATTTTACACCAACCCTTTTCCCTTATGCCAGCATTCTTGCATTAATTTTTGCTTTCTTTTATTCTTTGCTCGCACAAACAACAAACAAAAGTCAGGACGTAAAAAATGATAGGAAAGAATACAGTATTTCAATTTATTGAAATGTTATATGTAATGTATCCCAAAGTGGATCTGGTAATCCCTATGCACAAATTTTATCCCTAGATATCTGACACCAGTCGTTTTAATTGGTGCATTCAAACCAATCTTTTATGGCATGGATTTTATGCCATCTCTAACACAGAGGAGCAATTATAAAGCATCTTAATTGCAAGTCATCTTGGCAGCAGGAGCCCAGTAAGCGGTAAATCAGACGCCAAGCCTGGGTCGAGGGAGGACACTAATCTTTTCACTGAGAGCTTAAGCTGAAACAAAACCCCTAGAATATATGCTGCCACTTCGCAGCCCGGCTGAGCTCAGCTGTGACATTTGCGACAGCCATGCTTACAGTGGGCTTGATGTCATCTGGTGAATTTGCAGGCTGAATCACAATGAGCAGTGGGAGGGATAAAGGTCTGAGTGCTCCCGCTGCCTCTGAGTCACACTGAATCTGTTTTAAAAATATGCTCTGCATAGGGGTGGGTCACGACGGCCGATTTGTCGACTAGTCTTGTTTTAAGTGTAGATACTATAAAGGTGCACTGCGGAGGATTTTTTTGTTTTTTTGTTGCAGGATTCCATTACGTGAGTACATAAAATATTCTTGCCTTACTCATATTGCCCAAAATGATTAATTATCTTGAGCAGCAGGGTCTAATTTTGTGGGAAATTTCACATTTACGTAATTCATCCTTGATTTCAACATTTTATGCATTTCTATGTTTCAGTGATTAGAATTGAGAGGCCAAACGCAAGTTAATTTCTTTTCCCATTTTTTTTGTCAGACACCTCTCCTGTCCCCATGTTGAGAGAAAACATGAGTGAGGTGCAGAGGCGTTGTGTGCGCTGTGTAAATGGTTATTGTAGTTCTAGACTAAATGTGAACAGGCATTCATTCGTCTCACATGCACAAAAAAAGATTCAGTATTCCTAAAATTAAATAAAAACAGTGAAATGCAAACTCAGAATATTACACAAACCTTCAATAATTAAATGTTAATTACATTTATACTTTGTAATTAAATATACTTTATGTATTTACTTTAAATATACTTTATGTATTTAATCTCACTTTAACCAATGTTTTTGCTGCTGACCTTTGATCCAATTCAGCCATACTATTAAAGGGTTAGTTCACGCAAAAATGAAAATTCGGTGATTAATTACTTACCCTCATGTCGTTCGACACCCCTAAGACCTCCATTCATCTTCGGAACACAAATTAAGATATTTTCCTTGAAATCCCATGGCTCAGAAAGGCCTCCATTGGCAGCAATGACATTTTCCTCTGTCAAGACCCATAAAAGGTACTAAAGACGTTGTTATAAAGTCCATCTCACTACAGTGATTCTACAATAATTTTATGAAGCGACGAGAATAGTTTTTATGCACAAAAAAAAAACTACTAAATAACGACTTATATAGTGATGGGCCGATTTCAAAACACGGCTTCCTGATGCTTTGGAGCGTTATGAATCAGCGTATCGATTCAGTGGTTCAGAGCGCCAAAGTCACGTGATTTCAGAAGTTTGGCGGTTTGACACGTGATCCGAACCACTGAATTGATACACTGATTCAGTATACACATAATGCTCCGAAGCTTCATGAAGCAGTGTTTTGAAATCGGACATCTCTATATAAGTCGTTATTTAATTTTTTTGTGCACAAAAACTGTTCTTGTGTGCAAGTGAGACTAGCTAGTTGATTTCTTTAACGATGCATCGTAGTTACGTCATTGTATGGGAAATGCACCCCTGAATGGCAATCCACAGCTGAAAGGTTTCAGCTGCGCCCTCTACTGTTCAGGCTTGAATTTGCATTCAGTGAAAGTGTCTTTACATTTTCCAAAAATATAACTTTTTATTTATTATTAAAAAAAACAAACAAGCCATCCCAGCCCAGGTGAGAAAAAGTTATACAAAAGTAACGTAACACATTATTGTAACACATTACTTTTAAAAGTAACTTTCTCAACAGTTGCTATGGTTACAATCTTACATTTCTTTATTATTAATAGTAACTGAATTTCTCATGACAACAAAACAAGTGAAGCCACGCAATCCAGTTTCAAAGAGTAAACATTACCTAACCAGCATTTTTATATCTGAAGTCTACCTGTACATTCTTACATTCTGTAAATGGTCATTTCTTTAACGGAGTGTCTATTCACACTAAGTGCAAATAGCTCGCCTTGTTGGCAAATGCTATTTACACTAACCCCGCCCACTGAAGTCTGGTTGGGCCAGACAAAAGGACGGAAGACACTAGTTTGTGTGCAGTAGCAAATTAGCAGTAGTCTAGGGGTAAAGCATGCGGCAGAAAGAGTCAAAGTGCTCTTTCTAAAATCTGAGTACAGATTTTTGCCTTTTAAGGTGTTCGCATACAACTTAATTAGCCTTATACAATTATTAATGTTATATTATGTGTAAGATAATGTTGTTTTCATTCGTACACTTAATTTAAATTATTTGATAGTGGTTTGTTTAACAGCATGTATTTTAAAGCAGTTAATATGACTAACTTTGGTTAAATTAACATTTAATTCAACAGTACTAATGATAATTCATTCCTAAGCATGCTATTGTGCTGTCCAGCCCTTTCATTATTTGTCCGTAAAAAAAACACTTCACAACTTATTCAGAGAAATATCGCTGGCTGTGAATGGACTTAAAGACATGAAATGTTATTTGGTGCAACTGGCCCAAGATTGTGTCCTATGTGAACATATGCACAGTTATACAGGACATCCTTAATGTTTTATTTAAAGGAACCAACTGGCTAGTCGATTTAAAATATGTAGTTTTGCATAGCTGTAGCTCTTCATTGATCCACAGGGAGCATAGATTTAGGAATCAATGAAGGCTATTTCCTTGACACATAAACAGCACAAAGACTCACAGGAGAACATAAGTAAGCGGGGCTGCTGGTGGAGGAGGCATCAGGTTTCAGATCCTCTGCTGTATCTGCCAAATAAGCACAGCGGAGGCTGGCAAGGTGAATTCCTCCAGGAGCGTGGGCAGGTCAATAATGAATGTGAACGTGTATGTTTGCATGTTTGGAGGGGAATTGGTCTGAAGGTTGAATTGAGAAGGTTTGAGATGAATGATATAAGATGGATGTTACGGCAGAGGCCATATTTGTATCCTCAAAGGACGAGAACTCGAATAGTGCTCCAAACTCTGCCTTTTTAAATAGTATTTTTTATTATTTCTCTTCTAGGAAAGGTGTATGTTCACTGCCGTGAGGGCTACAGCCGCTCGCCCACTATCGTCATTGCTTACCTCATGCTTCGTCACAATATGGATGTACGAGTTGCCACGGCTACAGTAAGACACAAGAGAGAGATTGGCCCGAATGATGGATTCCTGTGCCAACTATGCCAACTCAACGAAAAGCTGGCGAAGGAGGGCAAGTTGAAGACCAAATGATAGAATGTGCTCTACTCCCACATATACTCACAAATGCAGGCGCACACATTCAAACTAGTGTGCACAATATTTCCTGTCCAAGTATAATAACAGAATGTATGCATACATCCAGAGCATATGCATGGAGGTATACAAAGTGTATTCAACCACACACTCTCTCACATACACACTCACACGAGGTGTTGTCAGTATCCTGAATAATTACTCCTGCTTCCAGCTGGCTGGTAAAGGGACATTTACTGGCATATCTGAATAATTAAGGCTGTAGAAAGAGCAAGGGTAGCATTTTATATGTAATCACAACTGTTTTGTTTTTGCATATTTCCCATGATAATTAGTGTCCGTTTTTCACCAGGTACACCTAAAGCATTCCAATTGCCAACTATTTGTATATCTCACAAATTCAACTTTTGGAGCATATTAGCCCAATCGTCATCTGTAAAGTAGAGCACAATCATCCTATGGGCTCCTATTTGCCAGAAATACTGCGATTTGTTCATCTTATTCCTATTTGTATGTGGAGGAATATGATATTTAGGTATAAAAAAAGCATGGAAATATACCTTTTAACTAATTTACAGAACTATGGCCAGATTTTTGATGGCTTTCCAGCATTTTAAATCAGGACTAAACAGGAGGACAAAACTGTTGTGTACCAGCACACAACCCATTCACTCTTTTAACATGAGATAAATTAACATTCCACGAATGGTAGCATACAATCAACAAGCCAACCGTATGTTGTAGCTCGGCTTCAACAGACGCTACAAACAGGTTCAACCCGGTTCTATGCAGCAGTGATAATGAATCAGCCCCATTAGATCTCTTTACTCTGGAATCACTGTCTCTCACTGCCAAGTCTCATGCCACATTTTGTCCACCACAAGATCACAGTCAGCCTTGACCAGAGAGACACGTCCGATAGGGAGAGCCTCTGCCATGCCAACTGCCTAATGATGTGCCCTTACACAAGGTTTGTTAACCCAGAGGCTTAGTGCGCCTTTATACCACTAGTTCAAAGATCACAGGAAGGAGTGCAAAGCATGTCAGTGGAGCGTAGATATTTAAAGGTAGCTGTTGAATTAGATTAGGTTTACTTCGGGCATAGCTTTGTCTTTAAAACAGCATTGCTTTAGCACTGGAATTGACTCGTTTTGCTGCACTCATGGCTTTTTTTCAGGTTTTAAAGGGGTCATATCATACATATTTTTATCATTTAATAATTTCCCCCGAGGTCCACTTATAATGTTAGTCCAATTAAACTGGCCGTTTTTGTGGCTGTGCCTTTAAGACTTCTATGTAAGCATCCTCTTTGCATACTAGTCAGATTGATGAGTTACTGATGGTTGTATTCAATACCGGTATCATTATTGCAGCAGGTTTACGAAACAGTCCGCATTGAAATGTGCCGTTTTCAAATCAGACTGAAATACAGGCAGACAGCAACATCACACAGAACATTTCTCTTATCGTTAGTTATTCTAGCGTTTAGAAATAACAGTATCTATTCTACTTTTCTGGCTGAAGCTTGGCTTCAGTAAAGGGTGTTTTTGGACTGAGGAAGTAGTTTTGATTCCTCAAAGTTAACCCCCAGAAATTCGATTTCTCATGATATGACCCCTTTAAAGAGAACCAACATCACTACATTTGAAATAAGTGCATGCAACAGTTTTGTAGCTTTTTGAATTAATCTAAATTATATTGTCAAATTTGATCTATCTTATACAGTAGCCCCTGGGCCTCTGCATATTTATTACTGAGGGAAAATACTATCGTACAAACTGTAGGCTAGATTATAACACAAAGCACTACTTATGCCTCTTTTTATATTTCTATATTCCAGATATATAGCCTATACTTATACTATACTATAGATGTTGACATATATGAATGTATATGAACTGTCCATAATATTTGTGTATGACCAGTATCTATTAACAATAGAAATATCTAATATATTGTAGTCAACATTCACTTTCCTTTAAATTAAACATCATGAATGCCATTGCACATTTATCCATAAGACAAATCGTTTGTTAAAAGCTTCCATATTATCCTGTTTTGCTTTTCACTGTAATGGAGAGTGGTGTGTTTTGCTATATCATTTTCTTTTTAAAAATCTATTTCATTGTATTAGAGGATCAAAGTCTGTTTTCACAGCCAACACTGTTGCAGGCTACCTCACAGCATTCATTCTACTGTAGTTACTTATCCAATCCACAGTCATTTCATCTTTGGGTTTTTGTCTAAGAATATTTAAAATTGACAAATACCTATATGTATGAAAGCATTCAAACTATAAACATTCCTTTATTATAATCTGGAGACCTAGGCTTTATACAACCTAACCAACTGTAGCTATGGAACCCTGTGTGCCGTCATAAAAAACGTGAACTAATGAGGATGGTCTGTGCCAGTGGCAAGCAAACTGGGAGTTTATCAGTCATTGTCTACACTGAAATGAGTTTTTAGCAGCAACTTTTAACCTCAAAAAAGCAACAATGACGCATTTCGAATAAGCATATTTGGAAATTTCAACATAAAGATGTGTTCGCTGTTGGCTTCGATGCTTCAGATGAAGAACACACCCTTTTCTGAAATGGATCTGTGGAAAGAGAAACACTGCCATCTGCTGTTGATAACCCGTGTGGTTTGCACAAACTGTCCTGCTATGTATTGCCTTTTATTCATATGTATCTGATTGTATGTTACACAGTGTATAGACATTGTAAACAATGTAATTATACAGGGAAGTTTAAATTAAAATGGTTGTACCAATATATGGCTTAATGATGTCAATAGTATATATAACAATGAATCACAATGCTGCTTGGTCATTTTGTATTTATGTCCCATTATCAATGTGATTGTTTTTTATTTAAATTTTTTAAATTTTATTTCAATAACACTGTTAAAGGAACACTACCTATGACTGAACACAAACAGTCAAGGTGTCTAAATTAACATGTGATGCATTTTTGATGCACGTGCATTTTTGGGTATCTGTGCGAAGTATTGTATCGAAAATAGTTTTGTCCATCGTGTACAAGCACATATTTGCTTTCATGTGTGCACGCCGCTCACTAAAAGCCGCTGACTAAATGTAACTCTATATCGTCTATGTGCCGTCTTTTACTCCTGTATGCTTTGTGTTGTTGCTGTAATGTGATATTGTAAATGATTGACCACTTGTTTGTTGTAAAGGACATGGAAACCTCAGCAGTTGCAAATTTGGCAGAAGGGTTTGGCACAAACGTTCACACTCTCAAATTATGTTTAACATTTTGAGTTAGGGAGTTGCTTGATGTGGCTAAATGACAGAATTCTGGTTTTGTTTTAATCTGACTTAATAAGGAAAGGAATTACAGAATGCTTGAAATGGAGGTCAATTGAATGCATTCACATGACACAGGCGGTCTAAACATCCCACCTTAAAGCCTTATCCTGAAGATGGATTCTTTTTTTGATTCATGTCTTCACTTCATAAAGCAAGGTGTACAGCTTATACAGACACTTTGTTGAAGTGCACTTGATTAAATCAGTTATTTTTCTTACATTGGAAAAATTTCTTTTGTTTTATGATGTCAGAAAATAAATGGTTAAAATTAAAATGTTGTGCATTTTTATCTTTAAGATTTATTCAGCAAGTGATTCCCAACTGTGAGTGAGTATGCATTGTTAAACCCATAAAATTTATAAATTAATATAAAAATATTAGGTTGTCAATTTGTTTGGATGATACTTGTAGAGAATTATTTTCAATATTGTGGAGTCAAGATATACTGTCTGTGTGTGTATATATATGTAACCCCTCCTGTTTGAACCACCCCGAGCAGGACTCAAACCCGGGTCTCCTGGCATTAGAATCGGATGCTCTAACAAGGAGGCTAAAGGCTGCAACGCTAGAGCATCTCTTGAGATCAGAGGAGTGAGGTTTACTCGTACAGTGACTACTAGCTGGCCTCCGTTATACTCACCCCCCTAAACCTCACTCCCATCCAGGTCACGGCACCAATGTAACCCCTCCTGTTCGATCCGCTCCAAGCTGAGAGTCGGATGCTCTAATTAGGAGGCTAAAGGCTGCAACCTCTAGCGTCAGTCGCTAGAGCATCTCGCTCTAACAAGGAGGCTAAAGGCTGCAACCTCTAGCGTCAGTCGCTAGAGCATCTCGCTCTAACAAGGAGGCTAAAGGCTGCAACCTCTAGCGTCAGTCGCTAGAGCGTCTCTTGAGATCAGAGGAGTGAGGTTTACTCGCACAGCAACTACTAGCTGGCCTCCGTTACATATACACACCGATCAGGCATAACATTATGACTGGTGAAGTGAATACAGGAGCGTAGCCAGAACTTTTTTTCAGGGGTGGCCAGGTAAGACCCAGTGATTTTATTGGGGTGGCCAAAAAAAATTACAGTATATCCTGTGTGGAATACCTTAAAATGGATGTGGAATGAAACACGCATAAAATGGATTTCATGTAACTGCATTTCAACAAACTGGTTAAACTGTATAATCGTTTCTATGTAATGATTGCATTTTTGCCTGAGTCTCCGTATACAACCGATCAAACGGCTTATCGTTTTCAGTAAACATTTAAAAAAAAAAATCTATTAAATCTAATATCTTTTTTAAATCTTATTTATTACACAGTGTGGCGATTAATCAAATTAATCACAAATTAATCGCACATCACATTTGGCTGAGAAATTACTTCCAAAAGATAATTTAAAGTTATTTTTGTGTAAAAAAATCAAATAGACATTACAAAAACTTCAGAAAGAAATATTTTGGGGTGAATTACACCTTTAATGTTTGATTTAAACATGGAAATATGAAATTATTTTTAATGAAATTATAGGCTACTCTAAATAAGAAACTAAAACTGCCAGTAGGTGGCGATAAATATCTAATTGAGACATTAATTAATTTGATTCATTCATTCGTTCAGTGAATTAAATGGTTCTCTTTATGAAAATAGTAAATGTAAATGATTCTGTTTATGGTCCATTTATTCAATGGTTCACCCGATTCGTTCAAAACGCGGATTCAGAAATGAAATGCCACTGTGTATTGATCGGAGTCGGAGACGAACAGTTCTGCTTTGTCTTTATATTTTCGTTGGTGGAGCTCAGGGGTACTGAATTCGAGACTGCCTGAAGGAGGTGGTCTGTGTTTGGTTGCGCAACTTGCGCTCAAACTGTGCCACGATTCAGGTGAATGTGAAAGCCACACAGCCTCTGGTGAGCAAGAAAAGTAACCTGCGCATGCGTTTTATCAGATGACAATGTATTTAGTTCAATAAAACACATATAAGGGGGATGATAGTGTTGATGATTTACCTTGGATATGAGCGAGAGAGAGCAGTATATTCGTGCTGATGCGGACCACAACAAACGTGCCCAGTGTAAAAACACCTGAGACTAAAATGGGCCTTTTTTCCCCATATCTTCAATTTTATGGCCATTCTAACTGCATTCTATAGGCTTCATCACACAATGAGTTGTTGCCCAACTGTATGAAATGTAAGATGAGTAGGTCTGTGGCGGGGCAAGTGCGTTAAATGCGATAATAATTTGAATGCGTTATTTCCCCCGTAACTTATTAATCTAATTAATGCGTTAAATCGTCAGCTAGTTTAAAAGTTTTTTTTTTAGTTATTAAAAAAGCAAGGGCTTGTTGATTTATATTTTTGTTGCAAAGTGCAAATGCAAATGGCTTTCTTTGTGCTATCACAGGATAGGCTGTGTGAGTGAGCATGTATATATTTGTAAAAAAACAAAAAAAACAATCCATTGCACTGTGCTAATTTTCCATTCATTTTCTATGTAAACATGTGCTCGAAGATTTTTGACTGTTGCGTTCACGTCTTGCTCTATGTTTTTGTTTATGCTTGTAAAGCTGCTTCACCAAGTGCGCATTTCTAGCGTTGCCATGTCCACTTATGCCTGGCTCGCACTACAGGAGTTTTAAAATCCTATCCGATTACAAAATCTGGTTGCAGCACACACTTCAGGAGAATCTTTGCAGATTTTATTCCCTCAAATCTTAAACATGCTCACGCTACAAGATTTGAAAATCGCGGAGCATCACACACTACAAAATGTTAAGATTATTGTGCCAGAGGAAGCGCATCACGTGATCTACGCAGCAGATCGGAAGCGGGTGTAAACAAAATGGATACAGTAACACGAAAACTTGCTGTATCAATAATGATCGTATATTGTGAGAAAAACCAAAAGTGGAAGAATAAACGAGTGTGGATGAGAAAATGGTTGGGGAGACAAGCTCAACATGGATTGTCAGTTCTTCAACGAGAAATGGAGGTAATCATTTAATTGACCTTATATTACTATCGTAGTGTGCTAGAATGTTTACCGTTATAATATTGGCTGCCTAGTTCAAAAGCGATATTGTCACCTGTTACAGTGTAGATTTGTGCTGTAAAATGAAAATACAATTGGTGCTATTATGAAGAAATGTGTCTTACTGATATGTTAAACAATGTTTTGCAGCTTGCTCTCTCTCTCTCTCTCTCTCTCTCTCTCTCTCTCTCTCTCTCACACACACACACACACACACACACACACACACACACACACACACACACACACACACACACACACACACACACACAATCACAATCCCCTCTCTTTCACATTTCAACAAGTCGCTCCTCCATCTCTGAAGTCCAACGGATCCGTGTTGCAGGTTTCGCAGTCGCCATTTCGAGATGTCCTTCACTTCCGTTTCATCGTAGACTTGTTTCCTACTGGCTATTGTGACAGTACTGACATTATTACAGTCTTGCTCATCCTGATAAATATCAAACATGTTTGATATGATCGAGGCGAGCCCGATTTGTGTGAGAGCAGATCGGGAGGTGCAAGATTTGATCTGTGAATGCTTCACATTACCAGATAATTTGCGCCGAACATTGGATTGAGGTCCTGGACAAGATTTTTTCTCTGATTCTCAGGAGGGGAAAATCGGGCATAAATTGGCCTAAAACTCCTGTAGTGTGAGCAAGGTATTAGGCATCTTTGGGCTTGTTATTTTCCCCATATTAATAGGTACAGTAACAACTTAGTTCAGCTGGAGTGTGTATATGGCTTTTGTGCCAGTGTCAGTTCTTTTTAACTGAGAAAAATCAGCTGTTAAAGCATAAAAAGCTTGCACAACAGGGGTGGCCAGAGAGGTGGCCAAGCTTCAATTGAATAACACTGATTATCTCTTCATCACGGCACCTGTTAGTGGGTGGGATATATTAGGCAGCAAGTGAACATTTTGTCTTCAAAGTTGATGTGTTAGAAGAAGGAAAAATGGGCAAGTGTAAAGGATTTGAGCAAGTTTGACAAGGGCCAAATTGTGATGACTGGGTCAGAGCATCTCCAAAACTGCAGCTCTTGTGGGATGTTCCCGGTCTGCAGTGGTCAGTATCTATCAAAGGGAAGGAACAGTGGTGAACCGGCAACAGGGTCAGGGGTGGCTAAGGCTCATTGATGCACGTGGGGAGTAAAGGCTGGCCCGTGTGGTCCGATCAAACAGATGATATACTGTAGCTCAAATTGCTCAAGAAGTTAATGCTGGTTCTGATAGAAAGGTGTCAGAATATACAGTGTATACAGAATATATCGCAATTTGTTGTGTATGGGGCTGCATAGCTGCAGACCAGTTAGGGTGCCCATGCTGACCCCTGTCCACCACCGAAAGCACCAACAGTGGGCACGTGAGCATCAGAACTGGACCACGGAGCGATGGAAGAAGGTGGTCATAATGTTACATGCACATGAACTTTAATGACATCCAATTCTTAATCCGTAGGGTTTAATATAGAGTTGGCACAGGCTTTGCAGCTATAATAGCTTCAACTCTTTTGGGAAGGCTTTCCACAAGGTTTATGAGTGTGTTTATGGGAATTTTGACCATTCTTCTAGAAGCACATTTGTGAGGTCAGGCACTGATGTTGGATGAGAAGGGCTGGCTCGCAGTCTCTGCTCTAATTCATCCCAAAGGTGTTCTATCGGGTTGAAGTCAGGACCAGTCAAGTTCCTCCACACCAAACTCACTCATCCATGTCTTTATGGACCTTGCTTTGTACACTGGTGCGCAGTCATGTTGGAACAGGAAGGGGCCATCCCCAAACTGTTTCCACAAAGTTGGGAGCATGAAATTGTCCAAAATGTCTTGGTATGCTGAAGCATTAAGAATTCCTTTCACTGGAGCTAAGGGGCCAAGCCCAACCCCTGAAAAACAACCCCACTCCATAATCCCCCCTCCACCAAACTTTACACTTGGCACAATGCAGTCAGGCAAGTACCGGTTCTCCTGGCAACTGCCAAACCCAGACTCGTTCATTGATTGCCAGAGAGGCGTTCATCACTCCAGAGAACACGTCTCCACTGCTCTAGAGTCCAGTGGCGGCGTGCTTTACACCACTGCATCTGACGCTTTGCATTGCACTTGGTGATGTGAGGCTTGGATGCAGCTGCTCAGCTGTGGAAACCCATTCCATGAAGCTTTCTACTCACTGTTCTTGAGGTAATCTGAAGGCCACATGAAGTTTGGTCTTTAGGTATTGACTCTACACAAAGTTGGCAACTTCTGCGCACTGTGTGCCTCAGTATGCACTAACCCCATTCTGTGATTTTTTACGTGGGGAGTTGCTGTTGTTCCCAATTGCTTCCACTTTGTTATAATACCACTGTTGACCGTGAAATATTTAGTAGTGAGGATATTTCACAAATGGACTTATTGAGCAGGTGTCAACCTATCATGGTACCACGCTTGAATTCACTGAGCTCCTGAGAGCAACCCATTCTTTCACAAATGTTTGTAGAAGCAGTCTTCATGCCTAGGTGCTTGATTTTATACACATGTGTCCATGGAAGTGATTGGAACACCTGAATTCAATGATTTGAAGGGGTGTCCCATACTTTTGGCAATATAGTGTGTTTGTATATATATGTGCAAAAGCCTTTAAGTCCATCTGATGTTTTTCTTTAAAATTAGCATTTTTGTCAGGCTCTATATAGGTTTCTACCCAATACCAGTACTTCTGAATGGACTGAGGCTGGGATTTAGCGGGCTTGAATGTTTGTAAATTTGTAATTTGTAAACTTGAATGTATAATATGTGCAGAGAGCATTCACTCAGTATGATCTGAACAATCATCTGACACTGAAGACGGCTGTAATGGCTGCAGAAATTCTAGCTTTTAAAATATCTTACCACCGTTTTTATCAATAGTGTACACAGATAAATATGTAAATGTAATGATATAATATAAAATATACAGTGAACAGTGATGCTTTTAAAAGTGTAACATCAAAAAGTATTCTCAACCTTGACACATTTTCCACTTATTTTTTTCTTGTATTTTCTCCAAAGTCCAAAGCCAGAAAAAACACAACTTTAATATTACATTTCATTGTCTCATATTACTCGTATTGCTCAATGCAATAAAACATTATTTTTGCATTTCCTCCTAGAAGCATGAGAGGGACTCATTTCTCATGCACAAGAGTAGTTTGCATGACAATACACTATTAGTTATCTTAAGTGTTGCAAGCAGTCCATGTCTGTGGGCCTCTGCGGTCTTTGATTACAACAGAATGAGGCACATGAAAAAGCACTCACAACAGCCCCTAATTGCTCCTGTTAGGCAACAAAGATAAGTAGGGATTTTAATGCAACATTTGAGTTGCCTCAGCAAATCTACAAAGACCGTGCAGATGAAGTACCTCACTATATATTCACATTTAATGTGTATATCATCATGTTTTATGTTATATATTTATTGAAGAGATCATTATAAAATATGAGAGCAGGGTTAAGGTTTTGGGTCAGGGTGTGTGAATATGTATTTATGGAAGTACAGTATGTACATTATTTATGCACATTTCTGAAAGATGCTTTATGGTAGAGTTTATAGTCTGTCTCCAACAGATGGAGACAAACGCTACCATAAATCTGTCTTCCTCTGGGGTCCTGTGCTCCATGTACCATGACTCACACACTAACAAAATACTTTCTTTTGACGCATACACATGCTCATATCCACATACTCGTAACACTCTGTCACAGAATCACAAAGGACAATTTCCCTGTGATTTGATGCGAATGGTCTTTGAGGTCCTTCAGCAATTGTTCAGCACACCTGGCGCTGGGGATGACCAGCTTCAGACCTCATGTATCCACAAGGATCATTGAAAACGCTCAAATCAATTGGTCTGACACTAGGGCCGATCTCTATCCATGACCCTGTGCACAATGCAATTACCCGAGCCCAGCTGTGGGGTCCTTTGAGACTGCTGTCCAGGTTCTCCACCCTGTCACACTCACAAACCATGCAGGACCACAGAACCAGACCCGAAGGAGAAACAAAGCTTCAGACATCAGGACAAACTCAGCAGTTAAACAGAGTAGGCTTGGATGTACACACACAGACACACACATACACATCTGGTTCACTATCTTTGTGGGGACTCTCCACAGACGTAATGGTTTTTATACTGCACAAACTGTATATTCTGTATATCCCCTTACACTAACCCTACCCCTAAACACAAAACTTTCTGCATATTTACATTTTCAAAAAAACTCATTCTGTATGATTTATAAGCTTGTTTCCTCATGGGGACCTCAATTTAGGTCCCCACGGCAATACGAGTCCCCATGAGTCTGTGTGCATTCAGGATGAAGACTCCACCGGGATAGAACACACACACATGTTAGGTTTCCACATTTTATGGGGACTTTCTATAGACATATAAATATATATATATATATATATATATATATATATATATATATATATATATATATATATATATATATATATATATATATATATATATATATGATTTTTACATTTAAATTCATTTTAATTATTTAGCTTAAACTTAATTTCACAAAAACAAGAATTGAGATCTAAATGATGACAGATTTATACATTTTAGGTCATGGATGATATGTCTGTGTAAATTTATTAAATTAATAAGAAAGAAAAGGACATTATTATTTTAAGAGAATTATAACTGTGTTTTATATTTTTATAAACATTGCCTGACAGATTTTGTAACCATCAGTTGGGCTTGACCAATTTCCGGATAGATAATTTGGCAGAAGAACTTAGTTTCAGTAACTGATCTAAAAACGAATCTTATAAAAATCTCATTATTAATGGCACATCTTGTGAATGATATCCCCTTCTGCTTTGTCGTCTTCCTTAATGACTGGCTTAAATGAAAAGCATATGATGTTTCCCCTTTTCAACTTTTTTTGTCCCATTTCACTGCATGCTCCCATAATGAAAACTTAAGAAGAAATAAGGGGGAAAAAAAGGAACATCTGTGGAGCAGCACTAATTATTGGGAAATATGGGAGAGAACATTCTTGGAATGGATAGGCTTCAGATCCTCTTCCAAGCACTTGTGCCCGCAGTGGTGTTGCTCGTTTCATCTTCCTGCACTCTGCTGTTGTGTCGTTCCTGCGGGGCCTTGCCAAGTGCGTCTGATATTTATTAAAGAACTGTCATGTAAAGAACAGCAGAATATGGCTGCGCGGCTCCTAAGGGTCCAAGTCAGATTGCTGGTGAGATACTGGCGCGAGTGTTTGATTTGGATACAAACGGGAAGGAAGTTAAAGCTGGTTATTTTTCCACAGTCACTGTTTGATTGTAGGCGTGAAATGTGCACACGGCACTTGTTCCTAGTCATGTAGAACAACGAATTAGACACATCTAAAGCACTTCATTAAAGAACTTCATTGTTGTAGAAGATCAACCGTAATGATCTCTAATTAGCTACAGACACAAAAACCACATGAAAAAGGATCTTTAGCGTTGTTATTGATGCACAAATAAAGCCAGAGCTAAGATACAACAGAAAAACCTGTGTTAATGAAGGACAGACTCCTCAGTTGACCCCTATTTTCAAGGTCAAGTTTTAATCCATTTGCTAGATTTAGAAGACATCAAAGTCATCCATGTGGTAGGCAAAACCAAAGTGGCAGAAAGTTCAAAAAACATTTTGTTTTTAAACCATAATTGTTCATAAAATGTTTGGGAAAATGTTTGGGAAATGAAAAATGCAACGAGTCCTAACAGATTACCAAAAAAGCTCTTTGGCTGAACATGATTCAATCACAGACAGTGATTCCACGTGATTGAAACTAGTAAAACCCAACTGAAACCCAACTAACTAGACTCAATGGTGTTCATTTACCTTGAATGATTGGTTTTAGTTTAACTTAAATAAAAGGGTTTCATTTAAATCGAATTATTCAAATAATCCTACAATTAGTGCTTCTTGTTTAGTGTGATATAGCCTATCAATAAACGAAACATAACTTCTCTTTACATTTGTGACATTCAGTGTTGACAGTCCAGAAATGATACTGGTTTCATACAGAGCACTAGTGCTTTATTATTAAAGCAATTGGATTTTTGTTAACAGGTCCTCAACCCAAACATAAGCTCAACACTTCAAAAACTAACATTTAACAAAAACCTTTAAATAACAATAATAGAACATTAAACATTAACTCCATTCATTCACGAACTCTCTCAATTTTCTCATCTTGCTAAAAACAGCATAAAATAACTTATATATATATATATTTTTTTTTTTCAACATTTACTCTCCCAATTCAGCCCTGTGCAAAGCATGATGGGAAGTGAAAAGTCCTGTTTGACTGGATTACTTGATTGAAATATGTTATTTCAAAATGAAAGCATCAAGTTCAAGGGACAGTTCACCCAAAAATGGTATACTCACCCTCAAGCCACCCTAGGTGTATATGACTTTTGTCTTTCAGACGAATACAGTTGAAGTTATATTAAATAATGTCCAGGCTCTTCAAAGCTTTATAAATAGTGAATGAGATTTTGAAGCCCAAAAAAAGCACATCCATCCATGATAAAAGTAATCCATACTGCTCTGGGGGGTTAATAAAGGCCTTCTGAAGTTAAGCGATGCGTTTGTGTAAGAAACATATCCATATTTAAAACTTTATAAACTAAAATTCCAACAGACGGCCGCACGCATTGAGTTACAGCGAAAGAGTAGCCCCTGACTTGACGCATGACTTATTGAGGAACGTGGAAGTGCAGAGGATTGAGTAAAACAAAACACTGGTCACGAATTAGAAGACTAAAACCAGAATTTTTAAAGGGAAAAGTCGGAGGAGATTGAGTTTTGTTGCCCAGCCCTATTTGTTTGAACAGTGAGAGGTGTCAAAGCTTACACTACGCCTACATCGCATCAGGGGTTACTTTTTTGGTGTAAGTCGACTTGCGTAAGCCGACTGCCGGAAACTAGTTATTTTAGTCTATAAAGTTTGAAAGTTATAAAGCTTGGAAGAGCAATGATATTTTTGTATATAACTCTGGTTGTGTTTGTCTTAACCCTTCTACGGTCTTCGTTTGGGAATTACACTCAGGGTCTTTGGGGTCTCCACAGACCCCAGGCAACAAAATGTAATTTTGTAACAAAACAATTGTTTTTGTTTTTTTAGAACAAATGTAATTTTACTCTGTTTATTAATGTTTTTACTCAACATCGGTGCAGTTTTTGGAGTATTTATAATAATTTTTACATTTATATAAATAAATAAAAAATATTTTTTTAATGGATTTTCACACAACATTTTTTTAAAACAACCATTGTTTTTATGTAAAATTCACTTTATAAAAGACCCAAATTTCTAACTTTCATTCTGCAGAGCTCCACTATTTGCAATGTGCTATTTGACTGACTGAAAGACATCTTTTCACAAGTATTTTTCAGTTGGATTCATATCTAAATGTTATGAAATCACATTTTTGTCAAAGTTTAGCATTTTTTTGTACTGAAAAATCTTTTTTCAATGATGTTACATTATGATTAGAATCAAACCGGAACAAGAGAAAAGTAGGAAAAGTTCTTTAGAGTTTATCATTTATTTCAAACATTTGATTTTCTTATAATTCTACAAATTTAATCTACACGTCAGTTACTAACTGTAACAGAACAAAAATGAACAAAACTGAACAGTTATATTACATATTGAGTAAAAAATACACAACATGAACATCAAAATGCAATGAACTGAAAAGCAAAAACAAATGTATTCCTGTGTGTGTGTGTGTGTGTGTGTGTGTGTGTGTGTGTGTGTGTGTGTGTGTGTGTGTTGTGTGTGTGTGTGCATGTGGCATTGTGGATGTTTTATGCATTGTTGGAAGTGTGCCACTTCATTTCTGTATGCATGTTCTGTGTTGTTTCTGTTTCAGAGGATGAATTTTGTCCATTTTATAGACCCTGAGTGTGACTTTTTTTTGTCACACGAACATAAAAACAGACATCAATCCAATTAATTTTTTTTTTATTTCTAGATCTAGAGAGTGTTGACAACGGTACAAAGTCTCATGCCATTTGGACAAAGGGAAAAAAATTTGAGCAAAAATTTTTATTTGAGCAAACGTCCTTTGGGGTCAGAAAAGACCCCAAAGACCGGAGAAGGGTTAAAGAAGATAGACATATACACCTAGGATGGCTTGAGGGTGAGTAAATCATGGGGTCATTTTTGCCTGAAAATGTTCGCAAATTTGAGTGAATGTTTGCAGAATGCATTGAGTTTGATATACTATGAATTTTCCTCAAAACAACACAATATGTGCATAAATAAACTGCTTGGTATGGTGACAACAAAAATGACCATTTAGAGTGACCTCTGACTTAAAGAAAACCCAAACGAAGATGGTTGTAACAATATATCAGCACAAAGTAGGATTTACGTACACATTTGTTGTATTTGGCAGTCCATGACAAATCGACAGCATCGACAAAAACAGACGGAAGGAAAGTCCACACTGTGAGGTGTCTGAAACCTGTCCCTTCCCAATGCAGGTTTATTTTCTCAGCACAGTCTCTTCAGTGTGGGTGGCCAGTGGGAATATCTTTCCTGCTACTCCATCATCAGCTATCTTCACATGACAGCCAGTGGCATGACCCTGTTTATTAGTCCAGCTTATAATTAGTCTTTATTGGATAAGATACCAGAGAGCAAAATTATTTTCACATGCTTGTTATCTGGTTTTATTGATCCCATAAAAAAGCAAACTTGTGGCACTTTTTGAAACGTGCTCTTGAAATAACTTCCTCCCACCCCCTCCCTCTCTTAGAACCCAAATAAATTCCTGCATGCTCAGCAGCTGGGCCTTTCTATACATTCATGGCTAATTAACACACCTTTCCAGAGCATTCTGGGAAATGGTGGCGCTCCATCACAAGAGCACATCATTATTGTGCGTTTCTGCAATTAAAAATTTGCTTTAGATTTCAATAGTCACTTTCAGTTTCCAAATACAAACCCGATTCCAAAAAAGTTGGGACACTGTACAAATTGTGAATAAAAACAGAATGCAATGATGTGGAAGTTTCAAATTTCAATATTTTATTCAGAATACAACATAGATGATATTTCAAATGTTTAAACTGAGAAAATGTATCATTTTAAGGGAAAAATAAGTTGATTTTAAATTTCATGGCATCAACACATCTCAAAAAAGTTGGGACAAGGCAATGTTTCCCACTGTGTGGCATCCCCTCTTCTTTTTGTAACAGTTTTGTAACTCAAGTTTAGGAATAGGAATGTTCCATTTAGGAATAGGAATGTGGTTGCCCCATTCTTGTCTAATACAGGCTTCTAGTTGCTCAACTGTCTTAGGTCTTCTTTGTCTCTTCTTCCTCTTTATGATGCGCCAAATGTTTTCTATGGGTGAAAGATCTGGACTGCAGGCTGGCCATTTCAGTACCCGGATCCTTCTTCTACGCAGCCATGATGTTGTAATTGATGCAGTATGTGGTCTGGCATTGTCATGTTGGAAAATGCAAGGTCTTCCCTGAAAGAGACGACGTCTGGATGGGAGCATATGTTGTTCTAGAACTTGGATATACCTTTCAGCATTGATGGTGCCTTTCCAGATGTGTAAGCTGCCCATGCCACACACACTCATGCAACCCCATACCATCAGAGATGCAGGCTTCTGAAGTGAGCGCTGAGAACAACTTGGGTTGTCCTTGTCCTCTTTAGTCCGGATGACATGGCGTCCCAGTTTTCCAAAAACAACTTCAAATTTTGATTCGTCTGACCACAGAACACAGTACTCTTATTGCTACCTGTCCCAACTTTTTTGGAATGTGTAGCTCTCATGAAATCCAAAATGAGCCAATATTTGGCACGACATTCAAAATGTCTCACTTTCAACATTTGATATGTTATCTATATTCTATTGTGAATAAAATATAAATTTATGAGATTTGTAAATTATTGCATTCCTTTTTTATTCACAGTTTGTACAGTGTGCCAACTTTTTTGGAATTGCACAAAATTGCCAAAAAAAATTAACACCCAATGAAAGAATGATTCATGTATCATAAAAATGGCATTCGGCTTGTACAAATGTTTACTGATCCACATATTTTGAGTTTTCAGTCAAAGATTACAACATACAAAATATGTTACATCTTATGAAATCAAGTGACCTTTCCATAACAAGTAAGCTATTTCCAGTGTACAATGTACTCATTACACAATGAGAAAACTAGAATGGCTCTGGTATAGTAAATCCTGAATACAGCCTGCTTGTCATTTACCAAAAGGAAAAAAAAAAAATCCAGAAATAATTTTAATTTTAATTTTAGATTAAGATTAAAAATATCTATAATGACTCATGAGGTAAACGTGATTTCACCAAGTACATGTTCCTGGATCAACATCTTTGTTGACCCTGGAGCAACATCCCAATCAATCAGATTTAAGGGACAAGTTTACAGTTTATGTCAAGTTTAGGCTTACAAACAGAGTTAGGTGCTTCAGTGTTATATTCACCTATCATTTCCTCTGTTTTTAGGGTTAAGTTACAGCATTTCTAATTGTAGCCTGTACAGTTGTGAAGTAATCCATTTAAACTCTTTGCAAATAATATTTTATTGAAGAATATGCACACATTTACTCTTGTTTGTATGCCTAATATGTCTGTCAAAAATGTAAAAAAAAAAATCAGTTATGAATTATAATTCAGTCATCAGTTATGAATGACATCATCATTAAATGATAGCATATTTTTCAATTCAAAATGGTGAAATTGCATTAAAAATGTTGAGTAGTGACTGTAGGTTGTACCTAAAACAGTTGTCAAATATTAAATGTTTGGTTATCTTATCACACACGCACTCTTTCACTGTAAAAATAAAAGCGTCACGTAGGAATTCACTCTCATCTTCAGTGAACATTAAGCCATGCCTTCTTTGATCTGATTGGCCATCATTTTGACATTGACTAGCGCTGTTAGACCACTCAGGCAGACCAGCCTAAAAATGTACATTTTTAACTGTATGTCATCCTAAAAACAAACAAAGCGGTGCGTAATGAAGAGTGGCATTAAGAAATATCATATACTGGAGGGGACAATTTGGCCATTTCCAATTAATGGGTGGGACTTGCCCCCTTCGATGCCTATGGTGGTTACGGCCCTGAGTTACAGGTAGGGTTAGGGATAAGGTTAAGGAATGTTGTTCTTGGCAAAATAACGGTGACCACACAGTGTGTAAATGACAATGCCAAACCACTTGAGAATTTCAAGACATTGAAATGACGTTGTTCTGATATTGTTCTGTACAATCTCACTTCCTTGAACCTGATTTGATTAAATAAATATATAATTTTTGTAAAATAGCAATCTGGATTGTAACAAAGTGAACCAGAGAACGATGACGCACAATATTTCTCAATAATATTCTCTCATAACTGAACTTGTAAGCACTGTCCATATATTTCTCCCAAAAATCCATTTGTTCATAACCTCGTCAGAATGAGTTTAAGGGTTGGCTTATTCTTCACTAGCTACAACTACACATTGTTTACCACTGTGGCAGCTCTGTTGGTACGGTACTATAGTAGTGGTTAAAGAGTGGTTAACACATGGACCCAGCGGTCAGCAAGGTTTGTCGAGACTCACAGTAAAACCACAGCTGAGGTTTCCGCTGCTCTTAAAATCAAATGAACTCATGAAAGTTCATTATTTAGTCTTGGAAGTGCTTTTAGTATGATTCAGCTAGTCATGGCTTATTTAAACATCTAATGTGCTTCTATTTCTGTGAGATTTTCAGACTAGTTTTCAGTATGAAAAAATGGCAAATGCAAGTGGCTTGGCAGATTGAGATGCGAGGTATTACAGTGATATTTTAGGTCCATAAGCTGCGGGGGAGTGTACTTGCACAGATAAAATATGATCCATAAATGTTTTTCTTCAGTAACATTGCGCAGATGCTTCATTTATAATAATATTTGTCAGGACTGTATTTCTAAATGAGACATCAGTTCCCAGGACAGCTGAAAATGGTGTAATCTACACATTTGAATGTAGACATCACTGATGTTTTGTGCAAAACTACTCCATTTACCACTTATTACATCCACATACTAATATGTATCCTCGGCAGGCTTTGTGAAATGTTATTATGACTATATCCATCAGTCTCCCCTAAGATTTTTGCTGACTCTATAGTTTTGTATGTGAAAAACTGCACTGATTATTATAGACAAAAGAACCTTTTCACAGTTTTGTCCCATGGATATTGTAAATAAATATGTGACACTTGAGCCACCACTAAAAATGTATAAATAAGATTCAAAATATGAACATCATAAAAATAATAATTATTATACGAGATTTAACCTTTAATCTGGTGGCAAAAACGTATTAGCAGGGACCAAGAGCACTTTTTGTTTTTGCAAGAGTAATGTTTCTGCTCAACTTTGACCCTCTCCCATTATCTAAAAACGTTTAATTCTCAGCTGCAAGTTAGTATGTTTGCATTTCATATGCATCGAGAGTCTAGCCCTGTCAGTCCAGATGAGTTAAATGCTTTGTTTATGTGGCTTTGACATAGTGTTACCCTTTTCCCTTCTTTATACAAATATCTTTTGCTGGCAGCCCTTGTAAATCTGGAACACATCGAAGTCTTATTTATGCTCAAGCTGCTATCTTGATAAAGCAGGCCTGGAGACTGTGTTTTCTGTGCACAAACCCAAAGAGATATAAAAACAGACAGTGAATGACAGGGAAAGAACATAGGCTACAATCAGACTGGGCCTGTGGTGGACACTGTGATCTTTCTTTTTCTTCATGATGACAGGACAAAAAGAAGAGTCACAAAAGATCTCAGAAGAATTCCATCCATCCTGCCAAAGTGGTTTCTAAGCTTAAACGATTGGCTGGACACAGTGTATCATGCATACGGTCTCATGAATACTGACAATTTAAGTATTTTCATGCAGAATACACAGGAGAAGCAGAACATTTACAGTATGCTATAAAAGAAAAATTATATCCTTTAAAGATTTTTGCTTGTTTGGGCTCCCTCAAGAGGGCAGTGTTTGTACAAAGCGACGCATTTAATGCTGGTGTGAGACAGTTATGTGACATAAAGCATCTGTGTGTTGTATGTCCCATTGTTATTCATATAGTCTTTAATTTATACTGTCAGACTGATAATGTGTCCCTAATATATTCACACAAAAATAGAGTCAAAGGAAGAGGGGATGAGGTAGTTATAAGTTACACTTTATTTTAAGGTGTCATTGTTACGGTGTAATTATATATTTAAGTACCGAGTAACATTAATTAACAACATGTAATTACTATACGATTAGGATTTTACTGTTATTACTATGGTAAGTAACATATGTAACAAGGACACTGTAATAAAGTGTTACCAAGTTATTCCTTTTCAAACAAGTAAAGGCTATAAGTTGTACAAATGGTCCAATTATGATTAAACTCATTACATCTTAGTCATACCACGTACAATTTACCGGTCGCCAAATACGACAGTAACAAACGCAAGTTTTCAGTAGTACGTGGATGTCAGTAGCCTCACTTTATTATCACAAATATATCTTAGCATTCTGTTTAAATGTCACAAGATTTATATTACAATTCGTGTTGATTCTCAAAAGATTGTGTCTGCTGAAAGATAATTTAGCTGAAAATTGCTTTTAAAAAAGTCGAATTTCTTATAAACGTGTAAATTACTCGTTCAGGTCATTGTATAGTTTGCACAAAACAATAATAATAATGGAAAAAAAAAGTATATAAAAATATAATGAAGTAAAGTAGGCTATTTTTAAAGAGATCTCTGGAGATTTCTGACTGGTAGGCTATTTTGTTTGATCTTTCCACGTGAAGACAACAGCAAACGACACATGATGAAATTGAGCAGTAAAGCACGCTGTCTTATTTCTGGTATAGGCATAAAAAATAAAAATAAAAAAAAAAATAAAAAGATGACTTTCCTCTCTGCAAGTTGACCTTACACTGCGTGTGCCCCTTCCTTCCTATCAGTTTCTGAATGAGCTGCTTTGCCTAAATCCCTCCCACTTCGTGTAAGCGCTAAATTATCTTTTTTTTTTTTTTTTTTTTTTTTTGAAACCTGTGGTACTTTAAAAAGGAAAGCCTCTCACGAAGAGAAGAAAACCGGTCTGAGTTTGCCCGCTGAACGTCTCGTTCTCTATTTTAGTATGCAGGTGTCTTTAGCGCTCGTGCACTGCGGCGCGCGGCTGTTGCTGCTCGTGCTGCTACAGGGATGTTTCACAGCTGCGCATGGATGGAGGGCTTTAAAAAATGATGCTACAGAAATTATACCAGAGTACACGGAGGACACGAATAAACCCGAGGAACAGATACAACTTTCTGACAATAACACAATGAACCGGGCTAAAAACGGAGGAAGGAGGTCATCAGCCAACTCACGCACTTACGGTAAGTCACTTTAATTAACAGTAGCATACTGAGCTCTATCAAAATAGATCAACACCAACATAAACATATACTGGGGGAATATGATTTTTAAAATGTTTTCTTTAAAGTTACTAAAGCCCTTGGTAACCTAATGCTGTTATAAAATTATTTAACTTAATTATTTTGACATGCATGAATTGTATTAAAGCTATTTAATGAAGCACTAAAGTACATTTGTGATTAGATATTTTATGTAAGTACAGATTGTAGAATATATCAGAACACTTTATTAGGAATGTGCTATTGTTAACGAGTGTGCAAGTTAAAAGAAATGAATACATTAGTTTCAAATATAATAATTAGATCATTTCCACTAGATAGATCTTGAGACTTGCACTGTTTTGTTATCTAAAACGGATTAGACATCAGCAAATGAAAAGTCCATGGGATGACTACAGTAAACAAGCCTATCTATAATGATATTTTCTCCAATAATTTGTTAAACTAATGACTTTATAGTGTAAGGTATATAGGCTACACATAGATTCTTTAACTTCCACAAAACTGGATATCATGGCTCTAAATAGATGTGCCGCTTTTAAATAAAAGCTCGTATTCAGAAAGAATGCATGCCGCTCCACCGTTTCACAGTCCAAGTGATACACTAACTTCGATAACCCTTTTTTTGTTGCTATTTCCCCAATTTTACATAATTAGACAAGGTCTGCCTTTCCATAACCATCTAATTGCAACAGTATGGTTTCAGGGTAGTTGAAAATGTGAGAAGTTATTCTAAGGGGTCATTTCTTCGGGGCATTTCCACGAGAATGACTCCCACCTGTGAAAAGTAAAACTACTGTGAATTCAAACCAACAGTAGTTCTAACAATGTACAATGTGTGGTTGTGCATGTGAATGTCAGCATTAGCCTAAAAAAAAAGAAAAGTTGGGTTCTTTCAAAGAGGACTCAATTGTGAAAACACCCAGAGCTTGTTTCCAGAACACAAATCAAGACTTTGGACTAAAGTAAAGTCTTGGGAGGTGTGTTTGAGTAATTGGAATGTCTAAATTTATTGCTAAATAAATACACAGATTATTTCCAAAAATAATAATAAGCAGTCCTCCATGAACAGAGTAATGAAATTATCACAATAATAAGTTATGAAAATAATTAAGGATTGAGCAATTTGTAAAGTGACCTGAAGATAATTCTAAATAACTAATTATGTCAGTGAACAGTCCTAAAGTGATGTTGTATTTCAGCATAAGGAAACAGTTATCAATCCAAGCATGTACGTTATACTCGCTCGTCGGGGGTGGAGAAAGAAATCACACTCTCATGTGCTGCTCTTGAAGAGGTGACGTGTGTATTTTCTCTGGTGGTCAGTGTGGGGTCATGTTGAGATATGTTCATCTTCCTCTGGCTCTCCTCCAGCTCCTCATAAAACATCAGATCAGATTTTCTGAGAATCAGGGGAGGCAGAACCTGAACTCATCACACACATAAATCCTTTGTTCTTCTCCATGAGGGCAGCTGAAGAAGAAAATAGATCTTTCCACTCTCAGTTTCATCTTTTTAACTGACACATGAAATGCGAAAAATTAATGTTTGAGGAGTTTTAGCGAGATTACATTCAATTCAAAGATTACTGCAAAACTTTTAGCTCTTACCCAGACAGTCAGAATTCTCTCAATCCGGTTCACGAGCATTCTGGTACGTGTATGTTGTTTAGTGTCAGTGGGTTTCTAATTGATTTGGTTTCTCATCAATTTCAGCCTCAACCAAAAGCACATCTACAACAATTTTAGTAGCCAAATCCAAACCAGATATAAAAAAAAAAAAAAAAAAAAAAAAACATACTGAGCTGATATAAAAAGATTTGATCACAAATTTCCTCTCGGGTTGGACACGCAACAAAGTTTTCTGGGAAACTTGACAAAACACAACAAAGTCAACTTTAGGAAATGTGTATATAACAAAACATGAAAAATAAAATCTGTTTTGTTTATCATAGCTGTGAACAATCCAAACCCCAGTATGTCATACAAGCTATAATAAATACCAGTGTTGGTAGCTGTGTTTTATTTAAGATGCATCCCTTAACCATTTTATAAACATTTAACTAATCTGTTCTGGTTCTGCTCTCTTTCCCAGGAGCCTCTGAACTAAGCTGCCGGGAGCTGCGCTCTACCCGCTACGTTACGGATGGATCTTGCCGCAGTGTCAAACCTGTGAAGGAACTGGTGTGTTCTGGTCAATGCCTTCCAGCTCATCTCATGCCAAACTCAATTCTAAGGGGGAAATGGTGGAGAAGCAGTTCCTCCGATTACCGCTGCATCCCAGCTCACTCCCGCACTCAGCGGATACAACTCCAGTGTCCGAACGGACCAAACCGGACGTACAAAATCCGAGTAATCACGTCTTGCAAGTGCAAACGCTACACTCGCCATCACAACCAATCGGATGTCAAGGAGTTGTCCTCTAAGAAGCCACGACGCAATAAGAAGCACCGTAGCAAAGTGCCCTCAGTCAACAGCAATTCCTACTGAGGGGAAAAGTTGAACTGATACAGAAACTCCCTCTTGCACACATACAAATACACCTATATACATATGCACACATATTTCAGAAACTGCAACCCAAGGGAAGGAATACATGCATTAGCAAGAAGTTTCCAGTTCCTATTTCCTATTTCAGATGTCTCACTGTTTGTATGTGCTCTTGAGCC
This sequence comes from Paracanthobrama guichenoti, assembly GCA_018749465.1. Taxonomy (NCBI): domain Eukaryota; kingdom Metazoa; phylum Chordata; class Actinopteri; order Cypriniformes; family Gobionidae; genus Paracanthobrama; species Paracanthobrama guichenoti. Next base: position 3,275,047 of record CM031954.1, read on the forward strand.
TAATTTGTCCCAGTTTGATCACAGAATGCCAGTGGACTAATGGATGCTTGAGTGAAAAGACGCCATTATGTGAGATTAGTTCAGGGAATGTGATAGTTCATGATATTTTTGAGGGAGGAGGAATAACTCCACATATTCCTACCCAAGCAGTTCATTTCAAGTTTGAAGTTCATTGAAAGGGTAAGCTAACGTAAAGGCAAACACACTGAACGCTCAACCAATCCACCAGGCACTCATGTGAATGTTTGTGTACCAGATTTGTCCTCCTCTTTTGGGACTTGGAGTAGCGTATGATTTGACCGTCCAGCCGTGTCGGGCCCAAAAGACACACCGCTGCTGACAGATCGCTGAGGCCCAGAATTCTTTACCTTGGTCAATTTTACCAGCCCATGAGTCCTCTTGACGGGCTGGGGAACCGAGCCAGGCACCATGTGAGTTTCTGCAACTTCACATTTCCACAAGAAACTGATCGGAACTGGCAGTTAGAGCTGCGTTATGGAGAGTTCGAAAAGTTGTGTCAGCCCTCCACGGTCCAAGTCCCTGGAGGTCAAGAACCGCAAACGATATTCCTGTGACTTGTCCTAATTACCAAATAGTTCCATTACTGTGTTTAGGATTTGAGTCATAAAAAGCCATTTCCTCTAGACATGGTCAGTTCCTGTTTGTTAGAACAGCCGAAAAAGAGGCCCACATGTGTGCAAGAATCTGCAGAAATTCCTCACGGGCAAAAAACCTTTCTGCACCCTCCTTCAATGGAAACCATTTGGAGATATTCAGCTATCTGCAATCGCTAACAGGTTACCTACATCCATTACTGAAGTCGTCAACAAAGATGTCATCCTTCCTGTCTCCTCATCTGACCAGCTGACAAATAAGTGAACCAAACTGAAATTGTGGGCTGGATGTTGATTTTACACAGGATAAAGAGATTAAGAGAATACCAATTGTTCAACATTTTCAGCTCGTGACTTCCCCAGCGCTTTTTTTTTTTTTGTTCAGTGCTGATAATATTTGCTTATTTCTCAATTGTGTATTTAAAATAGTAACTGGAAGGGATTTTTATAATATAAGCAGACTTGCCATTAATAGCAACTTGTATATACTGTACCTGTGTGGTCTCATTGAGCGGTATCCTCTTTTAAGAATGGATTCACTCTCTCTCCGACCAAAAGACTGTTACAAAGAATGAGCTGCATATTTATTTTTTCAATTTCATCATTTAAATTATTTATGCAATCTTTTTGTAGAAAATAATAGCCATTATTGTACTATATGTAATTATAGTGAATTTCATAAACGAAAAAGAGTACATGAATAAAGTTAAGCAACGTATATATGTGAAAAGAAGTGTGTTTGTTATCATTTTTGTCAGACTGCTTTGACAGATCCTTTCTCCTGTTGGGCTGTGCCTGCACGCTAAATCCGACCCTCAATGAGCCCTCTGTAAACAATATTCCGCAATTAGGAAGTAGAGGCTTTGTAGCGCTTTGGAATGTCTAAGACACCTTTACAAAAGGCGAGAAAAGGAAAGAATCTCCTCGTCAGACGGGAACAGTACAGTCACAACAGAAACAGCTCTTTTTGTCCGGTATGGGGAACTCAACCCACAGGCTTCCATTCATATATTTGTTTGTTTAAGCTTGCACAGTCTGAGCCACAGATTGACAAGAAAATGTATATTGGCCGACTTGTTTAAATCCTTCTAATCTTGTCTGCTCTTTCATGATGAAACTCCCTATATTAGTCTAACTGGGTCCAGGCTGCTCAGTACACAAAACTAGAGTCACAATGCTGTAAACCAAACAAATATACAGTTTTATAAATGTTTACAGAGTTTATATACTCTTACAGTATGACTAAAAGATGCATATGAGCAAACTCCGAAGGAAACATTCTAAACTAAATGATTTTCATTTCTTGTTCGACTATACAACATGTATTGGGAACATATTTTACCGCAGTTCTAATATAATCGTCCCAAATTCAAGGCCATTTGACATGCCATGCTTTTGCTTAAAAGTAGCTGGCAGTCCGAAACATTTCCAAGTAATTCAAGAACAAGTGCTTGAACGTGTCACATGAGCAGTTCCTAAATAAATTGATGCTGACAAAGCATCTGACCTGAGTTACGGCCCCTGTTTGCAGTCGTTACTCAGCAGGGACCTGGCACAGCCACAGGGAAAGCAGGAGTGTGTGAGAGAGGTCAGCTGGGACTCACTCCTCAGTGTGTGTTTAACACTTTTGTGCCTGCTCCACAGTATCTCAGACACCACGGCACTGCTCAGACACTTAACTCCTCCAGAATTCGTGTCAGCCAGAGGAGACGATATCTCGTATGCACTTCTGAACGCTAATAAAATTGATTCTTAACCCTTCTTGCGTCCTTGGGTCAATTTTGGCCTGTTTTTGCTGAAGAATGTTATAAATACAGTAGTTTTTGAGATTGGAACATTGGCTATGGGACAATTTCAAGAAAAGCTAATTATTAATAAGTATTATAACTCTGTTTATAACATTAGTCTTACATAACTAAAAACAATTTCAAGCATGGTGTAAGGATTTTCCATTTATTAAATAAAATAAAAAATATATTAATATATACTATAGTTAAATATACTACTTTTGCAAATGAAATGTTACGGAGCTGCTGTGTACAATCCCATGAAATCCAAGAAGTGCTTGAGTTTGCATAGTACCTATACCGCAGTCATTAAAGCACAGATCTTCTAAATGTAGGCCAAAAAAATTCCCCATCTGATCAACGGAAATACATTTTATGTTAGAAATGGTTTTTGCCAAAAGCCAAAATACGTCATCTCTCTGTGATGATTGCTCTGTTAGCTGGGATTATGTTGTAAGTTTTGGCTTAATCAAAAAAAGTAAAGGTCAAATTCTCACAAATAATTGTTTGAATCTTAAGTTTCCTTTTAGACGCCCAACTATTGTCATCAATGTACACGTTTTATATACTGTAGTGGCCAAAAGTGACGTCCGGCCTAGGAAAACCAAATATTATTTAAAAAAACTGTAAAAGATTTTGTAAGCATATTGCGTAGTTGTGCTTGGAGTTGATTGTTTTATTTCTGATAATGCAATGAATCATGCCAAATTGTGTGGACATAATTTTTGGCCAGGCTGTGTCATACAAACAAATTATCAACACATGCAAGAGAGAACCAATGGAATATAAGCAACTGATTATGTTGTAGTCATTGTATGCTTTTTCCTGAGCTTTTGTTTTTGTATTTTTTTATAGTAAAATAAAACATGTAACTGTAGTTTGTCTTTTATTGCCTGTAAGGGGAATTTTGAACATAACAAACTATATCAAACAATATAAGGCGTTTTTAAATTATATTAAGCTTATATAAAATGTTAAATATATGTTAAATATAAGGGGAATTCTAGTTTTCTGTAGTAAACACGTTTTTGATACGTTCAAGCTTTGATACTTTTCTCAATAGAACTAGTGTGTTTGTTGTCTGTAGCCTTGAACAAGTTCTTGGAAAGTTGTGTTTCACTCAAGGTGGGACAGCTGCAGATAACACCAACTAAGGAGTTTGTTATTGTGTTTTTGTGTTATTGACCTATTTTATTTTATTTTTTTGTAATTTTGACCACAACTGTAAAATTTAAATTCTATTTTATATGGAAAAACATATAATAGTAATTTTATATCAAATAACATTTTTATATGAAAATATGTGATTGAAATGAACAATGAAAAGGGGCACATTTAAAGGGATAGTTCACCCAAAAATGATCCCATAATTGACTTATCCTCAAGCCATAGGTGTGTATGACATTCTTCTTTCAGACGAATACAGTCGGAGTTATATTAAAAAAATGCCCTGGCTCTTCCAAGCTTTATAATGGCAGTGAATGGAGGATGAAATTTGAAGCCAAAAAAAGTACATCCATCCGTTATAAAAGTAATCCACACTGCTCTGGGGGGTTAATAAAGGCCTTCTGAAACGAAGCGATGGGTTTGTGTAAGAAACATATCCATTTAAAACTTTATAAAGTAAAAAATCTAGATTCCGGAGGACCGTCTTCCTTATTCAACTTATGCAGAAAGTGTAACGCCTCTCGCAGTTTAAAACGCTTATGCTAATCGTCGTGCCAGTTAATTTTTTTTTCCGTGAGTTGAATACCGAAGGTGGTCCGTCAGAAGTTAGATATTTTACTTTATAACATGTTAAATATGGATATTTCTTACATAAACCCATTGCTTCGCTTCAGAAGGCCTTTATTAACCCCCAGGAGCTGTGTGGATTATTTTTATAATGGATGGATGCACTTTTTTGGGTTTCAAATTTTGAGCTGCCATTCACTGCCATTATAAAGCTTGGAAGAGCCAGGACATTTTTTTAATGAACTATCCCTTTAATTTTTTAAAGCACAATGCACTTTGGGACTACAAAGAAGAAGAAGAAGAAGAAGAAGAAGAAAAACAGATTTAAAGAAGTTTTTAAATCATTTTCAATTGGAGTTGAATTTGATCCAACGCTCAGACGGGAGCAGTAGGAGGGTTAGGAAAATGCGGAGGCTATAGAAAACTCTGAAAGTGTCATTTAAACCTCTTATCCACTTGACTTTAATGTATTAAAAACATTAATTGCTGAATAAGTCATTGCTTAACCTAAGATGTCGTCTTTACCTTCTAGTGTCTCAAAGCACAGAGGTTGACCTCTTCAGTGGTACATGGCGGACTCACAACACATGATGGTGATTAAGTAAATCTCACTGAACCGCTCCAGAATGTCACTTTCTCCTGGTCAGACTGCATGCATGCGACATTAAAAACACCACTTTTGTAAATGAAATGTTATGGAGCTGCTGTGTACTATCCCATGAAATTCAAGAAGTGCTTGAGTTTGCATAGTACCTAAATAAATTCATGCTGACAAAGTACGAGTCGATAGATTGGCTACATCAGTCATTAATGAAGGCAGTGATCTTCTTCCAAATGTAGGCCAAAAAAACCCCATCTGATCAGCTGATTTACATTGTTAGACATGGTTTTTGCTAAAAGCCAAAATACATAATCTTTCTGTGATGATTGCTCTGTTAGCTGAGCCTATATTGTGTTGTACGTTTTGGCTCACTCAGAAAAATAAATTAAAAGGCCAAGTTCTCACAAATAACTGTTTGAATCTTAAGTTTCCTTTCAGACTTGCATAATAGCCCAACTCTCATCATCAATGTCCAAGTTTTTCCTAGGGTGGGTATATTTACTGAGCAAAATATTATATAAAAGAAGCAGAAGTTTGTCAGGAGCCCAAATCCAAGAAACAAGAAACGTGATTCCACAACATGCAGTGTGTCCCAAACGTTTGAGGCCACACTGAAAACCTGGGATTCAAAATCTAATTTAGATCTGAAAATAAACAAAAGTGAATTGTTTTACATTTTTCAAAATGCTCAAAAAGAAATGTTATGACGTATAATGAATATGAAATATTTAAGATTACTGGATATAAAAATGAAATGTTTAAGATTATATACTGTATACACTACCGTTCAAAAGTTTGGGGCATGTAAGATTTTTTTATGTTTTTGAAATAAGTCTCTTTTGCTCACTAAAAGGCTGAATTTATTTAATCAAAATACAGTAAAAACAGCAATACTGTGAAATATTATTACAATTTTAAATAGCTATTTTCTGTTTTTAATATATTTTAAAATGTAATTTGTTCCTGTGATGACAAAGCTGAATTTTCAGCATCATTACTCCAGTCTTCAGTGTCACATGATCCTTCAGAAATCATTCTAATATGCTGATTTGGTGCTAAGAAACATTTCGAATTATTAGGCTATCAATTTTAAAAATGGCTGTGCTGCTTCACTTTTTGTGTAAACCCTGATATATTGTTTCCTTCAGGATTCTTTGATGAATAGATAGCTCAAAAGAACATTATTTATTTGAAATCAAAACCAATTTAATGCATCCTTGCTAAATAAAAAACCACCAAACCTTTGTATAAAAAGGAGGATAAAATGCTAGTGTATGAAAAGGGGGAGTTAAATACTCAAGAACATGACATAAGTCACAATAATGAGATTAATTAAAAAAATCACACCTGGAAACAATAAAACAAATGGCAAAAGGAAACAAAAGACAGGAAACAAAATATATCAAAATTAAAGGACATGAATACAGTACATGCTATTGGACGCATTACTAGGGATCACTTTAACTCAAAGCATTTAATGCACAAGTCAGTCCACCTAAATCCTCAATTCAAGGCACTCCAGACAAGAATCTAATTTCCAAAGTCAAACACATGTGGGCTATGACGGATGCATTTGGATACGGATGTTCAGCCACTCCCTTATCAGGACATATAAACTAACAGCTTCAAACAAATCCAAAGCAGAGCAGCACTTGGCATAGACCTGGGAACATGGGAAGTGTTATAGAGGACTGAGAGCGGGATCTGGTGGCGGCGAGGGGGCGTCTGAGGGAAAGGCCAGGGTCAGGGCAGAAAAGAGAGACTGGAGCCACTCAGCATGTCCTCCATCACACCCCCCACTAAAAGGCTTTTAAGTGTCCACTGCTCAATGGATTCAAAGAACGGATCCTGGGTCTAAGAGTGGAAAAGGGCCACCTATCAATGATCCATGAAGGACGGCTCAGTGGGAAATTCGGGTGGGAGGAGAAGAACGGATGTGTCCAGGGGTGGATGGCAGCATCACGGGTCAGCAGCGTTCGATGAGCCTTGACTGTCCCAACCAAGTGGCAGCATCCGATGTAGGCCAAAGATATGCAGCGGGAAAAGAAACCGGATAGTCAATAAACATTTACAATCCTAACAAAAAAACAATATGCACTGGTTGACATTTTGTGCCTCAATTGTCACCAATAATGCAAAAAAAACAACAAAAAAAAACAACAACCCCCCCCTTTCTTGTAGAAACACACCAAGCTGAGGCTCTGCGCAATGTGTTTGTGTGGGAAGCAAGGTAACATTCGTATCAGTGCTAACCACAGGCCTTGCCAGCTGGGTGTCGAGCCTTGGCTCTGGATTGCAGTTTGTTTGTTTAAAAGATTACAATCCATCCAAGTCAAACAGACACCTTGAACATAACCCAGCCCTGCCAATAAACACATGCCAAATGGTGTGAGTGTACTGCACTGAGCACTCTTGCATCAGAGGGAAGGAGAAAGGCCAGGTAAAGGCCACCATACGCATGTGTGACATCAACATATGATGTCATGGCTACCAGTATACAGAAACCTGAACTGATTACATATAATAATTCTACAGCTTAGGCAGTTAACATAAGCACAGTCTGATGTTTATGGAAAGTCTCGTATAGTCTTCATTATGTTTGGAACTTTGTGTGACATATTCTGGAACGGCATGTCTTGAGCAACAACAAAGAAAATCAGTTTTATTTTTTCTGTCTAAGACAGGAAAATATGACAGTCTCTTAGTGACAATCATCACTAGTTTGTATTATGGCCCACATAGCTTTAGTTCTCTATTATGATAATAGCATGGGCTTTATAGCAGTGATTCTCTACCAGGGGCCTCAGATATATTTTAAATTAATTATTTAAATTTCAATTAAAACCTAACTCTAAGCTTAATTAAAATGCAAAAATCTAAACAAAATCAAAATGTACTGTATAATGAAATCAAGTAACTTTTTTTTTGAAGAAGAAGAACTTATGGTTAATTAAAATCTTCATCCGTTCCTCGAGTCCTCGGGTCATTTTGACACATGCGATATTCTGAGCTGAATTAACAGAGAAATGTGAGTTATTTTGAATTTAAGTTGAAAGAATGTGAAGAATGTGCTTAAATGATATTATTTATTGATATAATATAGTAATTAGGTAGGTAGATACAATACAAAATAATAAAAATCTCCCAAAAATAGCATAAAAAAATAGAAAAAAAATAGAACATTATAAAAATGAAATGATATAAGCTTTCTGAAAATAAATAAATAAAAAAGTATAATTTTAGGGCTTCGGGTCATTTTGACCCGCGAGTGACTGATGAGGGTTAATTTAACGCATCGGCACCAAGCGGCAACCTCCCGCGGTTTCTCTTGAAGCCAGTACGGAAGTGACTTAAACTGCAATTCATCGACTGGCCACTAGAGACAGGCTCCAGAAGGGAGCAGAACCTCATTGAGCCCCATGTTAAAATGCCCAACTTTACAGCAGAAAAAACGTTTACAGCCTGGTATAAATTGTGGTTTTGGTCTAAACAGCTAATTTTGTCCTTCATGACAACTGTGAGGAGGGTGAATGTTTTTATAACTCATTCATTTACATTATATAAAGCCTTAAAGTTCTGCATAATTAAGGGCGTGGCCACTTTGAGTGACAGGTGGATAGCCGTTTGTCTGCTGTCTGTTAGTAATCACGTCACCTCAGCTCCGCCCATGTCCCGCCTCTTTGCCCATTTTCTATTATCCGGGAGTGACGGGTGATGACGCGCTGCCAAGATGGCAACAGCCAGCTCGACCCTACTTTACGCTTCAGAACTGCTCTTCAGAATCCTAAGGGTGATGTCACGGTCACATTTTTTTTACAGTCTATGATCGGCACTCAGTTTCTGTTAATAAAAAAACATTACAGTAGAAACACCAGATCTAATTATCTAGCCTACAGAAGGAGGGCCTTCCCTATTGTGTTGGACAGTGGTGGAATCATAAAGGTTGAGAAAAAAAATGCTGCCTGCATCCAAGCACATGCATTCGATTTGAAAATAGTAGGAGAAATGATTGCCTGTATAATGTCTATTCATTTGCTGACAAAGGACAATCACACTGGTGGATATAAAATATGGTACCAACCATTGAAAACTTATACAGGCCACGCCCACCTCTCATCACCCAGATGTGCGCCACAGCAGGTTCTGATCATGATAGAACGGTTTTGATTTGCACACAACGATACTTTTTTTTTTGCTATGAGCTTTCATATGTCTCTGTAGCATTACCTCACCACTCAACACAGCGTCTGACAGCTCTAATGGTGGTTTCACTGTGTCTCTGTAAAAATGCCACTACTTCAACATCCCAAAAACAGCTTAAGAAGAAATGCAGAAACCTGGGAACTGCATTTAAGATATCACCTCATCATTGGCAAGTTGATTAATTTTATTCTTATTGAAAGAGCAGATATGCATTTCTCTTGGTGCACATTCTGGTAAATAAATGAATTAAATTGTTCTATAATGTGTGCAAAACTTTTTAAAACTCTTCAAAATGTGTTTTTGTTTTCACTGTGCTATACATCTTTGTAATTCAGTGTTTCTTTGACTATGGCCACTTTTGGTCCTATGGACTCACCCTTTCACTATTTATTAAATTTGTCCAACAGTAGATAAACATGCTAATCTCAGCTAACACTAAATCATAGCTACATGATTTTATGTATTCTAAACACAAAATTAAATGATATTTTCCCATTGGACAAATCTTGATAAAAGTTTGCCTGGAAAGGATACAGTAAAAATATTTTGCTTACAAATAATATTTACTTTGGGTTTCATCATATTCTCAAGCATTCTCTTCACTGACACTGTTGTCTGGTAACTCGAGTACACTAACATTTAAAAAAATATCAAATAATAATAATTGACGTTAATGAAATATAATAAAAATAGTTTGTTGTCGAGAAAATTATGCCACAATGGTGGGGAAGCCATATAATGTTAGAAGAAAATATATAAATAATTTGTACACATTAAATATTGAAATGCTTTATGTTTATTTCACTGTTCATTTAGATAATATTTTATGATTCTATAAGGTAAAAACAAGTCATATTTTATAACCACTTTTTATAGTTGGTTAAAACTGGAAAACAGATTCAGTGCTCCTTAAAATGAGTAAAACAGTGAAATGCAAACTATTATGCAAACCTGCAATTATGAAAAAGTTAAATACATTTAATCTCACTTTATTAACCAATGTCTTTGATGCTGACCTTTGATGTAAATGAAATCAACCATACCAATAAGCAAAAATGACTTTAGTCACATTTGTGTTTCAATTTATTTATTTTTATTGCTGAAGTAAGTGTTGAACTTTTCTTCTTCTGAGTCATTTCACTTTTAGTGAGAAAGGGCCTTTACATTTAACTTAAAACAAAAAAAAAAAGAAACAGGCAAGCCCAGCCCAGGTCATAAAAAGTAACGCAAAAGTAGACTGTAAACCCTAACGCTCAAAATAATTAATTGGTTTGAGTAGAGCCAACTCAAATTAAACAAATTAGTTCAAACAAATTCACTTTTATGAGCATGTAGAAATTTTCTTTTGAGTTCATAAAACTGACACATTTTAAGTAATCTGAATTGTTTCATTGTTTTGAGTTTTATGAACTTGCTTCTTTTAATTTAGTTTCTCTTAAATTTAAACAAAACTGAGCTGGGATTTCTATTTCCCAGCATGCCTTGTCATGACATTCAAAAGGGAGAGTAAATGCCAAAATTAAGTGTTGTTTTTTTTGTGCAAGATTAACGTTAAATGGGAGATTTAGTAGTGTTTAATATTTTGTTATGCTAGTTTAGAAGAGTTTCTGTTCTGTTTTTTTTTTGTAGGGTACCATCATGATGACGAGTGGAGCATGAGCCTAGTTTGAGAACAGATATATGTTAAATGCATTATATTGCTGTCCTCCTTCAGCAAGTGCTATTGTGTATGCATTGTGTAACCGATTAGCAAGGTAGCATTTATTCAATTAGCTAGTTAAAGGTAGTGAAGTTTCCACTACTAAAAATTTGAGATATTTTTAAGTTGTATGAATTAGCTTACTCAAATATTTCACGTTCAGATCAATTAAAATCTATGATTACAAAATAAAAATCTGCAAGTTCTGCTTACTTAAACTTTAAATTTCTTTAAAAATTTGAAGCAGTTGACTGCCTCAATTTTTTTTGTTTTGCCAATTTATTCAGGTTTACGGTGTAACTGTTACAAGCATGCCAGGCTCCACCCTCTCCCAATCACAGCGCACGCTCTCTCCGGAATACTGATCACACACACCAGCCAGCACTTAAGCCCCCACGCTCACAGTCAGTCACCGTCCGGTCTCGTTTGCACATAGCCCCGCTTATGCTTCCCTCAAGGACTCTCCCTCGCTACTTACCTGTCTCCATCGTGTCTCCAAGTCTCCAGTGTGTTTCCTTGTCTCGTCTCCAGTGTCTCCTTCGATTCAGCACTCCAATCCCCAACGCCATCTGAAACCAAGAAGCATCGTATCATCCAGTTATCATCATTATCCATCTTATTCTCTCACCATTCACTCATTTTACCATCACCTGTTCACCGTGTCTGCCTGTTTGTAACAGTAGCAATGCATTACTTTCCATAAAAAATAACTAAATAATGCAATTAGTTACTTTTTTAGGGAGTAACACAATGTTGTAACACATTACTTAAAAAAGTTACTTTCTCTAACAGTGGCCCTTAATAGAACGGAAATAAAAAGTTATAAAATGTGTACAAAATAACATAAAAATCAACCTCTGGGACATAAAAGGTCCTGACGTTGAAGAAACACCCTTGTCTTCACGTCATTGTGTGAGTTAAATGTACGCTGTTTGATTGTGTTACAGATGGGAACTGTTTTGATTTTTGGTATTTCGAGTGCTCTGATAATCAGTCTCTTTTGAATCCTTTAAAAAAAAAAAATGAAAAAAAAAATGCAATCAGTAAAAATGCGGTGAAAATTGTTTCCTAGCCGTGTGGCCTGGTGCATAGCCCAAGAGGGGGTTAGCAGCTATCTTTTGGATCTCTGAAGCTTAGAGGGATTTGAATGCAGTGATCAATTCAGCTTCTAGCCTTATCAGATAGCAGACAGCCTCTGAGAATGTCCATGCAATCTCACTCACTTGAAAAACCAAACAGAGGTGTGTAAACTTTGATTCAAAAACATCCCTGTAAGAGAAAAGCAAATACAGAATGCAACAGGACTCAGCTGAGAAATAGACAAGTTAATGAATATGTAATATGCATTGACTTGGCCAAAGTTTGACTCTCCAGAGTTCGACTCTGTCTGACATAAAGAAAAAAGAAAAATGTGGAAGACCCCTGAGTTCTGATTCGTATCGAGGTATCTGAATTTACTTGAATTTTTCCTCTCAGTTGAGCTTGTATTTGAAGATGGGATGAAGATGGGCAAATAGCCCATTTTAATCTCAGAAGGAGACATGCAAGGGGATGATTTTAGCAGATGCATATCCATCAATAAAAAAACAAATGTTGGAAAAACATGCAAGTTGGCATGTCGGTTTTCCACTCAAATCAGCCATGGTCATTCTGAAAGACTTGGATAGGCTTTTTTGAATTAACTTGCAAACAGAAAACTTAATATTATGTATATGAATTTGGTTGCACTAAACTAAACTTCAGGGTCGCTAAACTTTTTTTTCCCAGTGAATAAAACAGACATAGGCCAAATATTTCTTTAAGAAAAATTGTCAAAGCATCAAGCCAGATGGAAAATAAATGTGGTTGAAATCATCATGTCCTCCTCACATGCATCCTAACTATGTGTTTTCAATATTTTTTCTTCAAACATATGCAAAGCACATTATCAATCTGAGACCATCTGAGATTTCTGACAGAAAGTGTGTAAGAGATGGAGACAGATGGAGAAGGAGGGAGAGAGATTATTATAATTGCACAATGATACATTTCTAGTTGCCAAAATTAAATGTAAATGTTTACGCAGAAATACAATTACATTTTATGACATAATAGCATGCAATTGTTTCCCAATATCTGTTAAGCACATGATAATAGTTAAGTCAATAAATGTAAACTCTAGTAATCTGAACCCAGTCTAAGGGTCACCTGCCTTATGATCTGTGAACTACATTACCAGGCACTGGCTAAAATTACAGTTTGTAAATCCCACTAGATCCAGAGTGACGCTAAAGCTCAGTTCAGCCCCTGAATGACAGGTATCAAACACAACTTGAAAGTTCATAACAAAACATCTTCAGAAAGACTGAACCAAAATACCTAAACCAGGAATTTCACTTTCTCTGATGACGCTCTGACTTGAAACTTCCTATCGTCACCAAATCCTTGGAGAAATCATTCTTAATTCCACCAGATGAGTGAATTGAGACCTTTTTTTCTGGGTTCTCTGAGGCAGTTTGTCAAGTCCTTTTCCTTCTTATTATTGAAGTTTTCTGTTTTCTTTTCTCACTTTCCCTGGGTTATCATCACGTTTCAGCCATAAAATGCTTCATATGAAATATTCACAATATGAACAGACAACTTCAAACAGCTTTAAGCAATTTCAAGCTGCATAAAAAAAAATAAAAAAAATAAAAACAACATTATTATTATTATTATTTGAATAGCAATATTCCTACATGTCCTATTGAAATCAGTCATTCCTTTCAAAAAGTCAATAGTTTGAGCGCTTCAATCTGTCAGAATAGTTTTGAGGCCCCACTGAAACATTAGAGTCCTCTGGAAACCATAGCAAAGGGTAAACCCTAGACATACAGTACACGTGTGCTGTTGAATATAAATTATCCTGAGATCCGCGAGACCTAGGGCTGTAGTCAACAGGGGAAGCATCAGTGCCTTACCCTACATCCCCTACGGTCACCTCTCTAAATGAGCCGTTCTGCTTTTATGGGTGAACGCAAGTGTTGAAATCTGTGAAGCATGTTGCAGGTTCCCTTGGCTTCAGTGCATCCATCTGGACAATAAACCCCACAGCAGCTACACCAGAGATACGTGCAAATAACAAACAAAGGGAGTTGGTCGGAGCAAATTCCATTTGTCTTGTGCTTACCACTTAATGAAAAATCTGATCATTTGTGCATAAAAGATACATCTGCAGGCGAGCACATTTTTCCCATAAAAGGACACATAGAGAAATGTCCCTGATATTTCTAACAGCCAAGATCAGTGATTACGCTTGTTTCATGCCTGGGCCTGATAAATGAAACCAGAAAGTGGTGAACTCACAGTTGCTGTGGAGACAAAGCAGAAATCGTTCAGCAGGTGCTTTCAAAGCGTGGATGAAGTACACATATGCAGAAGAGGTGGTTGCTTTTTACACTCCCTTAAAACCGCAACCCGCATACCTCACATTCTCCACAGGCGCACAACTGGAAGGGTACAAGCACAGGGTGGAATCACACACGCCATGACCAACATTACATAATTCCTAAATATTTTGAAGGTCAACAAACATCTCTATTTTATTAATCTTGCATAACATCCTGTACTTGGAATCACAAGCTCTGTTCCAAAAACAAGCGCGCTCCCTCTGTAGGCAGCATTTTAAGGAATCATAGGAGAGATCACGACACAAAGGCTGTTTTGAAACACTGGAAACTTAATTATGCTGCCACGTGTTTTTTTTTTTTTTTTTTTTTTTTTTGCCAAATTCTAATACTGTGCTCCAGATAATTCCCCAAACTCCTGTTTAAAAATAACCACTGGAATGACTCGTCAAGGCGGATAACAAATAATGCTTTCGGGAATTCCAAGATAATGGTGTCTTAAAATTTTCTTAGCAGTCATTATGTTTTGTTTGCAATTTGCTAATTAAATTTAGCATGATGTATGTGTTCACTGTAACACTTTATATGGAATTTCAGTTAAAAAAGACTTGGCATACATACAAACAAAGCATACAACAGCATCGGACATATAATTCATAAAGAAGGCAATTCTAAAATGCACTGCTATGAGCTTAGGAATAAGAATAATAATAATAATAATAATAATAATAATATTTTATCAATACAAATGATAAAATAATACTGACTAATAATTACTCTAGTCTTCAGTGTGAACCTTTAGAATGAACCTTTAGAAATAAAGGTTTCTAAACTCTGAGTAAACTCTGATATATTTTTATACGGAATCTTTGAAAAATAGAGTTCACAAGGTTTTTGGAACTTATGTACAGTCTCGAAGAGAATAAAAGTATTATGTACTGTCTTGAAGAGAATAAAAATACCTCAGAATCTCAGAATACACTCACCTAAAGGATTATTAGGAACACCATACTAATACTGTGTTTGACCCCCTTTTGCCTTCAGAACTGCCTTAATTCTACGTGGCATTGATTCAACAAGGTGCTGAAAGCATTCTTTAGAAATGTTGGCCCATATTGATAAGATAGCATCTTGCAGTTGATGGAGATTTGTGGGATGCACATCCAGGGCACGAAGCTCCCGTTCTACCACATCCCAAAGATGCTCTATTGGGTTGAGATCTGGTGACTGTGGGGGCCATTTTAGTACAGTGAACTCATTGTCATGTTCAAGAAACCAATTTGAAATGGTGCAATATCATGCTGGAAGTAGCCATCAGAGAATGGGTACATGGTGGTCATAAAGGGATGGACATGGTCAGAAACAATGCTCAGGTAGGCCGTGGCATTTAAACAATGCCCAATTGGCACTAAAGGGCCTAAAGTGTGCCAAGAAAACATCCCCCACACCATTACACCACCACCACCAGCCTGCACAGTGGTAACAAGGCATGATGGATCCATGTTCTCATTCTGTTTACGCCAAATTCTGACTCTACCATCTGAATGTCTCAACAGAAATCAAGACTCATCAGACCAGGCAACATTTTTCCAGTCTTCAACTGTCCAATTTTGGTGAGCTCGTGCAAATTGTAGCCTCTTTTTCCTATTTGTAGTGGAGATGAGTGGTACCCGGTGGGGTCTTCTGCTGTTGTAGCCCATCTGCCTCAAGGATGTGTGTGTTGTGGCTTCACAAATGCTTTGCTGCATACCTTGGTTGTAATGAGTGGTTATTTCAGTCAAAGTTGCTCTTCTATCAGCTTGAATCAGTCGGCCCATTCTCCTCTGACCTCTAGTATCAACAAGGCATTTTTGCCCACAGGACTGCCGCATACTGGATGTTTTTCCCTTTTTACACCATTCTTTGTAAACCCTAGAAATGGTTGTGCGTGAAAATCCCAGTAACTGAGAAGATTGTGAAATACTCAGACCGGCCGGTCTGGCACCAACAACCATGCCACACTCAAAATTGCTTAAATCACCTTTCTTTCCCATTCTGACATTCAGTTTGGAGTTCAGGAGATTGTCTTGACCAGGACCACACCACTAAATGCATTGAAGCAACTGCCATGTGATTGGTTGATTAGATAATTGCATTAATGAGAAATTGAACAGATGATCCTTTAGGTGAGTGTATACCTGCTTTTTATTATTATTTTTTTTTATTTTTATTTTTTTACCAAATATAGCAGACAACAAATGGAAATAATCAAAAGATGGCCAAGTAAAACTAAGGACACCCAAAACATACTTTCCCCTCCAAAGTCCTCTAAACTAGCAGGTCTGCTAATGCTCTAAGAGACAACCGGCACAGGAAAAATCCTGCTGACACAAACTGAAGTTCACACAAATCATCTTTCTGAACCTGGCCAAGCTCATGGGGGTAGGTCGCCCGAGAGACGGACAGCCTCATTTGGTTCCCTTGTCCTGGGATCCATCAGGAAACGTGACAGGCCGATTGTGGACCCGCTTTTCTGACAGCACCAATAAGTCCACATGAAGGGAAAGCCCTTGACTGCCCCTGCCCCTGCCCCCACTTGCCTTGCCTCATTACCCTCCACAGGTGCCTCCCGCGTCAGCCGTAGCCTCTATCTCACAGGACGGATCTGATCTCCCACACACACTTGGACTCAACCTGCGGACCATTACTGTAACACTCCCCAGAGCCGGCCTGCTCTGGTCTTACATACCGTGGAAGTGTCACACATTTCAAGAATGATTAAATGGAATAGGTGTTCAAAGTATATCAGGTGTCACAACAAATGAAAGCAAAGTCAAAGAGAACAGACCAGACAGAGGCATCGTTATGTTGAACTGAGAACCATATTTAGGCATCTGCCAAGTTACACAAACGTTCTCATTTCTTATTAGGGAGACTGAGAGATGTGTCATCTTTCATCACATACAACAGACATGCTTTTAGATAAAGACGGTTTCATATGTTCATTTTTGTAATGCATTCTTTTTAATATCAGAGAAATAGTATTACTCGCTCCAAACAAATGTACTGTGCGCATATTTTTTTTATCATACTATGGCTGGAGACAAGGCCTGGAAGCCCCAATCCTCCAGACTGTAGAATTAATTCTGTATGAACTTCATATGACAGAGGAAAAACAGCCTCCAGTCTAAACACTCAGAACACCTCTATGGGCCGCTGTGGAGATCTGCCTTTCAAAAGCAATGTTTTCACAGTGAGATACATCCGGTGCTATCAAACATCGCTAAAACAGAAGAAAAAAGAATATTTCTTCAGCTTTATTGTTATTTTTGTAGATAAATGAATACCAATTGTATGTAATTCATGCACACAGATAGCATCTGTTGATTTTCAAAAATGTTTGAATATATTTTAATTTAAATATCTGGTATGTCTATTTTGCATGCTGATAGCGCATATTCTCGTGTGATACACTGCCAAAACGCAGCCATCAGGGAGGAATAACTGGATATTGCATGCTGAGATGTATTTGACTAGGCAGCATTTCTCTCAGTATGTAATTCACGGCTGGATTACATGAAATTCAACTGTTTATATTTGTCATGGTTCTGTTAGTGTTTTGGACATTCAGTTTGTATTTTGATTCGTTCCTATGTTCCTTTGTTCAGTTTCCCGCCATTCCTTTGTTCCCATGGTTTCCCTTGTTAGTTTATTTGTCCCAGCTGTAATCATCTTGTTTCTGTTCCCTACTTAAGTTGCAGCCTCACCTTCAGTCTTTGTCTAGTCACTATTACGTTAGAGCGTGGTTTCCTGGTTGTCTGGCTATTCCTGAGCAGCATTATTAAAGTTTCAGTTTGGATTTTAATTTTCAGTTTGTTCCTGGTTCCCGATACCGTTACAGATGACTAGACCAACATCTAAAATGGCTGATTATCTTTTCTCTCTCCGGCAGAACGGACATCCTCTGGAGCACTTTGTAGAGGAGTTTTTGGATTATTCACATCTGGTGAGCTGGAGTGATTCTTCACTCAAGGCCTATTTTCGGATGGGACTGGATGATGAGTTATATCAGTTCCTGTCTCCTAGTCATTATAATTTATCCCTAGTCGAGTTCATTAATTTCGTCCTCTGCCTATACGGTTCAGATTTTGTGGTTGAAGTATCTGAGGACTTCCTATGATCATCTAGTCCCATCTCGAAAATATTTGACTGCTCCAGCTCACCCCAAGCCCTCCACAGCTGCTCCAGAGTCGATTCCTGACCAGCCAGCATCCTCAGCCAAGATGGCCGTTGCCATGCCTGAGCCTATGTCTTCAGCCAAAATGGCCGCCACTGGAAGTCAGTCCCCACTGGAGCCAGCGGAGACACACTGGCCCGTGACCAGAGTCCAGAGAGGGCTCGAGGCCCTGCCTCGGATCACCTGCCTTTGACTCCAGGGTACACAATTAGATGATACCAATTCAGGCCAAGCAGTGCTTAATTTTGTTCAGTCTGTGGTGTAAAAGGTTGCATTAGTAATTAAAGAAACACTTAAGCAAAACATGGTAGTCCACTGTATGAAGAATGCTTGGGTATAATTTGGGTATATAATATTTACTTTATTGTGCTATCCTCACTTACATAAATGAACTATGGAGTCCTGCACCCACTAGTAAAAAATTATATCTGGCGTCTGAATTTTTGGTTTGACAGAATATGCCTGTCACGAAACTCTAAATGGTGCAGGCTGATGGGTCCTTAATGCAACCTGATATTTACTTTGTTAACTACATGGCTGATTGGTTCATGTTGCATCTGCAGCTAATGAGCTTGCTGCACAACATTTAAATAACTGGTTAGCATTAACTACAGTAGCTTGTAGCATGCTTTCAGAGTTCCTCTGAAACCCTCCCCCTTCCCCAGCTCCACCTATATAAATCTGCTACTGGTAATTTTATATAAGCTATTTGTGCAGCCGTATGACTTACATGCTCATAGCAGTAAGTATCAGTGTATGTATTGGCAGTAGTAAGTTCCTGTACTTGCTCTGCTGCAGCAACAGCAATGAGGAATCAAACCAAGACCAAATACATTGTCATATCCATTACCATGCAAAAGATTTTCAGAGGTGTCATGACAGAAATATAATTTATTCACTGTTTTGTCAACTAACCTTATTTTCATTGACTAAAATGAAATACTATTTCAGTCAGATTACAATGAACTAAAATGAATGAATAAGATGACTAATTATTGACTACATTTAATGGATATTTTTGGTAAAAAGTCTATCACTTAAGGGTCAATAACTATAAAGATAAGGATAAAAGATAACGATTTTATTCAACAATCTCTTCTCATCTGTGCCAATCTCCTACACTGCTGGCGTAGTGTAAACTGTGCAGCACTTCCGAGTTCTATGGCAGAACGGCGGCTCACCATTGGCCAGCTCCTGCATCAGCATCACACGCATGCGTCGTGCTCACGTGAGCAGTGTCAGTCAGTGGTAAGCCGGCTTTCTGACGTAGTCAGCGTTTCGAAAGTGCAGCACTGTATTTACTATGTCAACAGCGTAGGAGACTGGCACAGACGAGAAGAGATTGTTGAATAAAGTTATTATTTGTGGGTCTTTTTGCGCACAAAAAGTATTCTTGCTTCATAAAATTAAGGTTGAACCACTGGAGTCAGATATACTATTTTAATGATGTCTTTCCTACCTTTCTGGGCCTTGAAAGTGGTAATTAAGTTGCTGTCTATGGAGGGGTCAGATATTTTATCAAAAATATCTTAATTTGCGTTCCAAAGATGAACAAAGGTCTTATGGGCTTGGGACGACATGAGGGTAAGTAATTAATGACGTGTGAACTAACCCTTTAAGACAAAACATCTGTAAAAATGAACCGTTTTAATCTGAATGGTTATGAGTTGTGCAAAATGTTGTAGTAAAACTAAACGAGAAATACAGAATGTGTACACTATAAATACAACACAAGACAAAATGTCTCATGATAATCCTCCCTGAAATTGCTATCAGTAGGTCACTAAAATGTTCTATGTGCTCTTTGTTAACAGTGCTGGGAAGTAATTGTTAAGTGCTGTGATATCCATTAAGATTGAAGGCACTTGTAGAGAATTACGGCCCTGTGTCTCTAAGGTGCTGATTGAGCAGACAGATGGTACATAAATTATGATGAAAAGACATCAGCAGGTTGACCCACCCCATCGAATGCTTAATCTGCCGCCAAGAGAGATTTTATTTTCCTTGAAAGACTAGGAAGAAAGGGACAGATTGGAGAGAGAAAGAAAAACAAAAAAATCAAGAGAGTCATTCCATTAAACCTGTGGTTGGCAACCGTGCATCTGGAAAGCTTCGGCATCTGTTGCTAGACTTTCCAAAAGAGTGTTCTGATTTTCCAGAATGCTCACATGAAACATGATAAATCATTTAACCTCTGTAGGTGGTTAAGAGGGATCATGCACTCCTACGTCCGGTTCACTTGTCGTCTTTGAAAAGCAGCATAAAAATTTACATACTCTGTCTTCCTAACAACCGCTGCGCCAGAAAGAGCATCTCAACTCTTGCGACAAAGGCAAATCCGTGAATTTAGAGACTGACTGTACAGATAAAACATTCTCCTCATCAATGACGAATGCAGAGATTGTTCAGCCTGAATGAACTCCCAGAACCTGTTCGCGCCCCTGGAGGAGTCATGGGGGGCTTGTATGCGTAACCCTTTACCCTACTTGTCCTGGATACACATCTGCACCTGCACTTTACGAAGGGTCCCCATTAGCCTCGCACAGTCACACTCTCTGACCTGTCTCTGCAGTCTCAGAACTTTTTAAATGTCTCAGTGTCTGTGTCTAGTTGCGGGTCGTTCTCCAGGGACCCGATTAGAACAGGCCACTCTCTCAGCTGTGTTCTCTGCATGTCAGAACGGGCCTGCTTTATTGTTTCATTATGAGGGAAGGGGGGAGGGGGGGTGACATTCAGGGAGTGTGTTTTACTGCCACTGGCTGTTTGTTAAGTCCAGGGATCACGACTCGTCCAACACTCACTAAATCATAAAAAGCTTTTTTAAACGCTGATTGCTTTCAGAAACACAACTGCAAGCCAGACTAATACATAGCTGAAACCGTGAAAATGGCTTTTACAGTTAATTATAAATGCTTTTTAGGAAACAAAGAGCTGCGTTACTTTAAAGCATGCTGAAATAATAAAAGAACATAAAATCCAAATAAAGCCAATTAAAATGTCTCGTTCTGAATACACCTGATCATTCTGAGGTGTTCATAGAAGATATGCGCATGTTAAGATGCACACGTCATGAGGTCTCGGTGTTCTCACTGGCCATTAAGTTTAACCTCTGTTAAGCAGATTCGAATGCATTTTAAGCTCTTGAAGGACATCTAACACTCCCGAGCCTTAACCACGGCTGTCTCTCGATCCCGGCCTACGCAAGTCTCCAGCATGCCAATGAGTGACTACATAAAAGCATATAAATTTATTTTTTATTGGGGATTTGGTAGGCGGTAACACTATACTTTGAGCTGTTTGCTTAGGATGAGAATGGAGGTAAGGAAAGGGAGAAGATGGGTAATGGAAGATTAAACTTTCGAGTCCCCCACCAGGACGTGGTCTTGGCTCTGTCGGAGAGGATGTGTGTAAGCTGCCAAATGTAATGCTCAAATCAGTCATAGTGAACTAGTTGTGCTTTAACTTGACATTTTTCACATTTGGAAGATGCTTTTATCCTAAGTGACTGTCATTCAATTTATAAATGTACCAGGATGTGTGCTCCCTGGGATTTAAACACATGATCGTGTTACTAGTGCCAAATTTGATTAGTTACAGGAACATTTTCTGTGGCGATATTATTCAGAGATTCATAGTAGTAATAATAATAATAATAATAAAAAGTATTTAGAAGTTCAAATAAACATTGTATAAAGGAGACAGGGGCCAGTTGTCACACTTTTTAGTAAATCAACCAAATTTTTTTACTTGGGCAGAAAGTTAATATTTGAAAGTCAATAAAAAGCTATTGAACATATTCACTATTGTTTCCCCGGAAAAAGATACAAGTAACTGAACACACATTGACCTGAGTATTTGTGTGTATTTTTACAAGTGTTGTTCTACCACATGTACTGAAACGTGCAATACTGAGTTATTAATCATTTAACCATTCATGTAAAAACATAAACGATGCTAAAAAAGCAACATACATTTAAAAAAGTAATTGTAATCCACATACAATATTTATAATCCATGTTTACGAGGAACAGACACAAATTCAAGACTTTATTCTGCAATCTTCATCTCCATTCTAAGCAGCAACCTCAAATCCCACGCTCGTTACAAATTCAAAAATTGCCACCCCAGGAAGCTTTACAACACCTTTTACAGCAGTGGTATCAAACGCTTGTTGGCTCTCACCTACTTCATCACAGATTGCAGCATGCTGTGTATTGGGTTTACATTTCACTGCCGGTTGTATATTCTGTATATAACTGTGTATGTGACAAATAAAACTCTTGAATCTTGTGATGTGTGTCTGAATGAGAAATGTGCACTTTCAGGGTGAATCGGGATAAGATTCTCAGCAATTAATAGCTCAAATTCTGCTCTGTACCTCATATAAAACTATTATATACAGCCAGAGAGGTATATACTGCAACACATTGTTATTTGAACTACTTTTGGTACAGCTTTTGACATTTTACAATAAATAAATTATTGTGATTCCACTTGTCTATCTTTTGTTTTTCTTTATAACGCTACATATTTTTAAGAAATGGTTATTAGATTTAGAGGTAGGAGTGGATTAGTGGCTCAAAATGTCTATATATTTTGATGCTATATTGTTACTAAAGTGTACATTTCCTACACATTTATGTCCATTACGTTTTATATATTCTTTTTATATTCTCTATAAAAATTATTATTACGTTATTTTTGGGTTTGGTGGTAGGGTTAAGCGATCTACAATTTATCAATAAAACTGTAAAAGGTACAAAAATGTACATTTTGCACCTGAAAATGTTATGTATTGATACCTATTTATTAACATTGAGACCAGGCTGTACACTATAGGGCTTTTCACACTTGAATTAGTTAAAATAATTTCTAAACACCAACTAAACAAAATCCTGGGACCTTGCTTCACGTTTAATGTGCTAAGGCACATTGTATTTCATTGCTGTGGTACTCTGTACTAATATGCATATGACAATAAACTTGAACTTGAATATTGCACATAAATAACACAAGGTTAACAATTAATCCTGGGTATTCAAAGTATTGTGGATCCTTGTGTTATATATTGCCGTCTGTACTGTTACGTTTATACTGAATGGACTTTTCAGACTAGAAAAGTAAGAATGAAACGGTCTCTTCTTCATTCCAGTGTTTTCTGTCACCATTTGACATTTGTCCCCTCAAATGATAAAACGTCTGTTTATATAGAACATGTGCTGTTTCTGTGACTGTCCAAAGCACGTGATTTCAAAGTTCAAAGTTTGGGGTTAAGACAGCAAAAAACGGTGCTAACCATGCTTAGAAGCAAGGTTTCATAACCCTGGGTAAAACAGTGCTAACTCCACTTCTAAATTACAAGTGTGAAACATTCCTTCACCCAAGTTAAAAGCAGGGTTTACAATGGTGATAATGGGTTAAGTGCACTGTGAAAAGTCCTTCTTTGAGGTAAGATACCGTGGAACATGCCATTATATTTTTATTATAGCCTACTCAAAATTTAAATAGTAAAACAATTCATGAAACAGCAAAAAAACCTTTGTTTTGTCCAACAAATAATGAAAATAATAAATTCAATAATTCAAATGTGACTAGTTGGTGTTTGAAACCAACATACAAAACTACTGCTACACATTTAACTTTTGGCTTAAAACCTTATAGTACAGTATACAGAATATAACTTTTGTGACAGCCTTCCCATATGACGACTAGCCTTGAATTGCATGAATTTATCCTGTTTTTAGTGTCAGGTTCATTCAAGGTCTTGTTAACAGATGAGTCTATTGGGACAGAATAAGCTACAGAATAGTTTGATTAAGCTACAGTTGATGTGACTGTACCTAAAGTGTAATTTTCATGAAACACTATATGAGCACCTTACTGACAGCACAGCATCTGAGTTCAGGTGTTCTAAAAAGACTGCAGACTATTCTCACTCTCATCCCTCTCTTCTCCTGCCTCTTTTGTATTCCACTCCCTAATAAAAATGTCTGCATTTCCTCAACAGCAGATGTGTGGCGCTGAATTATGCATTGCAGCTAAAGGATACATTCCCGTCATGCCGCTGTTCTATAAAAAATAAATCCCATAAGAGCATCATACTGACAGCGGCTGTGCTCACTTGGGCCCCTTTTAAGTCCTGTCACTCAACCTCAAATTTCCAAAGTACCTCCTCTAAGAGATAAAACTTTATCCCATGCTAGTGGTAGTTATATCTCTGCATTTTTACTGTTACAGTAAGTTCAATATATGTGAGGACTCAACATAAAAACCTGAACATTAAAAATAGCGTATTGAATATATATATATATATATATATATATATATATATATATATATATATATATATATATATATATATATATATATATATATATATACACATACATTATACATATTATTATATATACACACACTCACCTAAATGATTATTAGGAACACCATACTAATACTGTGTTTGACTCCCTTTCACCTTCAGAACTGCCTTAATTCTGCGTGGCATTGATTCAACAAGGTGCTGAAAGCATTCTTTAGAAATGTTGACCCATATTGATAGGATAGCATCTTGCAGTTGATGGAGATTTGTGGGATGCACATCCAGGGCATGAAGCTCCCGTTCCACCACATCCCAAAGATGCTCTATTGGGTTGAGATCTGGTGACTGTGGGGGCCATTTTAGTACAGTGAACTCATTGTCATGTTCAAGAAACAAATTTGAAATGATTCGAGCTTTGTGACATGGTGCATTATCCTGCTGGAAGTAGCCATCAGAGAATGGGTACATGGTGGTCATAAAGTGATGGACATGGTCAGAAACAATGCTCAGGTAGGCCGTGGCATTTAAACGATGCCCAATTGGCACTAAGGGGCCTAAAGTGTGCCAAGAAAACATCCCCCACACCATTACACCACCACCACCAGCCTGCACAGTGGTAACAAGGCATGATGGATCCATGTTCTCATTGTTTATGGCAAATTCTGACTCTACCATCTGAATGTCTCAACAGAAATCGAGACTCATCAGACCAGGCAACATTTTTCCAGTCTTTAACTGTCCAATTTTGGTGAGCTCGTGCAAATTGTAGCCTCTTTTTCCCATTTGCAGTGGAGATGGTGTTACCCGGTGGGGTCTTCTGCTGTTGTAGCCCATCCGCCTCAAGGTTGTGTGTGTTGTGACTTCACAAATGCTTTGCTGCATACCTCGGTTGTAACGAGTGGTTATTTCAGTCAAAGTTGCTGAATCAGTCGGCCCATTCTCCTCTGACCTCTAGCATCAACAAGGCATTTTCGCCCACAGGACTGCCGCATACTGGATGTTTTCCCTATATATATATATATATATATATATATATATATATATATATATATATATATATATATATATATATATATATATATAAACAATAGTTCATTAAGGAAAATGTGATGTCATGTTGGGAGATGTTTTATGTCACAAGAATTACAACATCAGTTTTGACAAGGTACGATAGTCAGCAACAACCAATTTACCAGACTGCCGCATTAACCATTCTTTTCTTTTTAAAGTAAAATAAGTCATCAGAAAGCAAGAGAGAAAAATAATGGATAATGCATGGGCGTCTGTTCGTTTTAAAATAGTCATGCTTTCCTTTGATCCTGCTATAAAATCTTCATAAAATGCTCATGACTATAGGTCAGGTTAAAGACATATTTATCAAACATCTTCATTGCAAAATCATTGGGCTGTTCTTCAAAATGCCCTTAAGGTCAAGCAATTCATTCATTCAATTTCAGTGAGACCATGTAGTGCCAATTTTGGTGAAGAAAAAAAAAAAATCCTAAAAGCCCAGGACTTTCATTCGTTTCAGCAGAGCTTTCTGCATCATTTCACAATAGTAATTGTCTCTCAAATCAATTATATTACTTAACAACTGAAATCTGATTAAAATGAAATCTTATAGTGTTTAGCACTGCAGATGGTGAAAAAAACATGAAGAACATGAAAAACCAGTGTGTGGAAATCATTTAATGTAATATAGCCCATCATGGTTCCAACTATTTTCTGTTAGTGCGACTGTTTAATGTATCTGTGACAGAAACAGCATGAACTTTCCTTTTAGTTTTATACATTTCTAAGCCAGGATTCATTACAGTAAAGTGGTCTGGCTCCAGATACAAGGTGGCAGGTGAAAGAAGATTTCACTTGGAACCACTAATAAAGAAAATACAAAATTATGGTTGGCAATCCCACATACTAGACAACATAATTGAGCTCATGGAAAAGTACAGATGGCTGAAAGTTAAGTGTCTTCATCTCTGAGAAGGAAATAAGTTATACAATAAAGGCCTGGTCACACTACAAATGATAACTTGAATTTAAACAATTATTAAAACTTTATAGTTATGGTTATTGTCCTTGGTGTCAATGGGCATTAGAAACACTGATATGCTACTACTGACAAACCACCAAACACAATGCACAATGTTTCTTTTTCCTATGGGTTTTCCACTATTCATTTGCACCTAAAAAGCATTTTTCTTAATATTTGGAACACCCTACTTATATCATAATTTGATTAGTTAAAACTGTTAGATTAAACCGTTCTGTTTCCATCATCTTAGGAACAACAGGACATGCCTCAAGCAAAAAAAACCTGTTGCTAACTTTGGCAGGGCTAAATTATAAACTACAGTCAAAACTCTTCCAAAGAATATCTGCAATGACATAAATGAAGACATGCAGTGTGTTTACGTCTTAACAAATAAGCCCTTTCAAAAGACTTTGAGGAAAAGCAGGACAGTAGATGAATTTACAAAAGGGCATATTATGGTAATTCAAATGGCAGTGGCCCATGCTCCCATAATCATATGTTTAAAATGGTCGGCACAACTGGAGACAGATATGCGATTTATTATAAACCGCTGCTTCCATTTATGGCCAAGGCCTGTGCACAAGCAAAAAGGTGTGAAATCAGGCTTTTACAGGCATATAAAACCATAAAAGCTTATTGTTACATAGTGAGCAAGATGATGGACCCACACTTGTCCCAATGGCAGATCTCCACATCCCTCAACAAAGCCCTGAAACCTCAGCCCATAATGTCTGCTCTTGTTCACACAAAGAGGCAGCGTGCCACGGAGCCCATGAGGATAGTTGGCTGAACATGATCTGTTGGCCTTGTTTTATTCACCAGGCGGTGTATCATTTATTAAAATCAAAACCAGGTGAGGGCAAAATGAAACCAGACAAAAAACTAATTGATATAAGACATCTCAATATAAATGTGAAAACATGAGTGAATGATAATACGGTATCTGGGCTCACCCCAAAAAAAAAAAAAAACTGTGATCAGCTGGCTACAAGTGATGTCATGGCATAAAGCAGGATGCACGTGTCATGTTTTCTTTTGAGTGGCACACCCTAATCGTGACTGACACATCCAGTGCGTTGGCATGCCTCAGATCTTTGTTCCAGCTGAGCTCTGATTAGATCTGTGGAGTACTCTGTCTTAATTGTACTCGGTCTAACTACTTTCATGTGTTGTGTGGAAGGAGAGCAGGTATGGGCCTAATCTAATAAAGAACAGAGACTGTAGGAAGTGGTAGGCGTGGATGGGATGAGCAAGGGTGCTCTCTATGTGAGGGATGAATTCAGTTAGACCCATCCACAAAAACCTGTCAACATCATAATTTTTACTCTTGGAAACATATGTACAATCTGAGATGGTAATATAAAACAACAATAAAATGGGATTGTTGGACTTTGGAGATAGTAACACGATAGTATTATGGAAGTATGCAGTGATTAATCTCCATATTGCTGCAATATTTTCAAGAAAACTAAATCACATGTTCAGTGTGAATATGAGATGCTATGAGGGATAACATTTAGCTACGGTTACTTGCATGAGATTTCCTTCCCTTTGATTATAAATGGACGCTTTGAAGAGCCCAAACCATTTAAAGTGGATCACAGAGACTTATGGACCAAGCATTGAGTCATTCCTCCTTGTAGTGATTGTGGGTTTACTGAGATCCTGCGGCCCCCTACAGGCCTGGGAATCTGGAATCAGGCAGAGGAATCTGGAATGGTCAATGTGTGTGGAGTGGCACATGAATGCAGCATGGGCCAGCCGACTTGACCCAGGGTGAAGGGTGAGTGCCAAATATGCACCAGTGGCTGGCTCCACCAGCTGTGTGAAAGAAAATTAATCTATCGGTAGCATACATGAGTGTTAAGATACAACTTGCGCTATACTAAATATGTGAATATTGCACCATTAAACTGAGAACCTATACATAAAAACAAATAATTAGAGAAGTCTCTGAGCAATAATGACAACTGGAATAAAATGGCATGCTGATACTTCTTTTGCTTGACAATAATTTAAAACACCAAGTGCAAATAGCATGCCTATTCACACTAGCTCTGCCTAACAATGCCTGTTTGGGAAAAACAAGATTAAAAAACAGACACATGAATTTCAATGTCTTTAGTGGTGTAGTCAGTAAAACATATGGCTACATACAAATGCATATGGCCCCTAAATGCATTGAAGCAACTGCCATGAGTGTGTGTATATATATATATACACACACACACATACACATTTAAACGATGCCCAATTGGCACTAAGGGGCCTAAAGTGTGCCAAGAAAACATCCCCCACACCATTACACCACCACCACCAGCCTGCACAGTGTAACGAGTGGTTATTTCAGTCAAAGTTGCTCTTCTATCAGCTTGAATCAGTTGGCCCATTCTCCTCTGACCTCTAGCATCAACAAGGCATTTTCGCCCACATACTGGATGTTTTTCCCTTTTCACACCATTCTTTGTAAACCCTAGAAATGGTTGTGCGTGAAAATCCCAGTAACTGAGCAGATTGTGAAATACTCAGACCGGCCTGTCTGGTACCAACAACCATGCCACGCTCAAAATTGCTTAAATCACCTTTCTTTCCCATTCTGACATTCAGTTTGGAGTTCAGGAGATTGTCTTGACCAGGACCACATCCCTAAATACATTGAAGCAACTTTAAACTTTAAAATTTAACAGGTGTTCCTAATAATCCTTTAGGTGAGTGTATATATATCTCTATCTCACTATTTTCACTTAGTATGATATTTCACTTAGTAAATAGCATCAACAGCTATTTGCACTTAGTGTAAATAGCCGCTGACATAATTTAAACGTGATATCGTTGACATTTACACGCGTTTAAATAGAAAATATTATATGAATAAATTATTTTAAGCAGCTCTCAAGCCCAGAGTCAATTGTTTGTATCAGGGTTTCATCAAAACAAACAAATAAACAAATACATTTTTTGGAAAATAGATATTTTTCAATATTTACTTAGCTAATCTTATAACACAGTCCCTAATTATTTATTATATATATTTTGTAAATATATCTTGTTTATAAGATTATATATCTTGTTTTATTTTTTTATAGAGTTATATATCATATTTTAAAGATTTTTAGATATTCTGACTGGAACATTAGACAAAAATACTTTTTGCAGTGCACAGCTTACAACACTACGTCTCTTTACAAAATTGGAGGCAGTTTATTGGATTAATCAAGGTATATTACGCAACTACACATTACTTCAAAGAGATCTTATGACCTACTTGTTTAACCTTGCCTAAAGAACAAACAGTGTAACCAAAATAGGAGTTCTAAGTTCTAAGTAACTAAGCCCCTAGTGTGAATATTACATTCCAGTTTAATTAATGCCATATGGATGCCTGGTGCAACTACACCCTGGACTCTTCAATGTCACTACAGATCTTTGATTTAAAAAAAAAAAAAAAAGGAAAATGAGGGTGGGTAGGCATGGCAGAGTCATAAAACCCCTTATCACAGCCTGATCTCTGACCTCTTGTGGGAATCACAGGACCCGGGAAACATGGAGGTCAAGGGCAAATCAATAAACCTCATCTATCTGTCAGCTCCCCACAACCCTTCTCTTTTTCTCACACTCACACGGTTTTCCTAAATATGGGCATGTTGAGACTATCTCTATTCAGAAATATTCAAGTCTGTAAATCAGGGGAGCGAGGAAAGTATTCCTGGCAAGCAGTTTTATCTGATAAAGGGAAGTGCAACTGAAATTCCTCAATGATTTGTTTTCCAAGTGCACAGGCAGTTTACAGTCTGCCAACACCATGCCACTGGAAGGCCCATAAGTCAGCGACTCCTGAGCAGTTCAAGCATGAGAAGATCTGCTATGCCGTCTCCCCTTTTGTCTCCTCCTGCATTTCCTCATTGTTATAGTTTAGCCTGAGATGTGTTAAATTAATGACATACTAACAGGGCCAAGAGCTCTTTAATGTCTATCAGTACCATTGCAGGGCCAATACTGCACATCAATCTCCCCGCATTTCTTCCCAGAGGGCCATCGCTCATGTGGTGCTTTGATGAGTGATAGATGAGCTGCTAAACAGCTCAGATTCCTCAAGTAATGATTCTAATTGACATGGCAACCCTAGAGCTTTCTCACCCAACTCACTCTCTCCTCAGCATCAGCGTTCAAAGACGTCAGGCACAAATATTCCTCCATTAAAAAAAAATACCACAGGGCCCTGTGATACAGACAAGCAGAACATCACTGAGGTAAAGTATCATGTCTCTTTTTCCAGATATCTGACCCTGGACCACAAAACCAGTTATAAGGGTCAATTTTTTTTAATTGAGATTTATACATCATCTGAAAGCTTTCCATTGATGTATGGTTTGTTGGCCAAGATACAACTATTGAAAATCTGGAATCTGAGGGTGCAAAAAAAATCTAAATATTGAGAAAATCGCCTTTAAAGTTGTCCAAAAGAAATCCTTAGCAATGCATATTACTACTAATAATACATTTTGTATATATTTACGGTAGGAAATGTACAAAATATCTTCAAGGAACACAATCATTACTTAATTTCCTAATGATTTTTGGCATAAAAGAAAATTCTTTTTGACCCATACAATTTATTGTTGGCTATTGCCACAAATATACCTGCGCGACTTATGGCTGGTTTTGTGGTCCAGGGTCAGATATAGTAATTATGACGTTTCATTCAGGTAGGTTAAAAACCAGTTCAAGAACGATAACAATAAAGATAACTAAATTAGAGTTCAAACTAACACACAATATCGTTCTGTTTATAAGTGCGCTGCGGTTTTGTCACCGGTTTCTTTAAATGCTCAAGCTCTTTAAAGCAGTATTGATTCTGATTGGCTGTCAATATTTTTATCGTTGGAAAAAAAAAATGTTCTGAAATGTTCTCTGTGCTGTGATTGTCATAGTTGTGGTATAGACTCTGCTGTTCTTTTATATTAGGAAATGATTTTTAGAACTATATCTTAATCGTCATCATTATACCGAGCAAGCTATTTTGCATTTAAAAGACGTCTAATAGACGTCCAAACACAGCCCTGACGTATAGGCTAAAACAAGGCAACATTTGGGCTGTCAGTGAAAATTTGATAGACGTCTAACCATAGCCCAAGAATACACTAATCATCTAGAACATAAACATGTCAAAGAAATTAAACCAAACACCTTGTAATCACTGTTGACTTTGCTTACATGATGGAATATCATACATCTGGCAAAAACGACCAAATTCAAGGTTATTTTGGCTAGAAGTGGGTTTCTCATAGCCGGACTAAATCGGGTCTATAGTTATCGACCTTAGTGTGAATGTGCCTGCAAGGAAAAATATTAATATTGTTCCATTGTTGCTGAATTTATGCTGCTGCTACTGAATATTCAGTGTCAAAGAAATCAGTTGTGAACCTGAGAGTATTGTGTCTGTATCAAATGCGATGCAATAAAAAAAACTGTCTCATTCACTAATAAGTGCATGGATTATTTCCTATTTGTGCGCACCGGAGAAATGACCATTAATTATATCCACCTAACTCACAACATGTGTGTATGCGCATGAAGCTCTTTCAAATGTTAATGAATTTAGAGTATTCTAAAGTGGCCGCATGCCACTTGCCACAAAGTTCTTTCCGCACAACCTTTCCTTTATAGCCTTTCGTCACTCTCAGCAAAAATATGGCTCAAGATTATCGAGCAATGATAAGTGTGCCATCTTCAAAAACACAATAAACACCTTTTACTCAGACCCAGATTACAGACCTCTCCTTAGCCAGCTATGTGTATCTGTGTTGTTATACAGGGAAACCTCACAGCTTGAACTATAATGCAGCTTTTCTTACTCTTTTACTGTATATGATGAAATAAATTTAAAATGAAATATCATTGTATAAAATTTAATCTTAAAGGGATAGTTCACGCAAAAAGGAAAATTATGATTTACTCCCCCTCTTGCCATTCTAGGTGTATAAAACTTATATTAAAATCAGACATGTCCTGGCTCTTCCAAGCTTTATAATGGCAGTGAATGGGGGATTAGATTTTGAAGCCCAAAAAAGTGCATCCATCCATCATAAAAGTAATCCATACTGCTCCAGGGGGTTAATAAAGGCCTTCTGAAGTGAAGCGATGCGTTTGTGTAAGACAAATATTCATATTTAAAACGTTATAAACTAAAATAACTAGCTCCCGATAGACGGCCGTACGCATCACTTTACGGTGAAAGAGTAACCCCTGACCTGACGCATGACATAAGTCGACTTGTGTAGGCCGTCTGCCTGAAGCTAGTTATTTGAGTTTTTAAAGTTTTAAATATGGATATTTTTCTTACACAAACGCATCGCTCCAATTCAGAAGGTCTTTATTAACCCCTGGAGCCGTGTGGAGTATGGAGTGGATGCATAAAATTTGGGCTTCAAAATTTCATCCTCCATTCACTGCTTGGAAGCTTGGAAGAGCCAGGAAATTTGATATATCTACGACCGTATTTATCAGAAAGAAGAAAGTCATATACACCTAGGATGGCTTGAGGGTGAGTAAATCATGGGGTAATTTTCATTTTTGGGTGAACTATTCCTTCAACACAATTATAAGGCCATCCAGAGTATGTGATTTTTTTGCATACGTATGGTTGCTTTTGACATTTTTGTAAATTTAGAATAACTTTTATTACAAAAATTACACAGTATGCCAATCATGATTTTTTTCATAAAAATATATGTTTGTGGATTTCACACAAATTTGTGTAGACATATTTCTAAAGTTGTTCTACTAGGCTGTATGCAAAAACAAACATACTGTAGTACCAAATGAGTTGGCTTTTAACAGATTTACATAATTAAGAGAATGATTAACTTTTATTATGTGCAAGCAAAACTGTCATTTTAACTTGTATATACCCAATTAAGTAAGACCTGAATCAAATTGAATCAGGAAACCTGTATTTATATCCAGCCTTGGTACAGGTGCATTTGGTTAATCAGTCTAAACTGGGTTTTCATTTCAAGCTTGCTGCTATAACGGCTTGCATATCACATGACATCTAAAACTATAGAATAACTCAACAGCAACAGTGTCTTTTGTCTGAATAATCATAGCATGACTCAACTCTGCACCAGGCTTAAGTTCTATTCTAATTTGTTTTAAAGCTTAATTAGAGAAATGCCTGCCCAAATTAGAAACACTGCGACGTTGATCAGATTCGAAGCAGCTCCACTTCAACAACTGTCAGTGGACATACGCAAGCAAGCAGAACTGTTGTTGAACCATCACAAGTTCTGAAGTGTTTGCCTTTGGAGACATTACTGGTCAGTACATCAATTACAGTCTTAGTAACCACCGCAACATGCTGGAATTCATTTAAGCCTGATGCCCAGTGGAGTGAGGGAGGAGATGTGTTCTGCAGGATCAGTGCTTATGGGGGAAGTGAACTATATCGTGTACGTTAGGTAAATGTTGTAGTAATCGCAGAGCTTTGACATGTCAGAATGATTTGCTGATGAAGAGTCCCATTAATCCCTAGACAAGATTTGTTTTTTGAATATGTCTGCTCATGGTTTCCCACCCGACTGCTCTTATTCCTTGGCAAGGCTACTGGATTCCTCATGCTTGAAATTAATTTAAATACCGGTAATCAGTACCTCACAATCCTGCCACACACAAACAACGTTACTTTACACACTTTCAAACAAGTAGAAACTGAACTGTTTTTCTCGAGTCAGCAAGAAACATGTTGACAACTAGAAATAATTAAAGTATAAAATCACCAGGATTGTGTAAGAATTAACCAGCCATTCTTGAAAAAGTTCAATTTTTCAATGATTTTAACCTCCTAAGACCCAGGAAAGTGTTTTGTATTTAGTATTTCTTCATGTCATTATTGTTTAAAGCATTAGAAACAAATGGATGTTTATTTATTTTTTTTGAAAAATTATATTTTATTCATGTTATGTCCTCGTAAGTGGACACCAGGACTGAGTTGCTAAAAAAATTAAATGATATAAAATGGTATACAAAAATTTTTTTTAACCAAACTTTGTTTAAAGATGATTCTCAACTATGTTATGAAAGATAACGGAATGAATGTGATATAGCAACGGAATTAATTGATATAACTTTATGCAATATGTGGGTAAAATTGCCATACAATGCAATGTATCTATACACTGTATCTAATTTGCATATTAATGTGTTCTTGGTGCAACATGTAATGAAAAAAGAAGTGTAATAATGGGAGAAATAGTTGGCAAACATGCTTTAAGTCCCGGTGTCCTCCATTGAGGACATTTATGAAGTCATATTTTGATTAGAAACCCCATAACATTTTCCTGAGATGATTTATAACAAACAATTTGAACAATTTTAAAATTAGTCAGATTTAAATGATAATTACAAAATATTTCCATAAGTTCCATAAAGCTAAATTTGATCATTCAGTCATTTTTAAAGACCAATTGTTGTTGTCCTGGTGAAACCTCAAAATAAATGGTATCTCTGAAAAGCCCTGAACGTGCTCTTTACAGGACATCCAGACATGTGTGGTGTCAGAGAAATTCACTAAAATATAATGTCCTCGTATGAGGACAGTGGCACCCAGGAGGTTAAAACAGGTGACCAATTATGCTGTGCCATACCAGTGGTTTTTAAGGGGTTTGCACCTACAGGCATAGTCAGATGACATTCTTAGTGCCCACTCATTCAAAGTTCAAGACATATCTCTGTTAAGCAAACATGTTCCTCAGAATGCATTCAAGGTGTTTCAAATCTGTTGCTTCATAGTAACAGATGTATTTGTTCAGCCAATGTTAGATATGATTTTTAAATGCATATCAGTCAATATTGGAGTGCATGCTCATTATTAGATTACCATCTACTTTAGTAATATTACATTTATGCTATTATCTTTTTAAAAACACAAAAATAATAGTATTAATGTTACATATAATAACACTGTTAAATGTAATCTTTAGCAAATCTCAAAAGCAATATTTATCTTTCATATTGCACATTATCGTGATGTCTAAATTCACTTGTAGCATTTCAAATAATTTATAATTTTTTTAGAATTTAGACAAAATAATAAATACATTTTAATATCAGCCTTTTATTGATTATTGGCCATAACAAAAATATATATATAAAGGCATTCTTTATTGGAGATACTACAAACCCAATTCCAAAAAAGTTGGCACACTGTACAAACTGTGAATAAAAAAGGAATGCAATAATTAACAAATCTCATAAACTTTTATTTTATTCACAATAGAATATAGATAACATATCAACTGTTGAAAGTGAGACATTTTGAAATGTCACGCCAAATATTGGCTCATTTTGAATTTCATGAGAGCTACACATTCCAAAAAAGTTGGGACAGGTAGCAATAAGTTAAATGTACATATAAGGAACAGCTGGAGGACCAATGTGCAACTTATTAGGTCAATTGGAAACATGACTGGGTATAAAAAGAGCCTCTCAGAGTGGCAGTGTCTCTCAGAAGTCAAGACGGGCAGAGGATCACCAATTCCCCCAATGCTGCGGCCAAAAATAGTGGAGCAATATCAGAATGGAGTTTCTCAGAGAAAAATTGCAAAGAGTTTGAAGTTATCATCATCTACAGTGCATAATATCATCCAGAGATTCAGAGAATCTGGAACAATCTCTGTGCGTAAGGGTCAAGGCCGGAAAACCATACTGGATGCCCGTGATCTTCGGGCCCTTAGACGGCCCTGCATCACATACAGGAATGCTACTGTAATGGAAATCACAACATGGGCTCAGGAATACTTCCAGAAAACATTTTCGGTGAACACAATCCACCGTGCCATTCGCCGTTGCCAGCTAAAACTCTATAGGTCAAAAAAGAAGCCATATCTAAACATGATCCAGAAGCGCAGGCGTTTTCTCTGGGCCAAGGCTCATTTAAAATGGACTGGCAAAGTGGAAAACTGTTCTGTGGTCAGACCAATCAAAT
This sequence comes from Paracanthobrama guichenoti, assembly GCA_018749465.1. Classification (NCBI taxonomy): domain Eukaryota; kingdom Metazoa; phylum Chordata; class Actinopteri; order Cypriniformes; family Gobionidae; genus Paracanthobrama; species Paracanthobrama guichenoti. The sequence goes on from CM031954.1 coordinate 3,311,602, forward strand.
ATTTAAGTTCTTTTTGGAAAACTGGGACGCCATGTCATCCGGACTAAAAAGGACAAGGACAAGGACAACCCAAGTTGTTATCAGCGCTCAGTTCAGAAGCCTGCATCTCTGATGGTATGGGGTTGCATGAGTGTGTGTGGCATGGGCAGCTTACACATCTGGAAAGGCACCATCAATGCCACATACTGCATCAATTACAACATCATGGCTGCTTAGAAGAAGGATCCGGGTACTGAAATGGCCAGTCTGCAGTCCAGATCTTTCACCCATAGAAAACATTTGGCGAATCATAAAGAGGAAGCTGCAACAAAGAAGACCTAAGACAGTTGAGCAACTAGAAGCCTGTATTAGACAAGAATGGGACAACATTCCTATTCCTAAACTTGAGCAACTTGTCTCCTCAGTCCCCAGACGTTTGCAGACTGTTATAAAAAAGAAGAGGGGATGATCTCTTTCTCTTTTAAGATCTCTTTTTTGAGATGTGTTGATGCCATGAAATTTAAAAGCAACTTATTTTTCCCTTAAAATGCTACATTTTCTCAGTTTAAACATTTGATATGTCATCTATGTTGTATTCTGAATAAAATATTGAAATTTGAAACTTCCACATCATTGCATTCTGTTTTTATTCACAATCTGTACAGTGTCCCAACTTTTTTGGAATTGGGTTTGTATATCTGGAACTCATCTGCGCAGACTAATCACCTCTAAACCTGTAATCTGGAAGAATTGAATATCTACAGTCAAGGAATTTATTTATTTATTTATTTTATTTGTTTAGCTATGTATTTTTTATTTGATCCCATTTTAATAATGTATCTAAGTTCTGTATACAATGCAAAGGGTCAGGTGAGGGAATGTGGGAGGATATGGGGGTAATAGTGGTCAAATTTGTTTTCTTTCGTTTATTGCAATTTTCTGTATGCTTTCTCAAAATAAAAAATGCTAAATTACAAAAATAATAATAATTGAGCATCCAACATTCAATGTCAATAAACATTCACTGAGAAGTGAGATTTCGATTACACCAAAATATGGTTTAAAGTATCAAACACATCTATTTGAAAACCTATACTTTGGTTGAGATCCATGTACCACCTGCATGACAAAACCTCCTGAGGATAAATACAGTATTTTGAGCTACGGAAAAAAGACCTGGGAGGAGGTCGCAGTGAATCCCTCGGGATGAGGTGTTGATTTGAAATGCAATGCATGAGTGGAAGACTAGCAGCATGGTGGTGGGAACGGGATGAGGTATAAGAGGCACAGAACATGTATTTTACAGTTGACACTCTCAGTCACAACCAGCAGCCAAAACAAACCCCTATGCTGCAGATCTCTCAATGACATTGTTGAGTACGGCAACCATGATCGATTTCCCATCAAACTATTATTTATGTTGGAGAAACTCCAGGTTTCTTTAATTGAGAACTAGTTAGTCACAGGTATTGATGTTGAATTTCCCGCTGGTGGTGGTCTTGTTAATGTGTGAGATAAGCAACAGCACCAATCTTTCTTAACGACACTACCTTAAGTGAAATTTCTCATATTACTAAACACACAACAAATTCCGGGAATGGATTTGACTTCTTAAATCTGGTTCCTGTTTGTAGCGAAAGGTGCTGTATTGCAACACAATGTAGAGCTGGTCGGCCATGTCGAAAGTCTTGGCATCAATGGATAGTAAATAAATCATTGGCTACGTTTACATGACCACCAATAGTCTGATTATTATCAATAGTCAGAATAAGGAATTACTCGAATTAAGGTGTTTACATTATATGAGCAAACCTCTTTAATCCCTTTACATGCTACTTGCCATTATTTTGATTAGTCACTAAGAAAAGAGGTCTCTTAGCTGTTTTTACGCTATTCAGTTGTAGACCTATTCACAGTAAAAATGCTCAGTTTCAAATGCAAAATGTTCACTGGCTAAAACTAAAACTATTAAAGGTTCAGTGTGTAATATTTTTGACAGGAATGCAATATAATATACATAACTATGTTTTCAGTAGAGTATAAAGACCTTACATAATGTACCATTATGTTTTTATTACCTTAGAATGAGCCATTTCTGTCTACATACACCGTGGGGGCAATTCACAACCTCACTGCTAGATGCCGCTATAAATCACACACTGCACCTTTAAATAACTGTTTTTGGTCATTGAAATAAAGCTGAAAATACATATAAATATATAAATATAAATGTTATATATAAAATAATTAAAATATTCGATTAATAATTAAGCCTACAAAAATAAAAAGTTCTACAAGTGCAGTCTGACTTGTATACATGACTTAGTGCTGTCAAATAGATGAATCGCGATTAATCATATCCAAATTAAAAGTTTGTGTTTACATCATATATGTGTGTGTACTTATGTATATATAAATACACACTCATTCATTTATATATTTCAGAAATATTTGCATACTGTATATATACACTCACCTAAAGGATTATTAGGAACACCATACTAATACTGTGTTTGACTCCCTTTCACCTTCAGAACTGCCTTAATTCTACATGGCATTGATTCAACAAGGTGCTGAAAGCATTCTTTAGAAATGTTGGCACATATTGATAGGATAGTATCTTGCAGTTGATGGAGATTTGTGGGATGCACATCCAGGGCACAAAGCTCCCGTTCCACCACATCCTAAAGATGCTCTATTGGGTTGAGATCTGGTGACTGTGGGGGCCATTTTAGTACAGTGAACTCATTGTCATGTTCAAGAAACCAATTTGAAATGATTCAAGCTTTGTGACATGGTGCATTATCCTGCTGGAAGTAGCCATCAGAGAATGGGTACATGGTGGTCATAAAGGGATGGACATGGTCAGAAACAATGCTCAGGTAGGCCGTGGCATTTAAACGAAGCCCAATTGGCACTAAGGGGCCTAAAGTGTGCCAAGAAAACATCCCCCACACCATTACACCACCATCTTCAACTGTCCAATTTTGGTGAGCTCGTGCAAATTGTAGCCTCTTTTTCCTATTTGTAGTGGAGATGAGTGGTACCCGGTGGGGTCTTCTGCTGTTGTAGCCCATCTGCCTCAAGGATGTGTGTGTTGTGGCTTCACAAATGCTTTGCTGCATACCTCGGTTGTAACGAGTGGTTATTTCAGTCAAAGTTGCTCTTCTATCAGCTTGAATCAGTCGGCCCATTCTCCTCTGATCTCTAACATCAACAAGGCATTTTCGCCCACAGGACTGCCGCATACTGGATGTTTTTCCCTTTTCACCCCATTCTTTGTAAACCCTAGAAATGGTTGTGCGTGAAAATCCCAGTAATTGAGCAGATTGTGAAATACTCAGACCAGCCCGTCTGGCACCAACAACCATGCCACGCTCAAAATTGCTTAAATCACCTTTCTTTCCCATTCTGACATTCAGTTTGGAGTTCAGGAGATTGTCTTGACCAGGACCACACCCTTAAATGCATTGAAGCAACTGCCATGTGATTGGTTGATTAGATAATTGCATTAATGAGAAATTGAACAGGTGTTCCTAATAATCCTTTAGGTGAGTGTATTTATATAATTTGTATTACATATAAATATTTTATATATAAATAACAAATTCTTAAATTATATAAACACAAGCTTTAGATTTTGATGCGATTTGACTAATATATGACAACAGTCAATATGCACATTATGCACTTCGTCAGCACTTTATAAAAATACATGAATAAAACATTGTGTGTTTGTTTTGTATTGCTGTTTAGTATAGTTTATTAGAAACTATTTAATAAAAGAAACCAATTATTAGACTATATTTATTCTGCCTAAACAAATCTTTTGCAAGAATTGTTTATCTTCTGTTCTGCCATGTTTTTGGACTTGAACTTGTGTAAGAGTTTGACATGTACTCCATCTCCAGCCCTAGCACATGCGCACTTTGGTCAGAGGAGAATAAATGCTATTAAATCTGATTTAACGCAGTACTTCACATATTTTACTGCAATTATGGTTATGCTAATTAAGAGCAAATTCACATAATTACAGTATTTGTATTTACATGGGCTTCAGCTTAATCGCATCATAAAAGTTCATGTAAACATAGCCATTGTGTAGAAACCAAACAATGTGGAAGAACTAAGTTATGGCGGCACTGTTGAAACAAGATGTGTTTTTTATTGTGTCCTTTCACAAAACAAATCTTCTCCTCCCATACATTCTCATGATTAATGCCCAACATTAAGCAATTCTGATGAACAACACTCCCCCTAGTCTGAGACAAAAGTGTGGTTTTACTTTGTCTTTGATCAATTTTCAAAGCAAGATATTTATTATTGATGTGGTGAGATAGAGTCATCTCAAGCAATCCAGCATCAAAGCTATGGGAACCAAATTTCACGATAGCTCAGCGTTATAGATGTGTGTGCGTGCGTATTGAATGCTTGCACCCCACAGATGGAATGTGAGATGTTTAATTAGGTGCCTGTGAGTGGTCTCATGGGTAGTTGCTTTTAATTTCTCAGGCCTATGGTCTCTTGCTGCATAGACGGTGCCAGGTCAAATGCAGAGGAGGATGGCGGAGGCAGAGTGGCGGAGAGTTGCTAAGAGACGAATGCAGTGAATACCTACGATCCCTCCGCCACAGTTCCCTCACAGCATCTGTCCCAACAAAGCACACAGCATCCAATTAAAGGCCACAATAGTCGTCTGACATCGCATGACTAGTGATAAGATCACTGAGGAAATGTGAAATATGAATTACCCTTACACAAACTACCGTGGCTTCAAATGAAAACCATCGTGCAACACAATACGCCTCTGAAACATGCAGCCCAGAGCGTGCTTCAGAGTATCCCTTGGGGACACTGCCTGCTTATTTGTGGCTGCTTTCAGAGACAGGGGAAAAACAGGCCTAATCCTTCACACTACCTGGCTGATGCTGTTAAAGGTGCTTCCTCCCCAGGGGCCGACATGTGACCCTGTTGAGACAGAGGACAAGAAAGAGAGAGCTGGAAGGAGTCATCGCCACCATGTCTTGGTAACCGCACGCACACACGAAAGGTCTGTTCCAAAAGCCGTTGACCTTCTGCAATAAAGAAAGAGCACAAAACAAGACATCAATAACCTGAAAGCGATACATTGAAGAGGAAGCAGCCCTGTCGCATGGACCAGGTCTGAATGGTTCTTCAGGACAGGATCAACAAATAACGTGAAGGAAGGGTTGTGCGCTGTCATTGTGAAAGCAACAATAGCAGACTGTAAACTCCGGGTGATGCATATAAAAGACACGCCAAACTATGGATATAATTTTCTGTGAATGATCCTATTGTTCCACCGAAACACTGCTTTTTGGCTGATGACCAAACTGTGTCAGGTAACAGGTTGTTTGCAGAGAGATCTGGAAAGGAGTAGACAGAAAGCGATAGTACCATTGATGCCGCTTTTTCTTCTTTGTTGGATTTCAATTGCTTGCTTGGGCGGAGCAGGGATATTTTCGTAAAGTAAAATGAAGACGAAAAACTATTTTAAAAAAAATATTATATTTAAAAACTGAAATAATGCCTAAATAAAATACTAAAAGAAAAGAAATTGCATAAAATAAAAAATAAAAATCAATCAATAAAAATAATTAATAAAAAACTTGAAATAAACCCCTTCGGGCGATAATGACCAGCAAATTGCACATTATCCCGTACATATTCAATTCATTATTTATTTTTTTATATTGATTTACAAAAACCACAATATTATATATTTTGTTGACTTGTGTACTTACATTATCCCAAATGTTTCCAAGAATGTTTAAATCCAGAGAATAAGCAATTTTAACCAGGACACGGACCATGTCCGTGCTTCGCCTATCAATGATATCATACCCGCATTACCCTCAATGTCTGTTTTTATTTTGTAGAAACCATGGAAACACCAAAGACGCTTTAATGTATAATTTGTTTTATTAGACAGGTGAGCAACTGTTTGGATACATTCATCGACAGAAAACGAATCATTGCGATATAGCTCAACACAGTTAGTCTTATTGTTTAAATCTTGTATGATTTACAGCGAGTACCATGTTTTACCATGCCTAATATCGATCTAGCTCACTGCAGTGTGCAACAAGTGTTTCATAGTAGCCTCCGAGCGAATGCACAGAGTAGCATTATAACATAACTTTCAACACATTCAAATGTATCTAATATAACAAAACAGTGCTGCGTTACCCCACATATGCATGACCGGAAGAAGCGGAAGCGGTCATCTGCAGCATAATAAAAGCTCTGCAAAATCAAGGCGTCATCGAGCTACGCCTTTGTTTTGAATAAGCGACCTCTAGCGCCGAAAAATTACCTATTGTGGCTTTAAAATATATGTGTAAAAAATTAAATAGAAATATATCCACATAATAAAAAATAAACTAAAACTAACAAAACAATTAATACAATTAACTAAAACTAAAGTGAAATTTATAGCAATATTAAATTTAAAATAAATATGAAAATGAAAAACTATAACCCTTGGGCAGAGCACACTTAATCTATTCCGTTCCACGAGAATAGGTCTGTCAGACCTTTGTGATACTTAGATGGGCCTGGCAGCAATGAAGCCTTTACTGCACTGGAAATTATCCCATGACAGACAGTCTTCAAAACCAAAGAGGTACAACCATCATGCACATGTTCCCAGTACGAGCAACAGTAATGTGGAGAGCACACGAGAGCCGGTCCATCCCATGGCACCTTATAAGTCAGAGTAATACTGTGGGACTTTGGTGCAACCCTTTGTCACAACCATGCCTGAAACAATTTAGGCGAGTTCATTTTATGGACCTAAACCTTTATTTCCCAAGACAGAATTACATTCAGATTAATGGAATTACTATATAAATGCACAGCAAAACCTACAGGTCCTACAGGCAAATACACACAGATGTGATTCATCCTCAAAGTCCATCTGCGAATGCCGACAAGTGATGAATCCCTATCACAGGGAGCAGAGATCTCACGCGTGCACTGCCTCGGCACAGCTGCTCTGTCCGGGGTTAGGATCCGTAGAGTTGCTTCCAAGGAGTTCAACATCCAAAGAGGGAAGTTCAGGGAAGATTAGAGATGCCATGGAATGAAATAGTATAAGGTTTTATACTCCCTATAGCTCTCTTGTGCTCTCCTTGCTTACTTTCTCTTCCATGTAAGACAGTAGTACAGTGTCATACATGCACCCAAACACTTGACCTTTTTAGGAATTCAATCAGGTTAATTATATTTTCCTAGATATCAAATCTTTCAATTTTATGGGCTTTTGAATATTTACACACCCGCCATATTTTACGAGCTATTTTAAGATTAAAATAACACTGCAGAAGAGTTAAGCAAATATACAAAACGATCATGATGACAAGGCCCTTTTATATTTGTTCTTACAGATCATTCATGCACCCATTAAATCAAAGTTTGAACCAAGTCATGAGTAAAAGCCTAACAATGCGTCTTACCCACTTAATCCACCTTACTTCCAACATTCTGCATCTTTTGTTAACTGAATAAACGGCACCAACAAAGAAGAAGGCAGCCAGAGCTTCTTATTGCCTTTGGACGGTGTTCCCTTTAAGAATAAGGGTGTACAGTGTTCGGAAACAGAAGAAGAGGCTGGTTAAATTTGATATTGAATGTATCTGGGCCAGTATCAGTTAGTACATCTGCCCTGTGGGGTTATAAAACGCACAAACATCACCGCCAATTAAAACGTACTTGATTCAAACTTTATATCACAGACTTTAATGAATTTTATATGCTTAATATCAATGAACAAACATTAAACTGTGTTGTCAACAACTCACAAAAATAACACAAGCGTGATCACATGCCTACTTCAAAACTAAGCCTCTGTATAGAGTTTCGTCTAGAGGAAGTGCATGAAAGAGTATACGAGTGCTCCTTTATAGCTTTTATCACAAAGCAAAGCCCATACTTTCAAAATGTGTCAAGAAACGGAAGGACCCACCCAAGTCTTACCTGAACTCCATTCACAGAGCGAGAGGGCCGAATGGGTGCAGAGGATATCATTACAATTAAATAGGAAACATGGTTGAACAAATCTCAAGAACCATCAATTCATATCTGAATGCTTTATTGTGTTGGTGGTCGGAGGTTTAACATTTTTAAATGACACCTTTCTGAAGGTAAAGGTCCCGTAGGCTGCATATAAACATTAAAGGATTTAAACGTTTTATGCAACCTCCAGCTCTTTAACAACAGGCAGTGGAATGAAACATAACACAACACACCCTCTCCTCATCCTTAAATTAGTATGCAATGACTCATTCAACAGGAGGCTGGTGCTGAGTTAATCGTCTATGATTTACTGCACTTCTTCCCCAGAACTTCACGTCGGTGGCTTCAAGTACGGAGTGTTGAGGAAAAGCTGGCAAACTTGCAGAGCTGGAACCCCAAGTGCTATTATTCATAAACATGTACTATTACTGCATGTCCTCACTCTAACCCTCTAATACAGCTCTCAACCCTGAGGAGACAGGCACTGAGTACAAAGTCTTTATCACCCTCCACTTTCACCTGAGGGAGCAGGTTAGAGAGGGAAAAAAATTACTCACGGTAAAGCAATGCGAGCCAAACTAGACTGGCAGCCAAAGAGCTTTTCAATACTGTGAATATGGATGATTCAAAACCTGACAGCAGAGCTGGGATTTCTGTTTCTATATTTGTTCAGTAGCCAAAAGTTTGATTTTGTGGAGATTTCATGGATGTATCTGTTCAATGTGTGTAGTGACAGGTCCGAAACAATACTGGCGCGGTGGTCTGTAGTCAAAATCAATAACTCAAATTATGTATATAAAAATAATTTAAAAAATAATGTGCGCTACAGGATTGCAGCCTTTTACTGATTTGATTATTTTAATACTAATATATAAAGTCCAGCTTTAGTGTTATTGAGAACTAAACTGTTTATTAACCATCTGTTTCATTGACAGATCTCATAAATGTATGACATGTGGTCGGACTGCACTCTCAGATTAGACTTGAACCCTTTTCATTTCGTGCCGCTTATTTTCCCATTACATTGTGGATATTCATTTCAAACTTGTCCTCAAAATGTCAAAACGTATCGATCTAATAGTCTAATTCATATGATATAAAAGCTTTGGAGGCACTTAAAGCAATGTTCACAGATGTCTTTGCTGTCCTATTGCCATATTTTTTTTTTTACCTTAAGGCAAGTTGTTGTAGCATGGAATAAATGTTTAAACTTTATGAAATAAATAAAACTTTAATAATTTAGTTTTCCTCACAAACAGTTAATAGTACTGGAGCAAATGTATTTACATTTACAAAAGTTATGCCCTGATATAAAAATTCAGTTTGATACCGATAATTATTTTTATATTATGATAAATGGTTATTAAATATTTAATAACTGATAAATGGCTGATATTGATATTTTACACTATTTTGTAAAACTTTAATAATTTAGTTTCTCACAAACAGTTAATAGTACTGGAGCAAATGTATTTACATTTACACAAGTTATTAGCCTGGGAAAACCCAGACAACTTCCGGCAAATGTAGGTTTGCTCTGCAAGTTAGTCTGGCAAAGAGCCCATTCAAGCCCCTTTCCAATCCCTCGAAATCGCGGCACTAATCAGAAACGTTGGGGCGGGCTTTACACGATGATGACAGCGGAGCATCAGTGAATGCCCTGATATAAAAATTCCGTCTGATACCGATAATTATTTTTATATTATGATATGGTTATTACGCATTTAATAACTGGTAAATGGCCGATATTGAAATTTGATGCTATTTTGTCTAAAAAAAAGGTCAAACTAAAAAACTACTAAAATCATCTGTTTAAAATTTAGACATCACAGCATTATAATGTACAGTATGAAAAACGTCTCGGTTACGTATGGTAACCCTCGTTCCCTGAAGGAGGGAACGGAGACGTACGTCGGACGTCACCGGCGGGTGGGATCACTTCAGGAGCCCCTATCAGCTTCGAGATTTAGAGAACAGGCCAATGAGAATTGGCGTGCGAGATTTGCATCTCGCGCTCCGCCCGCAGTGCGGTATAAGCGAAGCGAAATGCAGCGCACCTTTGTTTTTCACTGAGGAGCCGAACTATTGACTCGGCCTGCAGTGATGGTACAGCAATTGTGGCGGCGGGGCGTGCGTCTCCGTTCCCTCCTTCAGGGAACGAGGGTTACCATCGTAACCGAGGCGTTCCCTTTCAGTCGGTCACGTTCGGCGTCGTCGGACGTCACCGACAATTGGGATCCCTTTGGAACACGCCACAGTTGCTACCACTTCCAGCGCCCTGGGAAAGCCCCTCAGACCCCGGCTGTTCGGGGCGGGAAATTCACGCGAGGGAGAGTCAGCTGCTGTTCCGCAAGACCCACTCAGCCAACTATTGGATAACGCTGGGAAAGCGTGCCCGGGGCCGCTGCGGAAGCCACATCATGCCCGGAGGAGTTACCATGTGGAGAATACACGTATGGACTGGCCGTGGGCAGTGCTACATCACGGAAGTCCCAGGGGTGCCTCCGGCCAATTTTAGGCGGGGGTCCACACCACACTGAGACGGCAGAGAGGGAAAGACACGAGCTCGCCGAAGGGAGACTTACCGTGGAGAATACACATATGGGACGCCGTGGGGTCACAACATATGGAACCCAGCCTAACACAAGTTCCACCAATGCATACGAAGCGTTAAGCCTGGCGTCGGGCGCTCCGCCACGTCCGACTGCCGAGGGTTGCGGAGGACTCGACAGGGTTCGCCATACTGGGGAACTCGACTGGAGCATATAAGCGCACGTATCCGTTCCATGGGAAGGGAGTGGCGCAGCAAGCCGACACTTTAGAACGGGCACTTCGGTGTTACTGACTATGGGAAGTGAGCACACAGGAAGATACCGGCTCTACACGTAGGGCTATAGAACCTAGCGAACGTGTTGGGTGTCGCCCAGCCCACAACTCTACAATTGTCTGCCAGCGGGCGCCACGAGCCAGCGCCCAGGAAGAAGCTACACCACTGGTGGAGTGGGCTCTTAACCAGAGCGGGCAGGGCACGTCTTGGGTTTCATACGCCAAGACGATGGCATCCACTATCCAGTGGGCCATCCTCTGCTTGGAGACAGCCTTTCCCTTCTGCTGTCCTCCATAACAGACAAAGAGCTGCTCTGAGGTCCTGAAGCTTTGCGTTCTGTCCACGTAAGTCCGCAAAGCGCGGATGGGACAGAGAAAAGCTAGGGCTGGGTCTGCCTCCTCCAAAGGCAGCGCTTGCAGGCTCACCACCTGGTCCCGGAAGGGAGTGGTGGGAACCTTGGGCACATATCCAGGCCGGGGTCTCAGGATTATGTGAGAGTTACCAGGCCCGAATTCCAGGCACGATTCGTCGACCGAAAATGCCTGCAGATCCCCTACCCTCTTGATGGAGGCCAATGCAGTCAGGAGTACTGTCTTTAGAGACAGAATTTTTAACTCAGCTGACTGCAAAGGCTCAAAGGAGGCCTCTGCAGTGCGGTCAGCACCAGAGACAGGACCCAAGAGGGTATAGAGGGAGGCGCGAGGCGGATTCAGTCTCCTCGCCCCCTCAGGAACCTGATGATCAGATCGTGCTTCCCTAAGGACTTTCCGCCTACGTAGTCATGATTGGCGCGATGGCGGCCACATAAACTTTGAGGGTGGAGGGAGACAGCCTTCGCTCCAACCCGTCTTGTAGGAAGGAAAGCACAGAACTGACCGAACACCTTCGGGGTCTTCTCAGCGAGAAGAGCACCATTCGACGAACAGGTTCCACTTCAACGCGTGAGAGGTGCCCTGTAGAGGCGCTCTAGCGGAAGTAATGGTGTCTACCACAGCTTGTGGCAGACCGCCTAGAACCTCCGCGTCCCGTCAGGGACCAGACATGGAGTTTCCAGAGGTCCGGACGCGGGTGCCAGAGGGTGCCCGCCTCTGAGTCAGGAGGTCCTTCCTCAGAGGAATGGGCCAAGGAGGTGCTGTCGCGAGGAGCACTAGTTCCGAAAAACCAAGTCCTGTTGGGCCAGTGCGGGCGACCAACAGGACCTGCTCCTCGTCCTCCCTGACCTTGCACAGTGTTTGTGCAAGAAGGCTCACTGGGGAAGCGCATATTTGCGTAGGCCCGGGGCCAGCTGTGTGCCAGCGCATCCGAACCGAGGTCCCCTCAGTCAGGGAATAGAACAGCTGGCAGTGGGTGGAGTCCGGGCGGCAAACAGATCTACCTGCGCGGCCCCGAAGCGACTCCAGATCAGCTGGACCACCTGGGGATCTCCACTCTCTCGGGAGCACTGGCTGACGTGAGAGCTCGTCGGCCGCACGATTGAGCAGGCCTGGAATATGAATGGCACGAAGCGACCTCAGATGCTTCTGACTCCATAGGAGGAGATGGCGGGCGAGTTGTGAAATGCGACGGGAGCGTTAGACCACCCTGTTTGTTGATGTACGCAACGGCCGCAGTGCTGTCCGTCACGGACCAGAAACGTGCTTGCCTCTGAGCGGCGTTTTGAGGCGGCTGAGTGCAAGGCGAACTGCTAACAACTCCAGGCAATTGATATGCCATTGCAGTTGGGGCCCCGTCCACAGACCCGACACTGCAAGCCCGTTGTGCGTGGCACCCCCCAGCCGGTGGATGAGGCATCCGTGGAGACAACAGCATGCCTGGACACTTGTTCTAGAGGCACGCCTGCCCGTAGAAATGAAGGGTCCGACCACGGGCTGAAGGTTTGGCGGCATCTCGGCGTCACTTGGACACGGAGAGTTCCGCTGCGCCACGCCCATCTCGGGACCCGGTCGTGGAGCCAGCGTTGAAGCGGTCTCATATGAAGCAATCCCAGCGGCGTTACTGCGGCTGCGGACGCCATATGCCCCAGGAGCCTCTGAAAATGTTTCAGTGGTACCGCTATCCTGCGTTCGAACGAGTTCACGCAGTTCAACACTGACTGGACGCGCTCCTCGGTGAGGCGCGCCGTCCGGGCAACCGAGTCTATCTCCATCCCGAGAAAAGAGATCCTCTGCGAGGGGCAGAGTTTGCTCTTCTCCCAGTTGACCTGAAGCCCCAACCGGCAAAGGTGACGGAGCACCAAGTCCCTGTGTTCGCACAACTGCTCTCGCGACTGGGCAAGGATCAGCCAGTCGTCGAGGTAGTTGAGAATGCGAACACCACGCTCTCTCATGGGAGCAATGGCCGCCTCCGCGACTTTCGTGAAGACACGGGGCGACAGGGCCAGCCCGAAGGGTAGGACCTTGTACTGATATGCTCGTCCGTCGAATGCAAAGCGTAGGAACGGTCTGTGTCGAGGGAGAATCGAGACATGAAAGTACACGTCCTTCAGGTCGATCGCTGCAAACCAATCTTGGGGACGGACGCACCTGAAGATGCATTTCTGCGTTAACATCCTGAACAGCAGCCTGGGGACTGGTACAGAAGTCACAGAACCAAGATCGGCCGTAACCCGCCGCTCTTCTTGGGCACAATGAAGTACGGGCTGTAGAAGCCGTTCTTCATATCGGCTGGAGGGACCGGCTCTATCGCATCCTTCGCCAGTAGGACCGCGATCTCCGCCTGAAGCACAGGGGCATTCGACACAGAGGCGAAGTGGATGCCCCTGAACTTGGGGGGACGCCGGGCGAACCGAATCGCATAGCCAAGTCTGATGGTATGGATGAGTCAGCAAGACGGGCTGGAGCGCTAGGCAGGCTCCCAAGAACCGTGCAAGCGGGACCACCGGCACCACAGACGTGCCCGCAGCGGGGCAGCGCAGCGGCATGCAGGGACCCAACACGGACGACATGGGAGCGGCCCAAGGTGGGGTCTGAGTGTGCTGTGCAACACTTACCTGCTTCCGCTGAGGGGGTGCACGAGTGTGGGGAGGCCACTTGTGTGCGTCCCAGACACAGCCGGCACCCCCTGCTGGCGATAGGAGAGGCGCCTGAGGGTGACGAGGCATGGAAGCGTCGAACACCGCCGAGCACACTCTCCTGGCACCCAGGGGTATTGGAACTGCTCTTTAGAATTTGGGTACCACTGGCTGTATTTGACAGTGGCGGAACAGAATTTACCAATGAATCTCCTCCCGGCCTCCTCCGGGAAGAGCAGCTCTTAACCAAATCCGGGTGCCCATGGCGACGAGCAGACTGAGGGGCCGCCGATGGTGTTTCTGGACATCGCCTGGCCGAGGGCCAGCGCTGTGACTTTAAATATAAAAGCCACTGTGCGCAGCTCAACCTCAGCTCAGAACTACCCTTATGCACGAAGAGTGCTGGGCGGAGGCAGCCTGCCAGTGGCACTGCCACCCCACCTGATGAGGGTAGTGAGAGAGAAAACTTTATACAGGCTATGGCCCCTTTGGCGTTCCATTTTCTGGTGCCAAGCGGTTCCACACTGCTAAAGCCTTCCAATGCACATCCGGGAAAAAGGCAAGGGGGCGGGCAAGGCGATTTATGCGTTGCGCTATGCCCCAGCCACCCGGGGAAGCATGACTGTCAAGTATGAATCTGATTCAGCATAAGACATCCACTATTATAGTGGGAATCTCAGCCCAATCTTCATTTTCAACACATAACAGTCCTCTCTCCGATGCAGCGATTGACATCTGTCCTCTGCTAGAGCCCCAAATGAGACGCTAGGTCCCTTTATTTTTTAGTTATTTTATTTAAAAAAAATTTTTATTTTTTTGGGACCAGCAATCCCATTTGTAAGCTACCAGCAGGCATGCAAGATAGTGAGCGTGGCCGTGAGACGGCACACGGCGCGCTGAACACTAAAACACTTATGAAAAGGGTAAAATGAACAACGCGCCCGGCGTGGTCATGCTCTCATGAGAGAACATGAACCACCCACGAACACAGTCTCAGCATGCTGCGATGCGCTAGAGGAGTGGGGGGCCCACGGAGATGTGCTCGGCAGGGAAGCCCCACTGTAATCCTCAGATCACCCAGGCTTATCAGCCAAAGTAGCCCCTTTTCTGGTGCACCAGAAAAGACACTAGATCGGGGTATAAGCGAAGGGACTCGACCCCGTTTGAGGTTTCATAGTCTCGACCGCGCATCTAGAGCGCCGAGTGACGCGCGCTGGGTTGCCGTGACAACCCGCGCTGTCAGCGGCAGCTCGACGGCACACGGCGCGCTGAACACTCAAACCCTCACGGGGAAGGCGAGACGAACAGCGCGCCGACGTGATCCCGTTCTCCTGAGAGTACATGGACCACCCACGAACGCAATCTCAACATAGTTATGCGAGAGGGCTCGTGGCCGTCAATAAGGACAGGAAACAACCGCACCCAGAAACGCACGGGTGGAATGACGTCTTGAAAAAGACGCAGTGTCACACCCGCGCTGCTCTTTTAGAAGAAAATGTGCTCTTTTAAATGTGCTGAAGCACCCAGGAACGACCGCGGCAAAACACAGGAGAGTAGTGCAGCCTGTGTATGCACTCACCATTGGGAACGCCCTCACCGAACCAACAGACCAAACAGTGCTGTGAAAACAGCAGTTTATCACTGTATCAGGGAGCTCGCGGCCGCCGCTGATCGTGCCATCCCACTCAGCACTCAAAGAAGCTTCTTCTGTCGTTCTCTCTTTCTCTCTGCTGAAGCAGGAACAGTCTTCTTCATCAACACCGTGTTCGGCTCGAAGTGAATGACAAAGGTGCGCTGCATTTCGCTTCCTTTTATACCCGCACTGCGGGGCGGAGCGCGAGATGCAAATCTCGCATGCCAGTTCTCATTGGCCTGTTCTCTAAATCTCGAAGCTGATAGGGGCTCCCTGAAGTGATCCCAATTCATCGGTGACCTCCGACGTACGTCGAACGTGACCGACTGAAAGGGAACTGAAATTCATTTTAAGATTTGCTATTTAACAGAAAAAAAATTATATCGGTCAGCAAGGGCACATTAAACTTATCAAAAGTGACAGTAAAGACATTCATCTTCATTCAACTTTATCAAACAATCCTGAAAGAAAAAAAGAATCATGGTTTCCACAAAAATATTAACTGTTTTTAACATAGACAATCATACACAAATCATATAGAAGGATTTCTGTTGGATTGTGTGACCCTGAAGACTGAAGAAATTGTTGCTGAAAATTCAGCTTTGCCATCACAGGAATAAATTACATCTTAAAATATATTAAAACATGTTAAGCTGTAATAATATTTGACAATATTACCATTTTTACTGTATTTTTGGTCAAATAAATACTGCCCTGGAGTCCTGAGACAAAAACATAAAAAAATCTTCCAGACCCCAAACATTTGAACGGTAGAGTAACTATTTCAATTGAGAAACTGATGGAAGAATGGCAGTTTAAAACACATTAAGTAGATGGAATGTGTGAAGTTTGTTTGTTTGTTAAAGTGTGAGAGGGAGTGATGAAAGCAGTGCTCACAGCTCCAGGCCCAGGACATTCCACTGCACCCCTCCCTCTATATGACTTCATCAACGCTGCTTAGCTGGAAGATCAGACATCCACCAGCCTGCCAGCCAAACCTCAAGATTTCAAATTAAAGAGCCTTGCTCTTACTCCCACACACACACACAAGTCCCGTGTCATCTGCCATTCAGTCGTAAGCAAACACACAACCACTTGACCCAATAGTAAATTCTACAGAAACAACAGTGATGTTTAAACAAAAAGATCAATAACCTTGATCTCGATGTGTAAAACGCTCTGTCATGTGTCATTCACACAGATTTAGCATGCATTTTACACATGGCAGATCTCCACATGCGTGTGATGTTTACAGAGCATTCTTTATACAAGTGTGAGATCTCACAGGAATTTAACTGCTACATTTGACTGGCGCTAGTGTATAATGCTAGATGAAGTCTGAACATATGATCTCAATCGAAATCTATGTTGCATAAAGGAGAAACCCAAGATGAGCGAAAGCAAAAGACATCTCTTAAAGGGATAGTTCACCTAAAAATTTAAATTATTTACTCAAATCATGTCGTTCCAAACCTGTATGACTCTTTCTTCTGAAGAACACTGAAGATATTGTGAATTTTCTGAAGAATTGTGACTTTCATTATGTGGACAAAAAATTGTGTCAGCCTTTGGCTTCTGTGGATGCTGCTGACATAATATGGCCATCAAATTTTGTTCCATTGCAATTGGGCCTCTTTATTTCCAACAGTGCCACTGGCACCCAAAAACTGCATTGCTCATTTGACATTTATGGCCCAAATCTGCAAACCGTGAAGCCTGACAGTGACCAAAAGGTCCAGAGACCAGTGGAGCCACATACAGTACACAAACTGGAGGGAATGTTTGCAAATAAAGTGGTGTGCCGGCTGATCTTTATCAACCTTGCACAAATAAAGTAATTCAACGGACTGTTTGCTTTTTTCATTTTCATATGATTAGGTTTTTTCAGGGAGGAAATGGATTATTATTATTTTGGGCCAAATATTTAATGTTCCCATTATTTGAGCAAGTGTATAAACAAATGCGTCAGGAGTAATTCATCGTGCTTACAATAACATTCTGACATTTTCCCACAGTGTGGCCAAGGCTGCCAGTAGGGCCAAGGCTTCCTCTGAGAGCTCTTAGACCCCAAGACCACCACAGTGCAGAAAGGTAAAGACAGAGGGGACACTGTCAGGATTGAACATTACTATACTGATCCGTTTAACTACCACAGAACATTAGTGTTTAATGTAGTAAAAATGGTTATGTGCATATCCTCAATGCATATAAACATGCGCATATCCTCAACTGGTAGAGCATGCGCTGCAATGCCAAGGTCAGCCGTTCAATTCCATGGACATGGACATACAAAAGTTACACAAATTAATAAATTTACTTCAGATAAAAATGTCTGCCAAACGGTATTATTATAGTTAATGAAAACAAATGCAAATCATTCTATTAAAGCTGCAGTCCGTAATTTTTTTGGGTTAAAAATTATCCAAAATCCATTTTTGAGCAAGTACATAACCAACCAGTGTTCAAAACAATCTCCTTACCGTAGTAATTCACAACAGTAAGCTTGTAATAATGTGTTATAATTTGAGTGGTACTGGTAGCTTTCCACAAGAAATACGAGCTTCCGTCATTCGTCTTTGCATCATTGCGTGGCGTCGGTACACATAAAGGAGTCCGGATTAGTAGGCCATATCGCGTGTGGATGTTGCAGGTGGCCAATCATTCGTGGCCTCTTCTTACAGCAGCTGGAATGTAATTACACTTGTAATTGTAATCCAGAAAGATCAAAACGACAATCGTCGTTGACAACTGGTGCGTTGATAGACAATCCACACACATACCTCAAAACATTAGATTCTTCCGTGCTGAGGAGACGGGCCGATGCACAACCCACATAAAGAAGATAACTGCAATTGATTATAATTTCACTTTCTTAACTAGTTAGTGTGTAACGTTGCTGTTTGAGCATAAATTTGACATAAACCCTGCCCCCGGGAACACACAACAAAGATGGTTGAGGCCATGTTGAGAAGAAGAAGAGTTGTTGTAGTAGAGCACATTTGGGAGTCAGCTCAAGCTGTTGCATCCGTCTTTTCACATTTATTGCAATACAGTACACAAGTAACACAAATGCAATAGCATGTCATAAAAGCAAGATGACAACATAAGTTATAACCGTAATTAAACTAAACGATACCTGTTCTATCTTCATGCATCATATATTCTCTGGCTCTGTAGGCATCTTACAACAGTTCCCACATGAGCGATTTATAGATTATCATAATAGAATATGCTAATCAATGACTTGAAGATAGTTAACTCCACATCAGCTACATAATTTCATCAATTAAAGGTGCAATGCGTGAGGTTGTGAATTGGATCACCCACCGCTCACCCCTCCCTTTCGGAGTGCATAGAGAAGCTATGGGGGCCAACGCAGGACAAAAATGACGTCGTCGGAGAGAGCAGAGAGTGACTAGCGCTCTGTAGAGAAGTTTGTCCGTTTAGGGCTACTGTAGAAACATGACGACGCAAAATGGCGATTTCATTGTAAGGGGACCCACGGTGTATGTAGATAGAAATGGCTCATTTTAAGGTAGTAAAAACATAACGGTACATACACCTTGTATGTAACCTTTATACAACACTGAAAACATAGTTATGTATATATGTAGATATGTACATTTCTGTCAATAGATCCTCATAAATACTACATACTGCATTCAGAAACGTCCTGTTGCATTCTACATGTTGTCACTTCTTAATGAGTCTCTCCATCATTGCCCGACTCCGGTTGGAGCATAAAAGGCTTTTCATTGTGTGTCTGCGTGAGGTAAACAGAGCTGCTAAGACAAGCTCTTGAAGCTCCGCCCTCTTCTCATTTGCATTTGCTCAAAGATTAACACAAAAATTTACAACTAGAGTACAACTGCTGCCAAATGCATGTTATGATCATTTTTTAACTGATGTTTTCCCAAATATTAACACACTGTGCTAAGAATCAAGTGCAAGATATGAAAAATCCACAAAATTAGAGTCACATAACAGTACTGTGTATTGTTATATTAATTTTATTATTTCTTCCGCCAAAAGTCGAATTAAACGTGGCACTTTTCCCAGTGGAAGCAGTTAAAAAGAGCGTAATATTGACAAAAGCCAAAGCACTTAACACAAGGGAGGACATATGAAAGCACTTTTATCATACGCAAATTCCTTTGCAGTTACATCCTCAATCACCAGGGACGCAAGACATGACGTAACCAGAGAACATGAGTCGAACATAAATCGTAAGTGCTGATAGAAAACCTCCTCACATGCTGCACTTCATCACACAACAAGCTTCTCGAGACCCATCTGAAAACTTGTCTTATTAACAGAGTATGAAACATATTTTGCTCCCTGCCATTCATCATATCTGAGGCTCTGAAACGGAAACGGCAATGCATCACAGAGAAACCGATCGGAGCCATTTTAGGAAACCATTAGTGAAATGAGCGATGGTGCAGATTGTGTCAAGGCCGTTTCCTTGTTCCAACTCTGCCGACTGCTATTTACAGAGTTCTGATAATTGTTCAGAGGCCAAACACCAGCCAGCAGATACATATCGTGAAATAACCCAGTTGGGATCAAGTTCAGCCCAGCTCCATGTAATTACAGCGAGAGACAAAGGAGCGCACGCAAAAGATGTATATATAAGGGCACGCGTATGCAGGATATCAGAAACGATGTACTCACGCACATCCTAACTATTATACACATACAGGGCCTCATCAATCACACTTTCTCTGGGGGGTCCGCATGGCCAAAAGCAAATGTACATTGTGCAATTGGTCCTGTGTAAAACTTGAATAATAGTTCACAGTCCCAGAGCCTCAGTTTTGGTTGGGATCGTGCCTAAATGTTCCTAATGAAATCAAGTGGCGAATGGACATTTCTTCTCTTTGCTTTTCTCACCTTTGTCTAACCCAAGACCTTCATCCTTACTTAGCAGGTTCGTGAGAACAAAACTAGCCCAGTTGACATCCCAGCACCAAACGGCCTCATCGGATTGGATTTTATTAGCCGTTTATCCTAGCAGGAGATCTAAACAATAAAAGCTTTCAGTTTTTGCAGACTGCTGCACATACAACTGAACCGTAAGTGTGGACATATTACACATCGCAATGTCTTTAAAAGGTGAAGAACATTTGCAAATGTCATCTTGTGGTGGTGGATTTGTTGATTCACCAAGACAACACTGGATTCTTCTGTTTTCAATGAAGAGAGAGAAAATAAAGTGCATTAGTACATGAGTGTGTGTGAGATGTTCATCCATTCCTGCATTAAGCTCTCTAACCTCAGCTCCCTAAAGACTGTCCTCCTTAAAGCACCCCTAAAAAGCAACTCTACAGATGAAACGCTCCACTTTAAGAGCACCAAGAATCACTTGGGCTTTGTGATTGTTACATTTGCAAACCATGACCTTTTTTCCCTCATATATATTGTATATGACAACCCACAATAAATGTCTTTTTGGAAAAAGAGGAAACTAGAAACAGACATTTAGAGTTAAGGAGATGAAGCTGTAATCAGAATAATTATAATTGTAACCTTTAGAACTGAAAACATATTTACAGAGATTTAAAGTTACAATGAAATGGAAGTAATGACAGATCTTTTCTTCCATACTCTGACATACATCTGAGTGAAAGAGATTACTGAAAAAAAAAATGTAGGGTGGGCACTTGGCTTAATCTGGTTGCTGATTGGACGGAGGCAGATTTAAAATGCGAGCTTTCAGTATGATAGGCAGGGTTTAAGCTGAATAAATGATTGGGGAAGTCCGACATATGTCATTGTAGTTTCACTGGAAGATCAAGTTATGGCATTTTGATAAAAATTTATGAGGTCAAAACAATTAAAAAAAATGAAACATGCATGCAAGAATCGTGCACATTAAGATCAATAGCATGCATTTAGAAAATATATGAATTTTCATTTCATGCTGTCTTTAAGAAAAAACAAACATTATAAGGACAAGCATGACAATAGCTGTCTGGAAGAGTTACAGATATAGGGCAGATGAGTGAACTGACTTGCCTTAAAGGGAATTGGGGCACAGTTTAAGTTGACCAAAACACAGATTATAAAAAGACAATTCTAGAATCTGTAAATATGATTGGATGAGCCACAAGTCACTGTAATCTAACAAATATACTGACTGCACATTGGTTGAATGCTACATTAATGCGCCACGTTACTTCGCTTGAAGTTGTGGCAAACAACACCCATTAACCGTGGTAAAATCAATTTACAGCAGTTACTTTATGTTATCCTTCAAGATACTCTTTAGTACATGGGACTACATAAACCACACAGCCTATTTAAGTTGTGATGTTTACAAATCCTTATGTAAAGTGGTAAATAACCCTTTCACTCACTTTCGTCATATAAAGAGGAAGTTTCACTGCTGAATAGAACTGAATGTGGTTTATTTACTGAAGCTTATTAATGTGTATCTAAGCGATTAAGGAAATGAGTGTGTCACTGCAGACATAATTACACAACGGCGAGTCCTTGTCTTCAATGGTTGATGCCTTGAGGATTTAGCTGAGTTGACATTGGCTCCTTCAAGGCTGAGACTGTGTACTGTGCATGCCTCTGTGGCTCCAAGGTCTGACTCCTGCCTTAAATGCTCCCATGCATCACTGCCTAGAGATTTAGACGCCATATGAGTGATACAGAAAACAATAGGCATCTAGCGTATAGCGTTAGTTCTGGCAGTTCATGTTAGTCAAGCTCGCATCTGATCAGCTGACTGTCAGCTGATCACGTCTACCTATAGGAATACGATGCCTATCAAAGCATACATATACATATATATATATATAAGCTCCTTCAGTATTATCAGCTGTTATCGCGTCTCTCCAGAGCTAATTACCCTTCTCCATCCCCAGCTCCTCCTCTCATGAGTCACGATTTAGCATTCTGATTCCCCCTGAATTCCCAAATTTGGCTGTACATTTTAATATTGACATTAATGCTATCTGCAATACATTGTTGTTTCTGTTCTGTTTACCCTAGGGGGGTTTATCACTGCTCTCCTTGCTCTCATCCATGCTAGGCTGCATGGATGTGCAGGGTGTTCTTGCCCAGAACAGAACCATACCACCGATCTAAACTATATGCTAATTGTCTATCATCTTTGACAATAGGGATCCTGACAGAACTACATTAGATGACATGACAGAATAGAATATTGAACCTTTTTGTGAGTGTGAAGAAATATAAAATTTTATTTAAGCTAAATTACAACTACTGAGTATTAACCACCAAAACTGAATGTTAGTAAAGTAAAATTTAATTTTTAAAGCATAGAACACAAAATGTATTGATGTTAAAATACTGAGGTTGTAAAACTGACATGGAAGTTACATTTTAAATAAGATGGAGCACTTTTCGGTTCAAATATTTCTTTTATGTGTGCTCAACAAAGAGTCCAAGTACAACTCACAGCAGCAGACTTGGAGCTAGTGCTTGAAATCTTTGACAGCTCACCTCTGCGACCCACTTTATGAGCAGCAGCATTCTTGGTCCTTTGCGCAACAATTACAAATCATTCCCTACTTACAGTGTCTCTGTCAAAAAAACATAGTAGGTTATCAGCATGTGCAAAATTAGTCTACACCCCCCTTCTCTATTCGGGCAAGCAGGAAAACCACGGATTCACTGGCACTGGACCTTAATTGAAATAATGGCAGTAGTATATCTAAATGAGCAGACTACAGCCATGAGGGCCATTGTTTATGTCTGCGGTGCAGGGTAAATAGCCCGTCATTTATCGCAGCTCTTGTTTGTTATAAAATGCAGCTCTGCTGTTGATCGTATCAGTGCAGACGGGGCCCATGCACTGCTGGTACTCACAGTTAAAACTGCCCTCTAATGCTAATAAGTCACTGTTCTGACTATTTGTCTTCTACTGTACTGCTGTTGTAGCCCATTGCTTGCCATGTAACTTTTGCTTCGCTTTTTACATCCGATCCTATTCAGATGTTGGCATTGCTCAAAATCTATATGAAATTACTGTTGTGGACACATGATATCCTATTGGTCGGATGTTTTTTTTTTTTTGAGAGAACAATCGTGCAAATGAGTTACTTTGCTGCAGAACAGATTTTGTGAAATTGTCCATTAGCGCTGAATAATTCATAATAAAATCAGAATTCAGACTCTAGTCATGCTGAAAACTTGTTCAAAAAATTATAAAAAGACAATGTGAGACAAAGTCACAATTGTGAGATATAAAGTCAATTACAAGAAATAAAGTTGCAGGTGTAAGGTATAAAGTCTTAACTGAGAGTCACAATTGTGAAATATAGTTACACAGGAAATGATGGCACAACTGTAAGATAAACAGTCAAGAATGTGAGAAAAAATGCTAGTTGTGGGAAAGTTACGATGTAAAATCACAATTAAAAATCTGAAGAAAAAGAAGTGAGACACTGAGAAGTGAGATATAAAGCCACAATTACAAGACGTCAAAATTATATGATAATTATGTATAATTGTAATTATTATAATTATGTATAATTATAATTATATGATATATGATAACAAAACAATCACATTGTTTGAAAATCTAATTACAAAAATATAGTTGCAAATATTAGATGTAAAGTAAATTGAGAGAAATTACAGGTAGTCACAATTGTGAGATATAAAGTCACAAATATGAAAAATAAATAATATGTTAGTATATTTTTACTGAGGTACAGACAGATTTCTACAGGAATCACAACATGGAATAATGCTTTTTATTTTTTTAAATATATTGTGCTTACAAAGATATCAGTTATTGTGGGAGACTCAACAGGAAATGTTTCTACTTCAAGCAATAAACACTGCTGAGAAAACTAAGGGCATTCACAGTAATTTTCATATTTATCTCCTCAACTCAAAAGATATTAATCTGAAATTCAATAATCTGCTTGTTAAAAATATAATAATGGAACTGAGAAGTGTTCATTGGATGGACTATCCAATAAATCCAGGTAGAGAAGTTTTGAGAAGATCTGGGACATGGCTCTGTTGACAGAACTGTTCACTAGACCCCTATAAGCAAACAGTGTTTTAGAGTTTTACCCAGAAGTCAACCTCTCCTAATATGTGTGGACCTCTGACCCAAAGCGACCTTCTCTGCTGTGGAGAAGCTACAATGGCCCATCCACAAATTACTTATCTGGAAATCACAGCCTTACACAAAACTGCCCGTTCCGAAACAGTGACAGAGAATAGAGACCGTCATTGTTTGTGTTCCATCTCTCCAACAGCTCAGCTCTTCCTCTTCACGCTGAGAGCCGAAACACACGGTGAGAGAGCAAACGAGGGTCTCCTGCCTCTCCCATCTGAGTAATGAATATTTTATAAGAATGAAAAGATGCTATGTTGCATCAGAGAGGGAGGAATGTAACGGGATGAAATGTCGTGGGAAACGCTGGGGAGGAGCCTGACAGTTCAGCGTCTCCCTGATGAAAAAAGTGCTTGGAAAAGAAAAGCATTTCCTCTCTTATTCAACATGTCATCTCTCAAGAGTTAATGAAAACAACATGAATAGAGAGATGGGAAGTGTTGATGGAGCCGGGAGCAATGGTGAGCTAGACCTCATTAACTGAGGTTCTCCCTTTCATTTCTTTCCCTCCAGCCTTCCCTGATCTTTCCATCTACACACTGCATTCTCTCCAGGTATTGGCTTCAATGCATTCATCTACTCCCCTGCACATAGGGCAGGTCTGCACCCCAGGCACAGCCACTGAGTCTCCAGGACAGGCCGATTGAAACCATGTGAGATGAAGCAAGCTTTTCAAATGAGCTAAACGTGACACTCACAATGACAAAATCTATGGAAAATGTAGATTTCTCTGGTCCCCACCTTAACATAAACACAAAATATGCATAAATGAATACATTGAATATGGCGTTTGAATTTCTTGACATACGACCACACATAGAGTGCTGCAGTAACTTTACTCCTATATGACAGTATCCAGGAGTTAAAATATCGAGGAGGGGAATTCTAAATTCTCCAATTCTGGTGGTCTAGGCAAGATATTATACACACAACCAAAAAGCATAACATTGTAAAAGAAAAAATCATAGTACCATGTAAAAATGTCTTTAAAAAGAATAAAATAAATATTTTTCTTAAAATAAAATAAAAATGCACACTTAAATGAAAGTTTGGGGTCAGTAAAATTAAATTAATACTTTTTATTCAGCAAGGACGCACTCAATTGTGTGTGTGTATATATATATATATTATAATATATATATTTTTTCAAATAAATGCTGTTATTATTTTAACTTTCTATTCATCAAAAAATGCTTTGCAAAAAAGTTCCACAAAAATATTAAGCAGCACAAATGTTTTCTGCATTGATAAGAAATGTTTCTTGAGCACCAAATAAGCATATAAGAATGGATCATGTGACACTGAAGTAATGGCTGCTGAAAATTTATTTGAAAATATATTAAAATAGACAACATTTATTTTAAATTGTAATAATATTTCACAATATTACTGCTGTTACTGTATTTTTGATCAAATAAATGCAGCATTGCAGAATATAAGAGGCTAGGTAGCGTACATACATTTCTATACACTATAGAAATGTATCCATTCCTAAAGAGTACATTACAAGACTGAATATAGTAGCTCTGTGCACATTTAAAGACATTCACAACACTATCCTCATCCAACTGAAGATACGATTGAGGAACTGAAGCTAAGATGCAATACAGTTTTTGCATGAAACAGTGTTTGAGACTGGAAAACTGGACTGTATACCTTTCCAGCTCACTGTAACCTCTGACAGTGTTCTATTGTCTTTAATTTCCTGTCAAACTGTCCTCATATGACCTCTGACCTTGCTCAAAACTCCCAGTATGACCGCAGTATCTCGGTGCTAAACCACAGGCTGAAAAACAATCCCCATCTCTGGTATTTATTAAGCAGGTTCCACTTGAAATTAGAATTGAGTGTTTTAAAATACTAGACATTTTCCCTCTCTCGTCTGCACTTCCAGTAGAGAAAATCTATCAAAGCTCCGGATGACATAAGAGATTCACTGGCCACACCTGCTGTCTAGTTCCCAGGCACGTACACATTCTGTGAACACATACTGTACACACTGACCTAGCGGCATTTACTGCACAGCAGACCCATAAGGATAAACACACACTCATAAGTCTGTTTATTTGTTTTGTCACTCCAAAACCATGGAGCTGGGTCTTATATTACTTCATCTTTAATTTCAAATGACAGACCCTACAGATTGTTCTCACTCTCAGAGCTTATAACATTGAGACAGCTCCAGATTGACTAATCATTTAGTGAGCAGTGAGCTCAACTGTTCCATGACACAGGCCAATTTTACATCTCCAATATGGCCACCAATCCAGAGTGATGCAAAGCTCAGTCTGGCTCTTTGACGTCAGCCTGAGAGCAAGCTATATGACTGAACACTCTTTCACATTTAACCCTCTCACATCAGGAATGTTAGTATATAGACATAAATACAGTAGACTAATTCTGGGGTCTGAAATCGGCAGCTTCGGTTTCAGGGGGATATCGTTTCCGTCAGCCACTCCAAAGACCGCAGCACACAGAAGGCAAGGTTTGAGTTCACATACTGTGCAATACAATCATTATATTGTGTAATCCACTCACATGAACAGATCAAGATGTCTTACATTCCATGCTTTGAGGTGGTGAAATACTGGATAACCACAACTCTTATGTGGCTTACTTGTTACTGTTCTTTAAAATGGACTACACGGAAATCGGCTGTTGTGTCAACAAATTTTCAAATTGCTCAGAGCAGATAAAAAGCCTCCTGTGGTTTGATGGGTTGCATTTAGTATTGCAAACTAATCTGTCTGTATGTCTGTCTGTCTGTCTATAACAAACAAAGCTCTGTCAAGTTAACACTTTTCTGTTCCAGTTTAAAATAAAATTTATTGAATTTGCAAGTAGAATTAAAATGAATTCAATCAAATTACAATTCTGCATCCTGTTCGCTACCTCATTTCAAAATTAATTCAAATTCAAGAACTGAATTGGAATTTAACAATTCTGAATGGTGTACAACCCTGGCAGAGAGGTTCAAGAACTCATTGTTTGCATAAAGTGAAACAGGAACTATTATATGTTTAGAGAGGAAATAAACACTTCAAGACATGAAACAGCCTTCAGAAACTTTAGACAAAGTGTTTATTTTCAAAGAGTGAGTGTTACTGTCTTTCCAGGACATTACAATGTTGCTGTTACTGAAATCCTCCAGCCTTCTGACACATTTGTGGCTTTATGCTGCATAGAGGGCACTCGTGAGCACCCTTTTGAAACCTAAAATGGCTAATTGGACACCCTACGGTACAGAAGAAGAGTGTAGCTCCAGCTCTAACCAGCTCCAAAACACCTGCCTAGAAGTTTCTAGCAATCCTGAAGACATTGACTAACTGGTTCAGGTGTGTTTAATTAGGGTCGCAGCTAAACTCTGCTGGACAGTTTGACAGCCCTGCCCCACGGTCTACTTGGCTGAATCTGAAATTGCCCCCTAAACCCTCAATCACTATTATCTATGTTAGTCCACTAATACAGTTCACTTGAAGGAGTGACTGAAAACGAGTGAACAATTTCAGATAGCCGTTGAGCTTACATTACATCAGCTGTAATTATGCAATGTGGGATTGAATGAGTGCACTCGATAATGTCCACTATGGTTTTGGACACCACTACAAAAGGCTGACCCCTCAAATAATGCCCTATTTGAGGGTATGGGGGGCGATTTCAGATTCAGTCCTTGATTTGGTCATCTCAACTATCTAAAAACAAAACAAAAAAAACCCTAAATAACACTGTCCACAGACTGCGAGAGTGTGACGCGGACGGAAGAGTCTAATGTCATCTCTGAAGTAATAGGTCTAGGATGGTGGAAGCTCTGTGAGGGGAAAGGAGGGTGAAGATGATAAATAAGTTCTTATTCTGTGTAAACAGCATGATTGGAAGTCTGCAATTACAGACTGCAGATAGGAAAAGCTGGAAGAGATAAAAGTGGCAGGATTTGAGTGGTTCAAATCCCCACAGAGTGCTCTGCATGCACCTCCACACGCAGAGCACACGAACGACACAAACATCTTCCTGACTGACCTGAACCGGCACTAAACCACTATCCAGATGATTTGGGGAATTATTTGACCCAACAAGGCAATCAAATTTCCCAAAGGGGAGTTTCAAACATGCTGATAGCTTGTATTTGTGGTAAACTAATAGTACAACTATGTTTATTTTTCAATAGGGAATATTCAGTCCGTATGTGAACATCTGAATCAACATAATGACGTATGACACTGAGGTTTGGAGACATGAATCCTTTTTTTTTAATGCTACTCCAAACTCAAATGTCTAACTCAACATCTAAAACCTCCTAATGCTTGCCAGCACTGCTCTGGAATGGCCATTAAAATCTGTGCAGGAGTTTGGAAGGATTCGCATGCTGTGTTTTTTCAAATATGTATTCATTACCCAAAGGTGAATAATTCCATGTTTACTTCATCATTTGTTTGTCCCAACCAACCAACACACAAGTATTTGAACACAGAAACAATTGAAAGGGGGTTGGTGTATTTTTTTTTTTTTTTGCATGTCCCTGAGAGAAGGATCTCTAAAAAAGGCTGGGGGATGGTGTATAGAGAGTGCGAGTTTCTCTTGGCGCTCTGCCTCATGCTGCAACGTCTCTCTACCTCTCTGCATCTTGGATTTGACCCTTTTCCTCCAAGTCAAAAGAAATATTCGAGGTGCCACTGAAAGATGACTCTCTCCACTGAAGCACAAACTCAACTGATAGTAAAACCCTTCACCAACCAGCTGGCAGGGTATCAGAGAGCAAAACGCTGTGAAATTTGAATATCTTGTGAATAAATCAGCTCAAGAATTCAAGGCCTATTTCTTCCTAAAAAGCCTATTATGCCTGACATTTTATACAGCAGTTGTTCTTCCTGATTCAGTGTCTGTACACACCATCAGTGGATAAATAACATTACAGTATCAATACATAGTGTTGGGATGGAAGAACCACCAGCGGTCAGTAAAAGTGGAGTGGATAAGGTCTACATGATAATACGATTGTGGTAAAAATGAAGAAAGAATGCTCATCCACCCTAGGCCAGCTGCTGAGCTCAAGGCAGAAAACAGAACAACACCTGCTGTTGAACTTCTATGGTCTGAGGAAATAGTCACTGAACATAACCTGTGCAGCATTCAGCTCAGTACGGCAAGGATTTTTTTTTCAATAGCAGAGATGAACTTTCATAATGCCTTTTTAACTTTAATTCAATTAATGAATTAGAATATATATTATGGTAGGAAATTTGAGTTGTAATTTAAATTTGAATTTAAAGGGATAGTTCACCCAAAAATTTTAATTATCCCATGATTTACTCACCCTCAAGCCATCCTAGGTGTATATGGCATTCTTCTTTCAGACGAATAATGTCCTGGAAATGTCCTGGCTAATCCAAGTATAATAATGGCAGTGAATGGCAGGCCAAAATTTGAAGCTGATAAAAGTGCATCCATCCATTATAAAAGTAATCCACACGGCTCCAGGGGGTTAATAAAGGCCTTCTGAAGCCAATCGATGGAATTATGCAAGACAAAAATCCATATTTAAAACTTTATAAAGTAAAATATCTATCTATCTATCTATCTATATATATATCTATATATATATATATATATATATATATATATATATACACACACACACACACACACACACACACTCACCTAAAGGATTATTAGGAACACCTGTTAAATTTTTCATTAATGCAATTATCAATTCAACCAAATCACATGGCAGTTGCTTCAATGCATTTAGAGGTGTGGTCCTGGTCAAGACAATTTCCTGAACTCCAAACTGAATGTCAGAATGGGAAAGAAAGGTGATTTAAGCAATTTTGAGTGTGGCATGGTTGTTGGTGCCAGACGGGCCGGTCTGAGTATTTCACAATCTGCTCAGTTACTGGGATTTTCACGCACAGCCATTTCAAGGGTTTACAAAGAATGGTGTGAAAAGGGAAAAACATCCAGTATGCGGCAGTCCTGTGGTCGAAAATGCCTTGTTGATGCTAGAGGTCAGAGGAGAATGGCCGACTGATTCAAGCTGATAGAAGAGCAACTTTGACTGAAATAACCACTCGTTACAACCGAGGTATGCAGCAAAGCATTTGTGAAGCCACAACATGCACAACCTTGAGGCGGATGGGCTACAACAGCAGAAGACCCCACCGGGTACCACTCATCTCCACTACAAATAGGAAAAAGAGGCTAGAATTTGTACGAGCTCACCAAAATTGGACAGTTGAAGACTGGAAAAATGTTGCCTGGTCTGATGAGTCTCGATTTCTGTTGAGACATTCAGATGGTAGAGTCAGAATTTGGCATAAACAGAATGAGAACATGGATCCATCATGCCTTGTTACGTGCAGGCTGCTGGTGGTGGTGTAATGGTGTGGGGGATGTTTTCTTGGCACACTTTAGGCCCCTTAGTGCCAATTGGGCATTGTTTAAATGCCACGGCCTACCTTAGCATTGTTTCTGACCATGTCCATCCCTTTATGACCACCATGTACCCATTCTCTGATGGCTACTTCCAGCAGGATAATGCACCATGTCACAAAGCTCGAATCATTTCAAATTGGTTTCTTGAACATGACAATGAGTTCACTGTACTAAAATGGCCCCCACAGTCACCAGATCTCAACCCAATAGAGCATCTTTGGGATGTGGTGGAATGGGAGCTTCGTGCCCTGGATATGCATCCCACAAATCTCCATCAACTGCAAGATACTATCCTATCAATATGGGGCAACATTTCTAAAGAATGCTTTCAGCACCTTGTTGAATCAATGCCACGTAGAATTAAGGCAGTTCTGAAGGCGAAAGGGAGTCAAACACAGTATTAGTATGGTGTTCCTAATAATCCTTTAGGTCAGTGTATATATATATATATATATATATATATATGCATATATTTTATATATATAACTCCAATCAATGTTCATCAGAAAGAAGAATGTCATATACATGTAGGATGGCTTGAGGGTGAGTAAATCATGGGGTAATTTTCATTTTTGGGTGAACTGTCCCTTTTAGAAAAAAATTCTGTGAATAAGAGTAATTTTGGAAATTTAATTTAATTTATATTTTGTACATAATTTATTTCTGGGTAATAGTTTAAATAATAAAGAATTTTATTTATTCATTAATAAAATAGAAAATATACATTTGTCAAGCCAAACATCCTTGACATCCTCGTTTAAAAAGTAAAAAAATTTTTTACAGCCTTACAAACCTGCAATTGGAACACCATTTTGTTTCCCATTTCTTTGAATTGTAATTCAGTAAACTCAAGTTCTTGTGGGGTGTGGCCAATTCAATTCAAATTCAAGTCATGAAATAAAAGCGAACCAATTTGAGCAACAGGAAGCTGAAATGATATTTAAATAGGAATGACAGAAAGTGGTTTACTGAAAGTTTGCAAAGATTTTATATGTAGAAAGACAGTGCACTCATATTACTTATGAATGAGAGAAAGTGCAATGTGCAATATGATGGAATAAGTCCTGCCTTCTAAATAAAAGAGCCAATCACCAATTCATAAAGTCGTTGCGTCACTGCAGCTGTCAATAGAAGCTCCGGATGCTATAGAACCAGTCAGTGTTTCGAGACAGTGAACGTGATTTCACCAAGTATAACCATCTTTGTTAATCCTGGAACAAAATTGCAATCAACCAGATTTGAGGAACAAGTTTAGGCATACAACCAGGGTTAGGTGCTTCAGTATTATTCACATATCATTTCCCTCTGGTTTTAGGGATAACTTATGTTTAGGTTTAGGGGTAGGGTTAAGACTAAATTTTTGTTCCAGGATAAACAAAATATGTTACTTGTATTTAATTGTGAGTTCAGCAAGCAGTTTTTGAGATTTTTCCCATTCAAGTAGATCTTGGCTGCCCGGAGGCGTTGCAAATATGGCTGCTGATTGAACAGACTTTCCAACACAATCTCATGGCAATTTGTAACTATTTTTTCGTTTTGTTGAATTGGTGGCTAATTCATTTGATCTCATTCAGTTTTCACTCAGTTTTTGTGCAATCTGTTTAAACCCCAGTGATGGGTAGGTTTAGGGGCGGGATTAGGAAATCATAATGAGATTCATTTAAAAATCATACGTTTTTGTATAAATCAAATCGTTTGAATTCATCCGAAATCGCCACCTCGTAAAATACTTTACGACTAAAGATCAGGTTGGACTTTCCTTGAAAGGGACTTCGAAGTTTGTCTTTACATGCATTTTGAGTGAAAATGACAGTTAGACATTTCTTTCAATTTATTTTCAATTCTGCATAATTTTTGCAACCTTAATTCAAATGTAATATGAATTCATGATATGGAATTTAAAACAGAATTGTCCACAACCCTGATATCATGTAGAATATTTTGAAAACTATGTGGGTTCTCATCATGATACCTCATCTAATCTATGGGCCAAGACAATGACAGCTTAAGGAGGAAGTACAAGAAATTGTTCATGCCTGAAAGCAGCAATTACTCACTCTTGACTCACTCGTTATCGTTTTCTTTATCTTTACCTCGCTCCCTCTTTTCCCCCCTTTACCCCGGTGTGACTCCATCCAGCAAGGATCTCTTGAGAGTAACTATGTCTTGCCCACAATACCCCCAGCTCCAGCTCACAGCCAGACCGGAACTGCAGGGCATCCGTCTGCCAGCTAATGGCCTCTAATTTAGTCCTAATAGAGAACGCAATGAACAGGCAGGAGAAGAGGAGGAGAGAGAGAGAAAAAAAAAAATAAACACATGCAATAGGAAGGGGAAAAGGGCAATTTCAGTTGAAAAATATTAATGTAATCAAGGCAAATTAGTGGGTTTGGGATAACATTCCTATGGTGCAGACTGTTTACGTTCCGGGGGAGCAGTGGAAAGTGTGGTGGGTTGAGGCAGAGGGGAGTCTTGTCTATCACACGCGGAACAACCCACAAGCAACATGTAAACATGCGCTTTTGTACACATATACCCATGCGGATGCCATTGAGGTGTCGTACACACCCAACACACCCCCTTACTGTCATCTCTGATGAGGATTAAAATGTTTTAAAAAACACAAACATTATTATGTTAACAACAAATTATATTAGCGTATTGAAGACATGTGTGAAATGTAAGAGGGTGTTACACAATTGAAGCGTGTTGTAAGATTATTTAAAGGCTGAATGAAGGACGCCGAGGAAAGAAAACAGAGGACAGTGTCAAAACATTGGAGGATGGATGGGAGGATGTCTTGTTTTACAAGAATAAAGATCAAACTGCTAGTAAGGGAAAAGATTGAGGGAAGGGATGTATAGAGAGTTGCGATAGGAAGTGAAGAGGATTTGTAGGAGCTGTCATTGATTTGATAGAGTGTGTTGATGTCCTGTTTTCTTATGGGGGCAGTGTCTCTTCTGTTTTCCTCCTTGTTAGACACGCTTGAGTGAAAGGAGGCTGACCCTGGGGAAAGAGAAAGCGAATGAGAGAAAGAGAGAGAACTCATGCTGAGCTCTACTACTGAATACACACTACGCTGGGATACAGCATGGAAACTCATTAGGCTCTTGAGGCTCTAAATGCACAGACACACCACACACAAGCCGTTCTAAAAGGAGTAACATTTGTGTCTACAACATTTAATGAAGTGGACGAAATACAAAACTTATGAACTACATGTCATGAACTTATACTGAGATATAAGTACTACAATAATGTATTTCAAAGACATTTTCCTTTATGAAAACCAACAAATATTAGGATACCATTAGGCTATCAGGAAATATCCAGACTCCAGGTCAGGTTAGCGCAGAATAATAAAATGATGATTAATGACCATATCAGAACATCTTTTCAAAATGAAGTATATGCAAATTACAGAAATGTAAAAATATATATTATA
Source organism: Paracanthobrama guichenoti (assembly GCA_018749465.1). NCBI lineage: Eukaryota > Metazoa > Chordata > Actinopteri > Cypriniformes > Gobionidae > Paracanthobrama > Paracanthobrama guichenoti. The sequence continues at coordinate 3,346,068 of CM031954.1, forward strand.
TATTGTATTTTCTTTTTACTTTGACACTTCTTTAGCCTAAACGTAGTCAACTTTCATTGTAAACAACATAAGACATAATTTGAGAGATTCTTACTTAACATTGATCCATCAATAAATATTTTAACTATTTACAGAAAAGTGATACTGATAGCAGCAGTCAAATGTTCACAATTATATCTAAACACACACACACACACACCGATCAGACACAACATTATGACCACTGACAGGTGAAGTGAATAACACTGATTATCCCCAGTAGAAGAGAAAGGTGTCAGAATACACAGTGCATTGCAGTTTGAAGCATATGGGGCTGCATGGCCACATACCAGTCAGGGAGCCCATGCTGACCCCTGTCCACCGCCGAAAGCGCCAACAGTAGGCATGTGAGCATCAGAACTGGACCATGGAGCAATGGAAGAAGATGGCCTGGTCTGATGAATCACATTTTCTTTTACATTATGTGGATGGCTGGGTGCAGGTCCGTCGCTTACCTGGGGAACACATGGCACCAGGATGCACTATGGGAAGAAAGCAAGCTGGCGGAGGCAGCGTAATACTTTGGGATACCTTGTTCTGCTGGGAAACCTTGGGTCCTGCCATCCATGTGGATGTTCCTTTGACAAGTAACACCTACCTAAGCATTGCTGGAGACCATGTACACCCTCAAGGAAACGGTATTCCCTGGTGGCTTTGGCATCTGTCAGCAGGATAATGCGCCCTGCCACAAAGCAAAAATGGTTCAGGAATGGTTTGAGGAGCACAACAAGTTTGAGGTGTTGACTTGGCCTCCAAATTCCCCAGATCTCAATCCAATTGAGCATCAGTGGGATGTGCTGAACAAACAAGTCCGATCCATGGAGGCCCCACCTCGCAACTTACAAGACTTAAATGATCTGCTGCTAACATCTTGGTGCCAGATACCACAACACACCTTCAGGGGTCTAGTGGAGTTCATGTCTCAACAGGTCAGGGCTGTTTTAGCAGCAAATGGGGGACCAACACAATATTATACCTGATAATGTTATGCCTGATCGGTGTGTGTGTATGTGTATATATATATATATATATATATATATATATATATATATAAAATAATTAATTATATATATATTAATTATTAATTAATTATTTGGCTTTAGAGGACAATTAAAGACATTATTTGACTGATGTTTAAAATACATACATTTCCAAAATTTCAAAGTTTCATAGAATGACTCACATTCATACTCTTCTTGACCGTTTTTGTAGTTGGTATGCAAATTTGGACATGGGGACTGTGTCTCCATCCATGTATCTGCACTATAACACCCTATACCCATGCGTTTGTAAGCCACTTCTTTGGCTAGCTAGCATGCACAGTAACAAACACACTCGCACACAATCAGACAATTTAACATTCTCCCTCAGGTGACTATGTAACAGGTCCTCTATGCATCTGTCACGGCTGTGAGCTGATTTACTGATGTACGTTTGCTGTGGCTAACGTTTGAAACTGCAGTCCCATGTCGAGCAAGGAGACTCAGAGGTGTTGAGACAGTCTGGCACGGTGGAAAAGGTGGTCAGACATGCGTGAAACGATGCTCAGGAGAGTCCGGTGCGCAAACATGACCGCTTACAGACTCGGAACCTCACAGCTGGGGCTGTATCCCACTCACGCTGCTCAAATGCACTGCAGTATACTACAAAGAATTATTTTCAGATATTTACATTCACTCTTGAGAAACACTGCTTGAGGATCTCACTTTTAAGTGTTTACTTTTTGATATTTTAATGTGAAAAGTAAAGAAAAAAAATCTACCACAAAAAATGCAAAAAGAAAATCACAATGCTAAAACTTTGTGTTGCATGACAATATTCTGTAGATAATTTTGTAGATAAAAATTGCATATATTTATTAAAGCCTATTTGTGAAAATGGCTTCGTATTCTGGCCACTTGAAATTATAATGCACAAAAAAACAGAAAAAGAAACCATGCTGAACTGAAAGTCATAGAGTTCCCACTAGTGGTGAAAATCAGTACAGTGCAAATGAGGGACAAGGCAGGAATTTTAAATTTATTTCTTCTTGCCAAAATCTTGGCTGCATTAAGGATATCCAGCATAGACTCAGTCTCAATGTTGCACAATGTTCTGTGTCTATCAATAGGTATATCTAAGGGCCATATAAACGAAAATGATGTAATGTAATAGAGTCACATAAAAATACATGGGTCATTCATTGTCTATGAATAATGACCAGGATGGCTGTGGCTGGTTTAGGTGAAATTGAAGACAGATGTTCTTATGAAAACATTTCTTGGGTGGTGTAATTTAGGTCACCCTAGACGAAGGTGGGGTGGGGTGCAGGGTCAGTAAAAACAAAAGTCACAGTGAGCATGATCATGCTGTATCCAGCACCTTGCTGTTCCTGAAGCTTTATAACATAGTGAATAAATCTATTACCCAATGCTTAAGCCAGAATGCTTATGAAACTGCCTATAACAGACAGTTTTGGGTTCAAATGCCTGTAACAAAACAGTGAAAGCCCACACAGGACATATGTTCCTGGTGAGGTGACCTATGTTAACATACTATAATGAAAGTATGTCACTGATAATGACAACAACAATCCATCTGGTTAATCTGTCCAATTATCTAATTAGCATCTGTCCCTGCTTTGCTTGTGGTAATCAGTGCTGACTGATCTCTCCTGAGAATCAATAAATGTGTTAAACATCACATTAAACACGCATTTCAACACCTTCTCATCTGGAATTTATAACAGTGCTGTTCTCAGAAATGACCCCACATGCACTTAAAGATCATTTATTTACACTGTACCTAAATAACCTCACCCTAAATTATATGTCACACAAACTATAACAAGGTTCTAAATTAACACAGTGGTCCAATTAAATTAAAATACTCTCTACATGAAAAATATAATATAATATTATATAATATAATATAGAGCCATGAAAGTAGCTTGCTGAATAACACAGCAGACTAATCAGAATTAAGTCTTCCAGAGAATTGCATAATATAATATAATATAATATAATATAATATAATATAATATAATATAATATAATATAATATAATATAATATAATATAATATAATATAATATAATATAATAATATTTGGATTAATATTTTAATATTTCAAGTCCATGTATATATGTGGACTTGAAATATAAATGTTGTTGATTTTTTATGTAATATTTATGAATATAATATCTAATCATTTGATATTTTAATGATTAGGCTGCATGTTTAATTTAATAATAATATAATAGAATAATATATAAAAGATGAATTCTGTTAATATCCACAATATATGTGGATCAGAAATTTAAGAGGAAAACTTTTTCTTTGCATTACCACCACTATTAACCACAAGAGGTCGGCATTTACTTGCAGTTGATGAGAGAAACTTTCACAATGGCCTGTTAATAGAACTAACATGATCTTGCTGGAAACAGATTAAACAGGTTAACAATCATTGACCAATAACAGAAATGATTATAAAATGATGAACAAAACTAAGCTTACTGCTTACTTTTTACGCTGTCAATTTACCATTTCACAGCTGATCCTTCCTATGCCTCATGGAGGCAAATAGTCATAAAATGCTTCCACACACACAAACACACTAAATAAATAAATCATGCTGTGTTTACAAGAATGATTTCTGTGATCATTTATTTTCCCTCTTATAAAGTCCTCTGCTTTGTAGATTTGTTATTCTCTTAAAGTAAGTGGCTGTTGTTCAACAGCTTTCAGACAATGAAACATGACACTCTTGAGGTCTCATGATAGTCTGCAGAGTGCATTTTGTTTGGCACATAAAAGCAGGACATCAAATGAAATATGCAAAGAGAAAGAACGCAGCACCGCATATCAATACTCATTAGAGGAAACCCATATACGTGTTGCCACACACGCAAATGAAATCATGTACATAACTATGAATAAAAGTATAATGTTTTCGGTGCTCTCCAACTGCTATACAACATGATGGTTTTACATTTACTCACTACACAGAGTTTGGCCTTCCATACTTAGAGCTCAAAGTTGCTCTGAAGGGTGCATGAAGTGTATTGCTCTTCAGAATAGATTTAGCATTAGCAGAAACAGTTCAACTGTCAGATTTCCAAAGATCACCTGATCCTTTACAACACACACACACACGCTGTGTTTTCATGTTTTATGGGGACATTCCATAGGTGTAATGGTTTTTATACTGTACAAACTGTATTTTCTACCCCCTTACACTGCCCTGCCCCTAAACCTACCCATCACAGGAAACATTCTGCATTTTTACATTTTCAAAAAACATCACTTAGTATGATTTATAAGATTATTTTCCTCATGGGGACCAAAAAATGTCCCCACAAGGACAAGGATTTCGGATATTGCCATCTTTGTGGGGACATTTTGTCCCCATAATGTAGGGTTTACCAGGACACACACACACACACACACACACACACACACTCCAAATTGTTACTAATTAAGCATATTCAATTTGAAAGACCTTGAAGATATGGCCTTAAATAGATCTGGATAGTTACAACTACCATTGCTAGCTGTACAACTGATTCTGCAAGACCTCAGGTCTCATAAAAAAAGGCTGAAACATTACGTTTTTCCTGAAACATTACACATGAAACTCAACACGCTACATGCTCGCCTGCTGCGGCTTTCAGAGAGCAATCCAGAGAGACCTACATGGAGCGTATATGCTCTCTTGAAGCAAGCCAAACCTCCTGCTATTTGTTACTCCCTACACTATTCCATCTGGCTTACCTCAGTCTAGCACAACTTGTATCTAAAACCCATTTCATTTGTTAGTCGGATGAAGAAATCAAACTTTTTTTCTGTTGGTCCAAATCTCTCACAATGCTGTCTGCAGTGGATCTACTATCGAGAAATATAAAAGTCAGTCTAGGCTTCAGTGTGGTTCCCACACATTGGCTACTGGAATTCCCAAACAGCATCTAACGTAAATGTCACATTCTGAAAGTTCCGGAGAAGCCTGGCACAAAGCAGCAGAGCTGTGCAACGCAGAAACGCACTTGATTGAAAGGCTTCCGAGAATTCTCTGGCTGTGCAAAGCCCCGTACAGGAGATTCATAATGGATTTAGCAGGACAGGTACACAAAGCTCTTGTGACCACAGACCGGAGCTGTGCAGAGTTCACTGTTGACATCTGGAATGTCTTTCCTCCCTTGCTTTTCCTTTTGATTGAGGAGTGAGTCCCATCAACAGCCATAGTCGCTTGTTTCTGTGGCTTCAATAGCACTTTGACTGAATATTCTCTCTGATAAAAAGCAAAAATGGTTCCAAAGGATTGGACAAATGTTAACACAACACACAGAGGATCAGAAATAGACAGAAGACTAGCTCTTTATGATATTCTTAAAGTGGATAAAGGACTTCCAAGCACCATAATGGAAGAAATGATGAATCTTATAGCGATCTATGAACTGGTCAAACCACACACACACACATACCAAACCACGCTAGTTATCCTTATATAAACATTGTTCTTTTACCTCACTGAGTCACTGTTTAAATAGAAAGTCTTACTTTGTCCATCATGGACAAAGTACATCAAATGCTAAGCAGAACCTTTGGAAACCATCCTCGTATGACTAAGGCAATTATCGGGAACTTGCAGATGTTCCTTATTGACTTCCAAAACAAAGACATTAAAGACCATGAAAAACATATCATGAGTAATACGCTTTTCAAAGAGACAAGTTTTAAATTAAATCAACCAATTAACTAAAAAAGGTCTGCAAACACATGCTGCTGGGAAATCAGGTGTTTGTCTATAAAAATACAGCATGTACTGATCTGTCTCTACCAAAATGTGCACGCATTTATATGCAAGAGTGTGAACACAAAAAGAGTATAAAAATAGGACTGAGAGCTAAGTTTAGGGTGTTTGTTCACGTGTTTGCGTATGCGTGAATGTGCATGTCATGTAAACTAGAGCATGCCTGGTGTTATAGGAGGTGTTTTCCACAGCTGCTCCCTTTTGGCTTGTTGAGTATGTGGAAGCCTGATCCTGAGAACTCTCTGGAGAGCAGTTTGGACCTCATTTTCAAAGCCCCGAGCTGCACAGCAGGAAGTCCTGCCCTTGGATGTTTGGGACAGGATGGGATCCACAGGAAGGTATTCCATGAACATGCCACGCAGGAGTCTCGGCTCTTCCCAGCAAACTCAGACACAGCCCTTTGAGAACAGTAACAGAGAACAGTTGAAGTGACGCTTACAGAAAACAATGTTGGTCTGAGACACATTACTCTGTTACAAAATTTAGTAAAGCTTCCTACCTAGGCAGCATTTTAAGACACCACAGACACATTCTCCAGATCTGTTCCAAAAGGACATCTTAATTATGCCAATATATATATATATATATATATATATATATATATATATATATATATATATATATATATATATATATATATATATATATATTTTTTTTTTTTTTTTTTTTTTCTCTCTCTCTCACATATGATACAGATTGCTGATTTTTCTACTCCTATTTTTTTCACATCCGTTCTGAGCCACTTTCAAATGTGGTTTTAAATCAGATTACATATCCGATATCTGGATATCTTACTCGCATCTTAACGTGTATATACCCCTAGGAATTCCAAGCAATGGCACGCACTGTATAAAGGTTCTTGATAACGTAATTCAAGAGTTTTTGTCTGAAAGTTTTATTTCTGAAAGATCTTTTGTCGGTTGAACAAATTTTCTATAACCTTTATAGTATGAATGTAATCAGAATGCACTACATTCACCATGTTGTCACTGTTATGTGACCTACAGCGTCATAGTGTCACTGTTATTCATAACTCCATTTCCGTGGCCTCATGGGAAAGTGTTCGTTGGATGTACACTTCAGAATCTTGCTGGAAGCACGCAGAACATCCGGATAGGTTTTGACGTTTGAATTCAGACTACTGTTTTTATATTCATCGGATACAGCCAGTACACATATGGGAAGCTCCTCGTGTTATGCATTCAAGATGGTAAAATAATACTAAATTATTTTGCATGGAATTTAAGAAAAGCGGTTATTATGCCCAAAATGACTTGGGAGACTAGAGTGACTAGGCCTATGCTGTCTGTAAATAGACTTATTATTGATGTACACAACCGAATTTTAAAATAACATGGCAAAATCCTTCATTACCACGTAACATTGTTTGCTGTCATGTTACACGTCGACCCGCTTTTTTTTTCTTCAACGTCGCAACCATACGCTATTTCTAATGCTGCCCGTGCTCTCGAAATTATCGTAAATATGAGTTTCCTAGGTAAAAATTTCGAAATTTTTCGAAAGCTCGTAATTACGACTTCGGAAATGGGAAATAGAGGGTTGCCAACTCACACATTCGGCGTGACACACACGCTTTCACGCTCTGTCTCACGCTCTCACTCTGCCCAAGTAAATCTCACGCCAAATTGCCAAACCTGCTTTTGATATGAAACAAAGTCTATTTTGTAAAGTTTTAAAACGAAATTCAATCAATAAATACCGTTTTGGCGCACTTAATGTGGCTTAAAATAGTTGCGACATGCTTTCAGCTCCCGGCGGTCACGTGGTTCATGGAGCTCTCAGTTCTGAACAAACTAGCATTTGAATAGACAGCAGCTTCACTATACAGGTATTTGCAGCAATTTTTGGTAAACAGTACAGCATAGTTTGCATTGATTATTACGTCAGTATCATTTTATTATGGAGAGTGATAGAGATGCAACATTGTTAACATTAATGTTAATGTTTTTCTTGTATTTAGCCCACAGGTATTCCTTACTTACTCATACTCATCGGTGGTCAAATGTGGCCACCTTAACTATTTTTCAGTTAAATAAATGTTCTATATTTTACTTCAATAATATTTATTGGCTATTTTAAGGATATTTTTTGGTACTAAATACTATTTGTGCAATAATTATGATCCATTAATGACCACTTAAAATATTTTTCTTCTAATATGTTTTATTATTTATATTACTATTAGTGTAGTAATTAAGGTTAAAATCGAGAATTCCAATGCAAAGAGGCAAATTAGAGTCATTTTGTGGCTGGAAAAATAATTATTTTAATTTGTAATGCCATTGCCCATAGGTGCCTGTATGGCTCTTTAATAAATATACATGTATCTAGTCTAATTGCTCAAAGTATTGCAGATCAGCTTATTATTTTTAGGTTTTGCATACGAATAAATATTTAGACATGATCAAACACTATATTTCTTTAAATGTGAAATTTTAAAATGTTAATAACTTGCATACTAATATTTTTAATGATACTTATATAAGCACACATAAGTGAATATTAATGAATGTGAACAAATATAAATTTAACCCAAGAAAAGTTTAAAATAGTGCTAAAAAGGCAAACTTATTTTTCCTTATATGTGTACAGTCGGCTATATAAATATGAATTGATACTGATCGAAATCGATATTTGTGCCAATCACCCAATTCACTCAATATATGTGTGCTAAATATGTTTGATACTTTAGCTGCCTAACATGCTATCGTCAAATCTCGTAATGAAAGAAAATATAAAGCAAGAAAAACTTATATTTTATGGTGATAATTGAACATGAAATAACGATGGGAGAAGTTTAACATAACGTCGTCTTTAACAACCACTAGAGGGCAGCAGGGTTTAGTTTTTCCTTCAGACTTCGTGTCAAGTGTCATCAGAAAAATGAAATCACTGCGTTAGACTGTGTCATTTTTCACATTTGCTTTGAGGGGGAAACAGAGGAATCAATTAACTGCAAAAATATATATATTTAAAAAAAACTATTTGCATTTGGAAAACATTTAGGTAAAGTTAGAAATGTTTTTGCAAGTATTTTAAGGAGAATGTATTTTTTTAAACTTCACTGTCAATCATTTCACTTGATGGTCATCTCAGTTCAAACAAAAGTTCAGCACCACATGTGTGTGTGTTTTGGTTGTGTGTGAGAGTGTGTCTCACAGTTTGGCAGAAACAGTAAATGAAGTGTTCAGCAGCAGGGTCTGAATCTCTTCTGTTCTCCCACAGCTCTCTGACCCAAGTCTGGCCTGGGTCGGTGCTCTGTTAGGACTCTCTTTCATCCTTCTTATTCTCTCTGGTGTCATGAAGATGGATCAAATGAAAACAAAAAAACACCCTCTTTGCCCCCAACCTGCCCTGGCCGACTGACGGCAACAGGTTTAAGCATGGAGCGGTGACTACTTCAAGAATCAAAATGTGCGTGGACTGACACACACACACAGTGAAAAAAAAACGTAAAACTCTCGCACAGATGGCCCATCTAAACGCAAATGCTGTCTAACCCCAGCCCCCTGTGGTCATGGTAGGGACCAGATTGCCAGTAAAGAGGTGGATGCTTCATGGCTCAGCTATTTGCTGGGTAAAGGGAAAGGATTGCAGTCTTACCTCAGACCATTACGTTGCTTTAGTCGAGGTGAAGGCTGTGCTATTCACAAATGTCAGGATCACACAAAGGACAAAGCAAAGCAACAATAAAAATAACCACAAACCACAGTTCTTAGAAATGCAACTAAACTTGTTTGCTTTCCATCACTTGTTATACAGACCGCGTAGAGAGAGAAAACTCGAGATTCCAACCTCAACCACACTGAAATGTCAAGTGAAATCTGTTAAATAGAGTGCTTGCCAGAGCAAACACATGGCTAGAAATTCAGGAGAAATGACTTCACATTTGGATCATACACTGCTTGATTGCAAGCAATGTAATATGGATGGCAGGGACTGCTTTATCAGTGATCATATGAAACCAAGCATGCCATTGTTAAAAATATATATACATAACATTTTTCCCCAATATGAACATAAATTTAGAATTGATCTCTAAAGAAAATATAATGATTATTGCTATTTTTAAAGTGTAAATTAAATGTTGACTGATATAATATAATATAATTAATATAATAATTGGTTTATATACTGTTCAAAAGTTTAGGGTCAGGAAGACTTTAAAAATATATGTTTTTATTCTACAAGGACACATTAAATTGATCAAAAGTGACAGTAAAGTATTTCATAATGTTACAAAAGATTTCTAAAAATGTATCACTGTTTCCGAGAAAATAAATAAATGCATAAAGCAGCACAACAGTTTCAACATTTATGATAAGAAATGTTTTTGAGCACCAAATCAGCATATTTGAATGATTTCTGAAGGATCATGTGACTCTGAAGACTGGAGTAATGATGCTGAAAATTCAGCTTTGCAATCACAGGAATAAAATAGATTTTGAAATATATGAAATCAGAAAAACTGGTATTTTAAATCACAATATTGCCAAATGTTTTACTGAATGTTTGATCAAATAAATGCAGTTTTGGTGAGTGTGTGTATATATATATATATATATATACACACACACACACACTTCAAACTTTTAAGCTGTTTGTGTATAATATTGTATAATGGATATTGAATGAATATACAAAACATTACGTATGTAATACTGTATTTTTGGAAACTGATTTGTAAATATATTAATTATTCATTTTAAAATTAGTTTTATTTATCATATGAATTCTTCTGACAATTAAGATGCTAATGAGTTTAGACTAATTTGGTGTTAAAATGAATGACAGCATGTTTGTGTGTTTGTTCTGCTAGAGCTTGTGCGCACGAGAGGTGTCAGGCCGTTTCACAGCAGTGTGAGAGAAATCCCTGGCTGTGTCCACAGTCGCTACACACGTCACAGACTACAGAGTGTCAGGGTAGAGCACGGTCCATACTGAGTGGGGTACAATTTCCCACCAAAAATTTAAAAAAAAAAATAGCACAAGTGATAATGGGGATTTTGGGGATAAAAGAAGCCAAAAAGGATCCGGTCAACTTTCCTGTGTGGGTGTTCATTTTATATTTTACAGACAATGTTCCTTTAAAAGCCAGCACCTGGAAATCCCATTAGATGTGCATATAAAATCCCCCATGATTAATAGTATATGAGGCAAGGCTGGGTTGGGGGGTACCAACATGTGGACCGCAGGACTCCTCCTCTGCAAGCTCACGTTACACTCCATAAACTTGCTACTCTTTCCCACCTAAGCGTTTAAAAAGGAGGAGGGACTGCTTGTCAGGAATGTTTCAGAACTGTGAAAAGAGCGTGTAGAGCTGAGAGTGGATGTAGTGGGTCAGCCTGAAAGCTGAATGAGAAACAGAGAGCGTGTGAGCTGATGTGTTACACCAGAGTGAAGGAAAGGCCACTGCAGGAAGGTGTCTGCTTTCATACTTCTGCTTACTGATTTTGCAAAGGTGGACTTTGAGGTGTTTGTGTGCACATGCTGAAGTGGATATTTCCCAGGTTGACTTGCACCAGACCCAAAAAGCTGCATCTCTGAGGACACCTACTCTGTGCTGCGTGCTCTTCGGCATGGATCAGCCAGCCAGCAGTTGCATGCGGAGCCCTCACACGGGCGGCGCTCTTTGGGGCTGCGTCAGGAGCCCCCATTCAGGAGGGTCCGGGGCCGGGCTGCAGCCCTACCAGCAGGCCCCGTTCGCCCTGCACCAGAAGCACGATTTCCTGGCCTACACGGACTTCTCCAGCTCCTGCCTGGTGCCGGCGCCGCACACTTACCCTCGCGAGGACAGACTGTATCCGGAGACGCACGGCGGGTACCAGCGGACAGAGTGGCAGTTCTCTCCCTGCGAACCCAGAGGCAGAGGGCAGGAGCCGTGCCAGGGGGCAGCAGAAGCAGTGGGAGCTGAAATGGACAGTGCAGGGGTAGACAGGTTGCCTGGAGCAGTCACATCATGTCTAGAGGGAGAGTATTCGCCTCAAAGTGTACCAGCGGTCGACACAGAGAAAAAAAGCTCCAAGCGGAAAAGAGAAATCACAGGTGAGTCATTTAGGCAAGAGTGAATGAGATACAAGGTGATGGCTGAAGTGATTTACTCCAGATCATTTGAACATTCTTGCCTGTTCAGAAAATGTGGCACATTATGTAAAACATTTCACTTGGTATCTAAAATCAGTGTAAGGGTTGGTAGGTTTGTGCTGACTGCATCTGGTTAAACACACCGTCATCCACAGTGATGAAATGAAAATTATGTCATCATTTACTCACGTCATTTCAAACCTGTATGACTTTCTTTCCTCTGCGGAACCCACAATATTTAGAAAAATGTATTTATAATGAAAGTCAGTAGGGGTCCAAAACAACACTGGACCCCACTGACTGTCATTGTATATGGAAAAACACTTTTTCAAACTATATTCTTTTGTGTTTTACAGAATAAAGAACTATATACAGGTTTTGATGACATGAGGGTGAGTAAATGATGACAGGATATTCATTTTGGATTGTTCTTTAAGGATATAATAGATTCCTCTACAGATATTCTATTTAAAACTCCTCACAGCAAGCATGACCCTTAACACGTTATTCTATGCATATTATTCTGCAGTTGTTTCCTTCAATTGTTGAAGGCGCTTAGGTAAAGTTCAGATTTAAAGTGTTTGCTGTTTTAGAGTTTGGCGGTTTTGACAGTAACATCTGTCACACTTTCTCAAGCCAGATCTGGTTTCTAAAACATTTATTTTGATTATACAGAATCAAATATATGAAAGTCAGCTAAATAATCCGCTTTAATGGTAATGAATTGTTCATGAATCAGTTTTGCTCTGTGTTATGAATCTCCTCAAGTCAATATAATGGCACCTCCGAAGGACAGATGCGCAGCAACCAGTATCAGAAGTGTCATATAACTGAAATTTCTGATCATAGATTTTTTTTTTATTATTAAAATGACCTTTAGCATCACAGTAGTATTCTGTGTATCGAAATGTAAGGTTTTGAGCTCATCTTTTGACTAAAAATTCATTTTAACCCATTTTAATATCTTCAATTTTAGGTTTCCTACAGTAACGATGTCCAGAAATGATTAAATCTACACAATTTTAGTAATGAACACTCTCCATACTTGCAATTTCACGCTATTCGGAGAGGAGGAAAAGTGAACCTCAGTGTTTGTGGCACATCTGGTGCATTAATTTCATCTCTCAGACTTTCTGTGGAAACTGAGACAGCTTTGCTTTTCTGGGATGATGGAAAACTTCTTGAAGATAAATATATTACTCCAATAGTCTTTTGTATAGCATTGGCCAAAACATCAAGACAAAGACGCTAGATGTTAGACGCATCAAGACGCTATGAGTGGCGTTTAAAAATGATTCGCTCAAATCCATCACCAGGCCCTCAACAATGCATCCAGGCCTCATAGTCTAATGTGGGGAATAAATATACGCTTTCCTTCTCTGAGTTACCTTAATGTAACCCTACATCATTTGCGGTCGAAACAAGCCAGACCACGTCTGTAATATAACTTGCCTGCGATCCCACTTCTACATTCTTATCCATTGACATTTTCCTGTCGTTAAGCAGTAACAGGATCTCCACAGAACACATTCTCCATTTGACTGGAGAGAAATTCACCATCGTGAAAATATTCATCGCTGAGGTTTAAGTGTGCATTACTATGACAGAATTTGTTGTAAAATGTTGGGGGTAAATGATAGAACGACACAAGGTGTGAAAGTTTTGGCGAGGATATGATAATCAAGTCTGGTAGTGATTATGTTTTCATCAGGGTTTTTTTTACCTGAAATGACAAGCAGACACTCATGATTGCATGAAATTGTAAACAGATGTGATATTTGCTCCCAAAATGAATTCTGAATCACGAAGGATGTGCTCATCATTTTTCTTTTTCTTACATCACAAGTCTTTAGAGATATACAGTCTTAAGTAGAAAATATTTGAACTGAGCAAACTTGATACATTATTTATAGTGTGTGTGCACATATATATAATATATATAATATAATAATATTATATAATATATACACACACACACAAAATATGAATATGTCTGAATGGACATATTTTACTTTTTACTGCTCTTCTGTCAGTTGTATTTTAAAGAGTTAAGCATCAGTATGTGTTTACAGACAGTATTTTGACTGTTCCACTGTGTTTGGTGACCAATAACCGATGTAAAATCAAGCTTGTCAACTCATTCTGACTTCATTTGGACAAATGACTTTAGTGCCTTCTACATAAAATGCCAAATGCCCACCAGACACCCCACCGAGGGGAGGTTGCTCCCTAAATGTTTATGGGCTTTTGCTGGGGAAATTTATTGGAGTCTGTTTTTTTGGAGCATGCACATACACACAGTGCCAGGTGTTTCTCCCCCAACCTGCCACCACCTTTCCATTTACTACCCTCGGCAGTGCATTTAAATGAACAGGACTTTAATGACGATAATATCGCGCCTTCTAAAAAGAACAGAGGCTACAGGTTGCCATATGTGAGAAAGTACATGTCTCACTTTCCCACTCACATCTGGCAGTTCAGTCCATTTCATAGTCTGGCCAGGATCTGCTGAACACGAAGCACGAATTCTCACATTGACAAATTAAAGTCATTTCAGAGAAATTGCATCAGCTTTCTTTCAGTGCTACCGGTTCTAATATACAGTGTACAAGGGTTCACAAGGTTGGAATAACTAATTAAACTTACACAAAACTGTGTAATGTAAATCACCATACTTGAATATAAGTGTGCATTTTGAAAGAAAACATTTTTGTGTGTCAGGGAATAATAGGACACAAATTCACACACACTCTTAGACTTCATTCAAGCCTTTGTTCTTTTGTGAGCGGATTTAACAATGTTCCGGTGAATTCCTTGCTAACTTGAGTCCTCTGTGGTCAGTTGCAGCCTCGACAACCCCCAAACTCCCAGCATGCTTTAACTGGGGCTCAAGCACCCTGTGATCTGAACTGAGCCCTGTGCAAATGTGTGCCCTGTGTGGCCCACAAAACGGCTTGTAACCATGTTTTAATGCAGACAGAGTTTTAAACTTAACATGCATGAAAACACACACCGCTCCTGGGGGAACTGAACTTTAGTGTTGCGTTTGAGTTTATTCTTTCTTTAAAGGAATAGTTGAAAGTTCTCTCATCATTTACTCAGTCTCATGTCGTACCCAAATCTGCAGGACTCTCTTTTTTTTCTGTAGAAAGATATTTTTAAAAATGCCGCAACTGTTTTGTCTGTACAATTACAGTCAGTACACTATCAATAATTTATGACAACATATGTTTTTACATTGCTTTAATTTATTTTATTTTTTTATAAGTTATACAAGATTCAGTTTAATGTAATTTAAGTTGAAATTACTTAAACAGCCACGTTTATTGTATTTAAAATCTTAAGGCAGCAACCTTTTTTTACAGTATAGTGTCTAAAACTACACTGGACCACATTGTATGGACAAAAAACAAGACATTTTTCAAAATGTGCTCGTTTGTGTTCCACAGAAGAAAGCTATTGTTTTGTTTGTATTTTTTAAAGTGTGAACTATCCCTTTAACTAAACCTCTTACGAATGTTTGCTTTAAAAAATTAAAAAAAAAATTTTAACTGCCATAGATGACAAAACTAATGCTAACTAGTCTTATTTTCCTTTGTATCTTCCAGATATTCACGACTCAAGCTTCAAGGCAGACTCGAACTGCAAGGCTAGAAAGGAACGAACAGCCTTTACCAAAGAGCAACTCCGGGAGCTGGAAGCCGAGTTCACCCACCACAATTACTTGACCCGCCTGCGGCGCTATGAGATCGCTGTCAACCTTGACCTCACTGAGAGACAGGTACAATAGATACTTCGATTCATAGTAGTGGTATTTTTGGCTGAAATAGCAAAGAAAACACTCATACGTCAAGTCTCAATAAGTCTATGTAAAATATGATTGACGATACTGATGCAGAGCCGTCATCCCATCAATCCCTGACTTCGCTCTTCAGCGATTTCGGACTAGGCAGTTTTTTTTTTTTTTTTTTTTTTTTTTAAGCTCAGACCACACTTAGCTTGGTCCTTGATGGTTTTCCCAGGCCCAGTCCCAGTCACATGCCAGATCCCAGCACAACTCTGGGCTTCTCCCGAATCCCTTTGCAACTCTTTCTCCACTTTTTCCGATGCATCCTACATATCTTGGCCGCCTGCCACACTTTGCTTTCAAAAATGAGTGGCAGACAGATTCAGTCAAGAAGAAGCGAAGCATGTAAAAATAGTGTGGGAACAGATGGTCCATGTTCCTGTGTTTCCACGGGGAGAGAGATGCACAGGGGTCACAGACTTGCGTTCCTCAGAGCTTAGCCATCAGAAATAATGTCACAAATCTCATGATTGCTGGCTACAGAATTATTTTTAATCACTCAAGAGAGTGCACGTTTATTCTCAAAATCATTTCCAGACAGTTTTAATGCATCAACGTTTTAATTCACAGGTGAAAGTGTGGTTTCAAAACAGACGGATGAAGTGGAAGAGAGTGAAAGGAGGACAGCCTGCATCTCCTCATGACCTTGAAGCAGATGAGATGGACTCAGCCGCCTCGCCCAGCTCTGAGTAAAACTCTGATCTAGACGTTTGCTCATATTTACAGTCACCCAACTCACCCCGGCAATACGCAAGATGTCCATTTTTTCACTAGTCCTTCCACGTATCCCGTTACACTGCTTCATGGACAAAAGCGTCCGTGCTTCCTGTTGCTCTCTTCGCTCAGATGACTAATTATCAACAGAGCTTCAACAGCTTGGAAGCACCATCCACTTTCAATCCACATGTTTCACTTTCATTCATAAACAGATCGAATGAAATCAGAGGCCTATAAAAACCCAATTACTCATGTGTAAAAACAATTTATATTAACTGTTCATGCCCTGGTTTAATAGCTTTGACCTCTAGCCATGACGGCATGATGTAGGTCTTCTACACCGTGGTGGTGGCGGTGCCTGGAGCCTGATCAGAACCACCTGTGAAGCTCCACAGATAGACAGACGGTCTTAGGATCACGCCAAACCACCAAAGCATTGATATCACATGTCTGTATTTTTACCCTGAACTGTGTTGTCAGGTTGCTCTTAGAATAAACCATTTCCCTTTTTTTGTACCTTTCTTTTTTATATGAAATTAATAAAGCACAGTTGTTACTTAAAAATTAGGAAAAAAAAATAATAAATCTGAAAACTAAGAAAATAACTAATTGTGATTAATTTTTTTCTTCAGATCTCCTTTGAATTGTAAAACTAATGATTTTATACTGACACCTGCTGGCGTGGAGGCAGCTTTATGCATAAGCAAATGTAAATTTTATCAACACAAATCAATTCTGTTAGCCTGACAAGCCAGACCCACATCAAGATGTTGGGTCTGGGAACTCACCATTGGCAGGGCTCAATCCGAGAGGCGGGATAAACGGTTGTCTTTCAGATTCCCTCTGCACGCAATAGGATAGCGCTACAACCAACCAGAGCAAGAAGGTGAAACCGAGCTAATTATAGATTAAAACTTTCACCATATCCAGTCGGCAAAACTCAGAACACATCTTCCGTTCTTAAGAATGACTTCAGTGCCGTTCTTTGTTCTTTTCTCAAAGAAAAGTTTAACAACAAGTCTCCCAGAGTCGCGGCCAAAGCCGATTCGAAAGACCGCTGTTCGACAGCTTCATTGTTTGTAAGTAGCACGCAGAACCTCTGCAACTCTGCCGTCATTATGTTAAGCCCGCCCACCGACTCTATACACGATGTGATTGGCCTGACCAGAGTTTGGTTTTTCCAGCTCGCAGGTCTACCCAGAGTTGCTAGACTACACTCGCGGCAAATTAGATTTGCTGCCGCTAGGGTGCGTCTAGATTTCTAGGCTACAATTCTGTGTCATTTTTAAACAATATGGGTGTGCATGACATGAATACATTTGAGATACATTTAAGATCCAGGATGGGTCGTTTCATAAAAGGTATAGTTCACTCAAAAAAATAAAATTCAGTTGTTCTGAAGAATTTCAACTGTTTGTCCCTAAACTAAAAGTAAATCAGGGTCCAAAACAATGTGTATGGACAAAATAAGTTTTTTAACACAAAATAAAGTAAGCTATGCAGGTTTGGAATAACATGGTGGTGTGCGAAGAAAGACAGAATTAAACATTTTCGGTGAACTATTCCTTATATTGATCATCTTCCAGAATGCTCTCAAAGCACTGATGAAAGTGCTTGGGATCGACTCTCTTGGCCCCAAAGTTTTGAAGGAAGCCTAAAAATCAATTTTTACCAGAACTCAGACCAGCCCACGTGGGGACCAGTCGCACCAGAAGTCTGGAGAGTGACCGCTTGTGTAGCGCTGTGGAGAATAATAGGTGGGTAGGAGTAAAGAGATGACTTCTCAAGTACAGGATGTTGTTGTAGCAGGTAGCCAGTCATCCAATTTCCTGCTTCCCAAAGAAAACAGTGGTAAAGCATCCAGGGTCCAGGGACGCACAATGGTGGGCCTATACTCTGGCTCGCCGGCCAGCCAAACAAAGACTGGAGAGGTGAGTGGCCTGTGAGGTGGAGGTGCAGGAATAGTTCCATACACACCCATGATGGGGTTAAGTCGCACAGTGTTGCTGACCCTGTTCAGCCACAGCTTGCTTTCCACCATTACATGCAGTATTATTGCTTTTCTAGTAATGACTATGAAAATAAGCCATGCATATAAACTTAATTATGATATTAGAGCCCCTAATAAAAGCACACTGCAGTGGTCCATTTACACATGTGACGTTTACTAAAATAAACACAGTAGGGGATTTATTCTTAAAGACACATGCACATACACACTATTTAAACAGAGCCGTACCGTTTTGTTTAATTTTGGCCCCCAAAAAATAGCATGTTAAGTAACGTGATCTTGAGTACTCACACTCGTTTGCCCGGTGACTTCATTTAGACGAGGATTCTCTAGGGGTAAAACGGAGAGAGGAAACGAGAGAAAAAGAGACAGATGGAAGAGAAAGTCTGGCCTACTGAACAGGATGAACGCTCACAGCTTAGACTGACAGTTAACTAAAGAAACCAGAAGACAAAGTGGGGCAGCTTCATCATTCTGTGGCTCAGCTCACAATGATGAATGCACATTTCAGGAAGTAGCTCATGACTATAAGCTTCATCAATTCAACATTTTTGCCCAGCAAAACAAATGTTTGTACAAAATACATTTGCAATGCAACAAAAAGGCAGCATTTTACATCACAGTTTGACTCAGATGCAATATTAGAAGCACATAAAGAGGCTGGTGATGTTTGGCATACTGTTTTGAGGGGTGGGTGGGGGTGTGATGGATAGCTGGAGGTGTGCGGGTCAGATCTATGAGAAGGCTGCAGAATTAAAGCGTGGCTCGCAGGCTTTGCTTCAGTGCTGTGGTCCATCTGTATGGTGTTATTGTTTACAGAGGCAACATTTCACTCTGACATCAAAGCTTCATGACCCTTCACACAGCTCAGCTATGCAACCACAAGCCATGCCAAACCACATTTTGTATTAATACACTTAATTTTATGTTATTTGGTTTTGATTTGTACAATTTGTTACTGCTTAAAACATGTTATTGTAGCTAACGACTATTTTTTTTTTTAGTTTTTTTAATTTTGTTTTTTTTTTTTTGGGGGGAAAAGCATGTTCCAAGTAATTTTCAGTGCAAGTCTTTAGCATATAGAGCATTTTTAAGCATTAACAAATCATACAACTAAATAACATAAAATATAAACATAAAATTACTTACTTTTAAGTAGATGAAAATTACACAGTTTACTTCTGTTCTACATAGTATAATAGTAACAGTAAAATTCCATTAAATTGAATAATCCTTACGTAATTTAATTGAATAATTGATTATGGGTTGTTCAGTGTATTCAATTAAATTATGTAAGGATTATTCAATTCAATTTGACGGAATTTTACCATCAATTAAATTATGTAAATTTTAAAAAGGCTTAACATGTTTTCACTGCATTAATAAAATGACTATGCATGACTAAAATGCCTTTTTTATTTTTAATAACTTTTTAATTATCTTTTTCAGTTTATTAATTAATGCAAGCACATCTATTAGACACATCATAACACAATAAAAATACCTTTCATGACATTAATAAATCCTTCCAGAGTAGGTGTTTTTATTGTAATCACATTATTAATTATTTTGGTAACACTTTAATTGTCTACTTTAGACATTCTATTAACTATAAGTAACTTTGCAACATGTTAACTAACTTTCATTATTGTATCAGTCTGGTTAAAGGTCCCTATTTTGCTATTTTAAAGGCTCCTGATTTTGTTTTGGAGGTTTGCATTATGCATTGCACATCACCACAATGTTCAATGATTCTCAAACGACTCGATGGATGAATCAGTCTCTCTAAATCCCTCCTTTCCACGAGCTGCTCTGATTGGTCAGATGGTCCAGTCTGTTGTGATTGGTCTACCGCTTACAGCACGCATCGGAAACAAACGGCCATTCCCGGAGCCATGGAAGCCTTCCTAGAGATTGTAAAGACAATCGCTGAAAGACAATGTAAAGATTACACTGTAAAGACAGTAACGATGGCATCGATTTTACCATTTCAATCCGAGCCCGAGTCTGATGATGAAACATTGGAAGAACTAGTTATTCAACCTGAACCTCCATCGCAAGGACGACTTGAGCAGGAGGTTTTTCAGTGATACGCGATTCATTTGAGGTACATTATGAGATGTTGCAACTGTAATTCCTCACCATCAGCATTAACAAGAGTATGTCCATCAATAAACCAATGTGTATATTTCAAATTTATTGTGGTGCACATGCGGGAACTGTATTAACTGTATCAATAACAGTGCATACGGTAGCCGAGCACTAACGTGAATGACTGACGTAACATTAAAGTTTGCAAAACAAATCTTGCTCCATCCTTTATATTTACTCAAAGTAGTAAGAACGACAGACAATCTGAATGAATAGACATTTTTAGGTAATAGTGGCACACAGCTGCAGAAGTATTTCAGTAAGACAGTAATAAACTACGCATTTTGAACACCCGGTTTAAAGTATATACGTGAATAAATATTAAAGTCCCAGTGAACCGGAAGTAGCAAGTGAGTTTTCTTCAGTGCTGTGATGTATTTCCAAATGAAATGGAATATTGAATAGAGGGCAGGGTTTTACTTCAGCACTCCTCCTCTCCATCTCTCGCTCATCAAATCAAATCACCTTTATTTATATAGCGCTTTTTACAAGTCCAGTTGTTTCCAGCTTCACAGTGTTAACAGGAAAATAATGCAACAGAATTTGATTCGGCTGTACAGCCGCTCTGCTCATAGCAGACTAACGGTTAGAGGGGAGTGGTTACGCATTTTCAAACCTAAGCCGTCAAACTGACATCATCTGAGAAGGAACGCCACTTTCCAGATTGGAAGTTACTTTTCCGATTTTGATTAAAGATTACCGCAACAAACAATTATTTTCTGTGTATTAACGTGCACGGATTAATTGTTCACCCTAAGACCTGTAATATGTGTGCTAACAAAGTTAATAGGGTCAATTTTGATTGATTTTGATTTAATACTTACAGGTCGTGGTTCTGAGGAGCAAGTGTTTTGCGAATCCTGCATTGAACTCCAAGATTTGATAAGCAGTCGTCACCGTGTTTGAGGGCGGGACGAGTTGTTCGTGGTCAGACAACGTACAGTGTATGTTGGCATACAGGCAGGCATTATGTAAATATAATTTCTAGTGATGTTGAACTGTCACGCAGTAAGATTCAAACAAAAACGACTCATTTGGGCGGATTAGTCGATTTTTTTCTTTTGGGAGACAATAACTTTGTCAGAACGTTTACATTCACAAATAGGGGCACTTTAATATCTGCTAACACTTTATTTTGATGCTCCCAACAGACATTCTATACTGATTAAAGCTAACTTTGCAACTACATGTCAACTTGTTCTACTTACCTGAACCCCTAACCTAACAGTCTACTACAGTCTAATACTCTAATGAGAGTTAGTTGAGATATAGTTGACAAGTTACTTATACATAGTAGAATGTATAAGGTGGACCATCAAAATAAAATGTAACCCTTATTGGTTATTAATTATTTCCTTTATACAGGAATCATATTTTTTTATTTATTCATTTATTTGTTTGTGCTATAGCTATCACACCTCAAAAATCTTTCATGACACTAATAAATTTTTTCAAAGTAGGCGTTATTATATTTAATCACTTAAATTATATATATCTTATATTATATATTATTTAATTACTGCTGTTCAGTCCATTACAACTATCCAAAAATTTTGATAGATAGATAGACAGACAGAAAGACAGTCTTTGATATTTCAGCCTCCAGTCACACAGAAGCATATAGGCACAGGATAACTGTTCTTCATCAAACCACTGGGACCTAAAGAAACACCATAAAACAAGTCTGCAGTTCTTCTCTCTCTTTCTGACCTAGACATAGCCATCGCTACACTATTGTCTTCAGACAACCTGCAAATTTCTGTCTGATTTTTTGTCCTTTGTCCAGGGAAGAAACTGCTGGGAAAGAGGGGAGGAAGAAAGTGAGGAAATGTGTGATAGCTTCCGCACATCCTCCCAAGATAGTACTTCCACTGCAGAAAAAAAAAAAAGTAGAAGAAAAATGCATGTTCAGGTGTGTGTACATGTGCGTATGTGTGTGTGAGAATCTTTTGAAATAGCTTCTATTTAGAGGATGTGGTCAGCGAAGATCCGCGCCCCCCAAAAGCCCCTGTAATGATTAGTGATCCCCTCAGGAGAAATAAATCTCACAGTTTCATTGCACAATCATTCAAGATGGGCCGGAGCCGCGCAGCGCAGTTTTAAATTATGCAGGACTTCCTGCCATGTTCCTTTGACAGGTCTTATAACCCAAAGTAGAGAGGAAATTTTGTTCTACTAAACGAATCTACTAAAAATAATCTCTTGTTGTTTGTCAGTAGTTTGGACCTCACTGAAGGAAAGAAATGGGACTGGACCTGGCCACAGTGCACCATGAATAATCTAGAAAGGAACATGAAAAGGAACATGTAAAAGCATTGTGTTAAAACTTTACCACAGAAAGTCATAGAAAGCTCTAGCAATACAATTTCTGAGAAAAAAAAATGACATGACACATTCTACAAACTTTTCTTAAAAGGAATATTCCAGGATAAATGCATAAAGCTCTACTAAGAAAATAATAAATAATATGTAATTTTCCGTCATTTATGACTCAACACTTCGTCATTGACAGAATAGTAATTTATATTTTCACTGTTATACAGTAGAGGGTGCTATTACACATTTTCTAAAAGAGTACAGAATCTCTGGATCAAAACACAATTAAACAAGAAGCAGAAACAAGGGCTGAATTCGAAATCCCCCCTATACCTTCAAATAGGACATTATTTGAGGGGACATCCATGTGTAGTGGTGTCCGAAACCATAGTGGACGTTATCGAGTGGACTCATTCTATCCTACATTGCACCGCAATAACAAGTGTACAGGCGATGTACACTCAACGGCTGTCTGAATTCGCTCACTTGTTTTCATTCACTCCATCAAGTGAACTGTAATAGTGGACTAACATAGGGAATAGTGATTGAGGGTTTTAGGGGGATTTAGGGGGCGATTTTGGATTCAGCCATTTAATAGCATACTACTCTTATTATTTCTGCCATAGAAAGATGAGGTAAAAGTAGTACAAGTACTAGTATGCGGTTCAAATTCAGCAAAGCAATAGAAGCGTTGCTTATGCATTTCATTCATACTGAATGAAATGTCGACCCAGGAAGTGGTCAGGACTGTGCAAGCTTTGGGGGAGTTGATGGACTCGATCTACTCGATCTATATTTTTCCTGAATCTGATCCAGGCATAATCTTACCCACATAAACTTACCCACATTCAAGTGTTGATAAAAAAAGAATGCATGAAGCTATATTTATATATAAACTGATCAGACATAACATTATGACCACCTTCCTAATTGTGTCAACCTTTTGTCCTCCTACGCCAGATCGTGTACAGACCTCACTTACCGGAAGTGATCGCGTGCTGAAGGCTATTGGACATAGTGGTGTATTAGAGGTATTAGAATTGTATTAGAATTATATAAATACTGTTCGGATTCTCACACAAACCGATCATTTTGTGTCTTAAGACATCAAGGTGTCGTCACGAGCCGCAGGGTTTAATATGGATTTGTATGTGCATGTTTTTTTTTTACTCTCATAGTTCTCATATTCTCATATGTTACCATTCACATGAAATGTTCACTTGCTGCCTAATATATCCCACCCACTAACCGTGGATGCCGTGATGAAGAGGTAATCTGTGTTATTCACTTCACTTGTCAGTGGTCATAATATGATGCCTGATCGGTGTGTGTGTGTATATATATAAAGCAGAGGCGCTGTTCTTTCTTTTGATATATTACTTGTTCCGATATTCATTCAACAAAATATTCCGGGGTCCATGATCATTTTGTGAAAATTATAAAAAATGCTTGCACTGGTTAAAGGCGGGGAAAAGGTGAATAATTTAATTTAATGATCCTTCAGTAACAAATAACCACATGCACATGGTGGCCCATAGTGGAGAATAACAGTCACTATCCATCAGCTGCTCTCTTTTAGTCTACCTCTCCCTGTCTCTCTCTCAGAGGTGTCTCGGTCGCCAGACAGCTCTTTACCAAACAAAAGAAGTCTTGTCTGATAGTTTCATTTGATCCGGTATCTGCCACAGAAGTTTAATACCCAATACAATTGATCCTGGCAGCTGAGGGTGCTGCCCCTGCGAGATCCTGGCTCAGTGAACCACAACCATACACCAAACAATAGACCCTCTTACTATAGCACAGACTGTGTGATCAATAAAAATTATTACCTCATTTTTTATTGTCTACAGTAAAAGATGATGTGGGATCAACTGGTACCTACTAAATATGAGAGGCTGACAGATTAAGAAACATAGTATACATGTGGTTCAAAATTCCCCAGATTCTTCCTTTAAACGATTGCTATTTTATTCTACATCTGGTGCTTTTGAGTTCACCACTGGAAGTTCCAAACCTGTCAAGGTCAAATCAATTAAACAATGTAAATCAACTTTCTATTTTTTTAATACATTTTCATGAATTATTTATTTATTATTTTATTTATTTATTTATTTATTTTTGTATTATATTCACTTATTGAGCGTAAAATATATTGTATTATATTTAATAATTGTTCGATTTGTATTATGTTACTATTTTTTCCGGCTGTATTTTTTCAGGTACTGAGGAACCTGCCACCCTACGAAATGAGGTGTTACCACTGCATTTAGAATATATACACTCACCTAAAGGATTATTAGGAACACCTGTTCAATTTCTCATTAATGCAATTATCTAATCAACCAATCACATGGCAGTTGCTTCAATGCATTTAGGGGTGTTGTCCTGGTCAAGACAATCTCCTGAACTCCAAACTGAATGTCAGAATGGGAAAAAAAGGTGATTTAAGCAATTTTGAGCGTGGCATGGTTGTTGGTGCCAGACAGGCCGGTCTGAGTATTTCACAATCTGCTCAGTTACTGGGATTTTCACGCACAACCATTTCTAGGGTTTACAAAGAATGGTGTGAAAAGGGAAAAACATCCAGTATGCGGCAGTCCTGTGGGCGAAAATGCCTTGTTGATGCTAGAGGTCAGAGGAGAATGGGCTGACTGATTCAAGCTGATAGAAGAGCAACTTTGACTGAAATAACCACTCGTTACAACCGAGGTATGCAGCAAAGCATTTGTGAAGCCACAACACGCACAACCTTGAGGCGGATGGGCTACAACAGCAGAAGACCCTACCGGGTACCACTCATCTCCACTACAAATAGGAAAAAGAGGCTACAATTTGTACAAGCTCACCAAAATTGGACAGTTGAAGACTGGAAAAATGTTGCCTGGTCTGATAAGTCTCGATTTCTGTTGAGACATTCAGATGGTAGAGTCAGAATTTGGCGTAAACAGAATGAGAACATGGATCCATCATGCCTTGTTACCACTGTGCAGGCTGCTGGTGGTGGTGTAATGGTGTGGGGGATGTTTTCTTGGCACACTTTAGGCCCCTTGGTGCCAATTGGGCATCATTTAAATGCCATGGCCTACCTGAGCATTGTTTCTGACCATGTCCATCCCTTTATGACCACCATGTACCCATTCTCTGATGGCTACTTCCAGCAGGATAATGCACCATGTCACAAAGCTTGAATCATTTCAAATTGGTTTCTTGAACATGACAATGAGTTCACTGTACTAAAATGGCCTCCACAGTCACCAGATCTCAACCCAATAGAGCATCTTTGGGATGTGGTGGAACAGGAGCTTCGTGCCCTGGATGTGCATCCCACAAATCTCCATCAACTGCAAGATGCTATCCTATCAATATGGGCCAACATTTCTAAAGAATGCTTTCAGCACCGTGTTGAATCAATGCCACGTAGAATTAAGGCAGCTCTGAAGGCGAAAGGGGGTCAAACACAGTATTAGTATGGTGTTCCTAATAATCCTTTAGGTGAGTGTATATATATATATATATATATATATATATATATATATATATATATATATATATATATATATATATAAGTGATGATATAGAAACCAAAATCTCTTAGAAGACCTGCTTGATTGCAGGGTCTGGTGTGAGCATGTGTGTCTGTGTAAATGGGCACTGGAGGACCTCGTTCAGGGTCGGTTCACTCAACATCACTCAGCTCAAAACCATGGGAACACTTTGAGTAGGGGAAGTAAGCTTCATGCAAGAGCTCCATCTAAAAATAAAGCCACAGGAGCTTTAAGCACATGCAATTCAGACCAAGAATTCAAGGTTTGGCTGTAGGTGAGCTAGAATGGTCCAATTAGCCCCTGCTGGTAAGATGATGTAAATATTGACAATCTTTTTAAATATTTTTTTATCTAATTATTTATCTAATTCGTGAAAATGCATGAAATCAAATAGTGATCATGACTTATTCAAAAACTTTGCTATTGTGTGTGATGGTATTGACAGGTAATGGTAATCTCAATCAATACATTTTAAACTTTAAAATAAATGGATTGATTTAGAATTAAATGTATGAAATATTGACCAGAACTATCATCAACATTACATGATGTTTATGACGTTCAACTGTCACTAGAGGCAAATGTAATATTTCAACACACTTAAAAAAGAGAAAAAAGTAAGGCTGAATGTATCCTTGATGCAGTCGGTGACTGTAGTAAACGCATGGTGACAGAGAATATCAACAAACACTGCCTTTAATGATAAATACAATTGGTTACACACAGGAGATCACAAGAGAAATTTAATAGCACAACCACAAAATACCAAGACGACACAGAACCATGTACAAAGAGACTGAGGACTAAGGATATGTTTACACGTCACTGTTTTCAACTGAATGTGGAAAACTTTCTATGCGTTTTGGCTGTTCATTTACAGTTGTTGTTACACAACAACAGCGTTGCTGGCCGGGATGGGAGCTATTTGGTCCGGCCCCATCACCAGTTGTCAGCGGGACGGGAGAATGAAGGACGGGGCAGCCCCATTCACAAGTAACAGCAGATTATCAGTGAATCCCAGTTGTCTCTGATGAAAGTTTGTAAAACTATCCGGTGTGAAATGTTCCCTGCAGAGGTGTTGGTGGTGATCCTCAGCTCTGCATCAAGGTGGCTCTTCACAAAAATGAATCTACCTGTTCTTGATATCAAATTATCGCAACCAGGTAATATACATTTACGTGACAAAGGCATACAGTCATGTGAAAAAGATAGGACACCCCATGAAATATTTAGTTATTTTTTAAGAAATATGGACATATCAATATTTGATCATCTTTCAAACAATATCTATAGATAAAGGTGATGTAATTGAACCAAAAACAATTCAATTTTAACCCCGATATCATTTATTTAACAAAACATGTACAAAGGTGCCAATTCCTACTGAGGAAAAAGTTAGGATAGCATATGCCCTAATAGCTGGTATTGCCCCCTTTTGCTGAGATAACCTCAATAAGACATTTCCTATAACTGTCTCTTACATCGACTGGGAGAAAGTTTTTCCCACTCCTCCATACAGAATCTTTTCAGCTGTGTGATGTTTGAGGGGTTTCTTGCATGCACAGCCCGTTTCAAATCACCCCACAGCATCTCAATTGGATTAAGATCTGGGCTTTGACTTGGCCATTCCAGAACTCTCCATTTCTTTCTTTTGAGCCATTCCTTGGTGGATTTACTGGAATGTTTTGGGTCATTGTCATGTTGCGTAGTCCACATCCACTTCAGCTTCAATTTTTGGACAGATGGGCTTACATTTTCCTCAATAACTCTCTGATACAATGAAGAATTCATTGTGGATTCTGTGATAGTGAGTTGGCCAGGCCCCGCTGCAGCAAAGCAGCCCCAAACCATGACATTTCCACCCCCATGCTTCACAGTTGGTATGAAGTTCTTGTGCTCAAATGCTGTCTTTGGTTTGTGCCACACATGTCTTCTGTTACTGGGTCCAAACAATTCAACTTTGTATTCATCTGTCCAAAGCACATTGTTCCAGAAGTCCTGGTCTTTGTCTAGGTGTTCTCTGGCAAACGTTAGTCTTGCCCTGTTGGTTTTTTTATTTTTTATTTTTTATTTTTTACAAGGGTTTCCTCCTTGCACACCTCACATGCAAACCATTGTGCAGACTCTTATGGTAGACGCATGTACTTTGATATCAACTGTGGCAAGAGTTACCTGTAGATCCTAAGATGACATTTTAGGATTGTTGGAGACTTCTTTAAGCATCTTGGGCTGAACTTGCTAGGACGGCCTGACTTTGGCATGTTGGCAGTTGTTCTAAATGTTCTCCACTTGTAAATTATTTTCTGGATAGTGGAATTGCTGATTTTTAATATTTTGGAGATTTTTTTAAATCCCTTCCCAGACTCATATGCATCTACAACCTTCTTTTTGAAGGCCTGGAGCTCTTTTGATCTCACCATAGTGCTTTCACTAACTTTAACAATCAAGAGCAAACCAAACTAAATGTCTGAGGTTTAAATAAGACAGGCTACTCCTCAATCTTCTCTAATGATGTTCTAATCTTTTGCACATGATGTTCGCGCACCCAATTCTAATTTTATGCATTTTATAGTAAATAAATGTGGAGGTGTCCTAGTACATTTTACAAATCACTTTTAAAAAGACATTTCTTCAGTTTTATTAGTTCTTAGTATTATTATTTATATTACCTTCATCTCTCAATATTGTTAAAATGAAGATCCAATGTCCATATGTTGAAAAAGACACAGGTTTTCATGGGTGTCCTATCTTTTTCACATGACTGTAGCTAGCTAGCAAACTGCAGGCTGTAGTAACTAGTAATGACAGTAACTCGCGATTGAGCGGGCGATCTGATGCCAATGCACTCAAGTTATTATAGTGTTAGGGGAGGGGCCATATGGCCATTAGCTCCAGTGCATCATCGAGCCATGATTTCAGGCCTGCCAAAAAATCCGGAACACAAAAATTGTGAAAAACTCAAAATTCAGTACTATATGTTGAAAAAGACAAAGGTTTTCATGGGGTGTCCTATCTTTTTCACATGACTAAAAAACTCAAAATTCAGTTCTACATAGTTCATAGTCTTTGTAACGTGTTTTCAGCAATACATTTCTAACATTTACAAGGTGCTTAGAAACAAATCTTTGAATTGCCTTTACACAGACTTTAACAATATTGTTGACTGTTTTTAGTACATCGTTGTTATGTAAACATACCCTTAAATATACAGAGATAACGAGGTAACTAAATTAACAACAGGTGAACGTAATAAGTAACTATGGGAACTAAGTTGCAAACATAACTCAGTCTAATCAGGACAGGGAACACAATTAAAACTAAACCAAAACACAATGAAACTGAACAGACTTGAGATTGTTACAATCCTTTAAACCTAGAATTTTAAATAAATCTGAAAAGTTCCTTAAATTGAAGAATCACCCATGTACTCAAAATTTTAACTTGAACTATATACTAGAACTGACTTGGCAGGTGCATTAATGAGCAGATTTTTAACAGGCTTTTACATGTGTGACTGCATGAAAACTATACTCTTACTTGCTATCCTGTTCAGATGCTTTCCTGTTCTGTTTTCAAGAGCTGGTTGAGATTTTAGCCGTTTTGAAGTATTGAAGAATGTGAATTATATACTTCATCTGCTCAACACACTCCCCTATTTCCCCTCTTCTAACCACCCCCACACTCAGACTCCATCTCCCATAAGGCCATGGGCGGGGGACTGGGGGTGGCGATGGCTGAGCTGTGGCGTGACAGGCTTCTGAGATTCAGATTTCTGGAGCCTTAATACTGTCTTTCATCAGCATGGTGCTCCTGGGCCCAGTGTTGGGTTTCAGTCCAAGTCTATGTCTGCGGCACGTGGGAGGAGGATTTCTAACACATGGATCCCGTTCCCAGCAAACAATGAAAGTCCTGTCAGTGCGCGCTCCCTCACCGGGACGGTATAAGTGTGATGTCACAGCACATGAGCCCACCCATTCTTCACAGACTAAATCACAGGCACGCATACACCAGCAGCACCACCACACTGAGCTGGCTCTAATTAACACCTGCTTTCACAAGCATGTTCCCCCTGGCCAGGGTAAGCTGTTTTGTCTGGGCAGGATTAGCGTGTGAGCAGTGGTAATGCCAGGCCTGTGTGTCTTACTCACGTCTGTTGGATACTGAGCTGCATGGAGCAGACAAACAAAGCTCAAGTCTCAGACACAAGCGGCTGGAACTGGCCCTATGGGGGAACCTGCTTGGCCTGCTGCCTACAGTTACTGACCGTGCCAGCAGGCTGGCCATTCCAGTTCTTTTATGAAAGAATTAACCTTCTTAATGAGGATTAGGTTAAGGGCTTTACATATGTATTTTTTTTTTTATTCCATTGGATTTTCATATATATGTACTGTATATAGTCCAATTTTAATTTGTCAAATAAAGTTACCTGTATGACTAGTAATGCACTTGCGGCTAAAGAGGGTATGCACGTGACGTCACCACCATTCGTAGTGACTGTGGTTACACCCAATGAGTGGCAAAAAGACTGATTGGTTTTCAGCGTGAATGTTGAATGCGTGAAAAACACACAAAACACATCTAAAATGGAAAAAGAGCTTTCAGATTGACTGTACAAATAGATTTGACAGGAAATCTTTACACACTATTGAAGGACTGAGGACCTGACTTGGACTGCTCACATTCAGACACAGGTGAAAAAAGCCAGGCAAAGACTGTACCACCTGCTCCAGCTGAGGAAATTCAGGGTTTCACCAGCTATCCTGAAAACTTTCTATTTAGGGGCGATAGAAAGTGTATTAACAGCACCAGTCATGACTGCAAAGCCCTGCAAAGAGTCGTACGCTTATCCGAGCGTATCTCAGGGTCAGCTCTCCCTTCTCTGCAGGACGTCTACACCAAACGCTGCAAAGGTAGAGCTACTAAGCTCATCAAGGACTCTAACCACCCTGCAAACCCTCATTTCACGCTGCTGCCATCTGGTAAGCGCTTCCGAAGCCTGATGGCCAAAACTGAGAGACTCAGGAGAAGCTTCTTCCCCCAGGCCATCAGACTCCTGAACTCAGTCACTTAACATCACGTGACCATCGATATACTGACATTGCACTGCACTTTCTGTTCTCGTTGTTACTGTGTAACAACCTGTTATAAACCTGTTTGCACATTATACTCTTATACATTTGTTAACCACATATTTATAAGTCTACAGTTTACTCACTGCACACTGTTTACTCACTGTTTACTCCACTTATTTTATTCCACTTCTTTATTTTTATTTTTTACTTTTTTTCTACTTGACTTGATTATTTCTAATTCTACAGATGTATATATAGTACTTTTTTATTCTATTTCTATTATAATTTCCTCCTTGTGTTTTTAACTGTGAATTTGCACTGTCCATGGAGCGGACCTGTTTACATTTCACTGCCGGTTGTATATTCTGTATATAACTGTGTATGTGACAAATAAAACTCTTGAATCTTGAATCTTGAAAAAAGAGAAGCAAAGGATTGCTGCAATTCACAGAAACAACTGGACTCCAGGCAGCAAAACGTGGATTTGCAGTTATCACTTTGGGGTATAATCATACCCTATATATTGTAGTTATATATTGTTATATATTGTATTGACAACTTATTAATTAAATATCTACCATCTTATATTGTGCATAATTGGATGTTTTTAAATAAGCTATATATATATATATATATATATATATATATATATATATATATATATATATATATATATATATATATTTAATGTACTATTTCCCGACATCAAAATCAGGCACATATAAATGTCAGGAAACACGAATCCTGGCTGCATGTCATTATCCATGGATCACTGGATCATTTTAAGTTGTAGCTAATCATCTCACGACCAATTCGTACGTATTTTATGAGGTGGCTAATTCGTACGAATTTGTACGTTTTCTCTAAACCCCAGTGACAAGTAGGTTTAGGGGCGGGATTAGGGGGAGGTCATTCGTACAAATTCATACGAATTTAGCAAATCGTCAAATACGTACAATTTAGCAAAAATCGTACAAATTCACACAAGTGAGGTTGTACAAATTTGTACGAATTAGCCACCTCGTAAAATATGTACGAACTGCTGTGAGATCGGGTTGAGCTAATGAACACTACCGAGTCGAACCTTTAATTTAAACTCATAATCATTTGTTTTACTCACGTTTTCGCAGTTTCCCCTATTAAATCCAGTCATGCAGAAGCTCTTTTGCTTCTTTTGCTTGGCTGAGGGGGCGTGTTCCGTCAGGAAAGTGATGTCAATGCATATCCTCTATTTCATTAGAATTAAATAAAGTTTGATCAATTTAAATGAATTGAAGTGATCGAACGTATACTGTAACAAAGTTCAAGTCGAGGAAAGAAGGCAGCAGATGTGGAAGGAAGTTTCCCAACCCTATTCCTGGAGGCACAGTGCACATTTTGGATGTCTCCCTTATTCAACCTATCTATTTCTGGTCTTGGAGTCTCTACTAACAAGGTGATGAGTTGAATCAGGTGTGTTTGATTAGAAAGAGTTCAAAATATGTAGTGTTGGTGTGCCTCCAGGAGCAGGGTTAGGAAACACTGCCCTAAGGTACAAAACCGAAAAGGTACTTACATGTACATTTAAGGTACTAATCCGCACTCTTAAAGTACTGATATAATGGTACTAAGGGTACTAATATGTACCATTTAGGGGTGAGTAAGGTACAAAGATGTACCTTTTCACTGTTGTTCCTTTTTCTGAGAGTGTACCACAGTTCCGTTAATGAAACTTTAATACATTAGCTCTGAGGTCTTCAACCCTGCTCCTGGGGACCCACTGTCCTGCTGAGTTTAGCTCCAACCCTAATTAAAGACAGGTGAAGCTAATCAAGATCTTCAGGATCACTTGTTTAAAATACACAGGCAGGTGTGCTGAAGCAGGTTGGAAATAAAATTTGCAGGACAGTGGGTCCCCAGGAGCAGGGTTGAAGACCTCTGCATTAGCTCATCTATGAACATGATTTCTGCTTGAGTCATCAAGCTACGTCTTTCAGTGGTGTAAAGTATTTGAGTAAATTAGTTACTCTACTTAAGTATCTTTTTGGCTACTTTGTAATTGTACTGAGTATAAAATATATCAGCAACTTTTACATTTATGAATAAGAACATTTACTTTTTACTACAATACATTTGTGATGAGTAATGCAGTTACACATTTTGCATGGCTCCTAACTTTTTCTGCAGCAGTTTGTTTCTGCTATAAAGAAGCAAATTCGCATTCGCTAGGTACTATATCTTGAGTGTTTTGCCTTTTACTCACCCAAACTTGTCAACGAGGCTACTTTTCATGAATGCGAGTGCATTAGCACGTAGGTATTTGATTTATGAGATGAGGTCACGACTGCAGCCAGTGATAAGGCTTAAAACCAGCACATCCAGCGCAAGTAGACTTTGACTATTTAATTTTACTTAACATCCATTCATCCATCCATCCATTATCTTCTGCTTATCCGGGGCTTGGTCGTGGGGGCAACAGTCTAAGCAGAGACGCCCAGACTTCCCTCTCCCTAACCACTTCTTCCAGCTCTTCCGGGGGAACCCTGAGGCGTTCCCAGGCCAGCCGGGAGACATAATCCCTCCAGCGTGTCCTAGGTCTTCCCCGGGGCCTCCTCCCGGTGGGACATGCTCGAAACACCTCCCCGGGAAGGCGTCCAGGAGGCATCCGAAATAGATGCCCGAGCCACCTCAACTGGCTCCTCTCGATGTGGAGGAGCAACGGCTCTACTCTGAGCTCCTCCCGAGTAACTGAGCTTCTCACCCTATCTCTAAGGGAGCGCCCAGCAACCCTGCGGAGAAAGCTCATTTCGGCCGCCTGTATCCGGGATCTTGTCCTTTCGGTCATGACCCACAGCTCATGACCATAGGTGAGAGTAGGAACGTAGATTGACCGGTAAATTGAGAGCTTCGCCTTACAGCTCAGCTCCTTCTTTACCACGACAGACTGGTACATCGACCACATTACTGCAGAAGCTGCACCGATCCGTCTGTCAACCTCCCGTTCCATCCTTCCCTCACTCGTGAACAAGACCCCAAGATACCTGAACTCCTCCACCTGTTTACGTAACATTATTTTATTTATCTATATTGATGAGACCTTTTTGAAGGATATTGGTTTAATTATGGCCTTTTTGTGCACTTGAGCTTAACTGAGACTCGTGAGTTTGAAGATGTTTAAGATGCTACTAATCTTACAAATCAATAAGATTATTTCTTATTTTCACTGGCATGTCTCTTAGGTGTTGAGTACTGTTAAAATCAAATATTCTAAGACTTTTACTCAAGTCGTATTGGAATTGGTGACTTTTGACAAATGTCACCACATGCACTCTAAGCTGATTAGTGGAAGCTGTGTGTTTTTCACCCGATATTTGCGTAAAAATTTAACATTTGGCAACTTTTGGATGCTCGACATCTCTCAGTGATTTCTCCTATCCTCTGTCAATCCCACAATCGCTCAGCTCCGGTCACTCTGTGCCAGTGGACACATGCTGTAGATTTTTTTTTTAAATTCAGCCAAATTTGATACGCAAGTTAATGAAAAATGTACTTCTTGTTTATAGAACTGTTGGATAAAATCAATAAAACCTTTCTGACATTTAGTACAACAGCACATTTCTTAAATGTGACATGCTGTGCTGTCATTTAAACACACAGCATATGTCGACATGGATTCTCATTAGTGATAATAACAACAGAAGCCTGACAACACAAGTAGCCTACATGTTGTAAAAAGATCAACAAACAACATCTCAGTTTCACTTAAGAGAACAGGGCTGGGACTGTCCTCATATTTCTCCTCTTTGAGAAAAACAATTCTAAACTCGTCTGAACAAATCTAATTAGTCTTTGGTCCTGTCCCATGAGCACACTATGTTGGCTTGCTTTCTCTATGGCATCAGTCA
Source organism: Paracanthobrama guichenoti (assembly GCA_018749465.1). Taxonomy (NCBI): domain Eukaryota; kingdom Metazoa; phylum Chordata; class Actinopteri; order Cypriniformes; family Gobionidae; genus Paracanthobrama; species Paracanthobrama guichenoti. The sequence goes on from CM031954.1 coordinate 3,381,544, forward strand.
GAAACTCTCCTTCACTGGTCAGTTCCTCCTTTGGTATGAAATGAGATATCTGAGAACTTTGAGAACTTTTGGGAAAACAACAGGCAGAGGTCAGAGCAGAGTTCAAGGATTGAATGAGTCGCACTGAGGATTGTATGCAGGAGGAGAGCGAGGCAAACCCACTGGGGCTTTGAGAATATACACACTGCATACTGCATGGAGGACATACACATACATACACACGTTTACCTCACATCTAAACTGGGACTTTCCTTCGACTTATGCAGTTCTTAAAGTCACCATTTAAGCAAACCACAACAATCCAATGAATTCCCAATGTACAAAATAAAGTCCCACACACCACTTTTTTTTTTCTTTCCTTTTTTTTTTTTTCTTGTACAAGAAGCTTGGATTTTATTTCACTTGAATATACTGTATGTCACAATAGGAAAGCTACACTGTAAACCCTAACACTCAAAATAATTAATTGGTTTGAGTAGAGCCAACTCAAATAAAACAAATTAGCTCAATCAAATTCAATTTTATGAGTATTTAGAACTTTCACAAAACTGACACATTTTAAGTAATCTGAATTGTTTAATTGTTTTGAGTTTAATGAACTTGTTTCTTTTAATTTAGACAAACTGGGCTGGGATTATATTTCCCAGCATGCTTTGTCATGACACGCAAAAGGGAGAGTAAATGCGAAAAACTTTTAGAAACTGTATGTAACCAATTGCCTCTTTTTTTTTTTTTTTTTTTGTCAACTTATTTGGGTTTACAGTAGAATACAGAATTCAACACTGAACAAAAACTCACTTTGAGCAGTGAGTGGATTCTATCTTAAATGCATCTGATTGGCCATTGTGTTTTAGAAATCAACACATATGTCCATTATTGGCTACATTGCACAACGCAGCAAAAACATGTTATAAACAGAAACTCTGCCTATGCTTGTGCCTGTAAATCGTTTTTATTTTGTTTTACAAACCCGATTCCAAAAAAGTTGGGACACTGTACAAACTGTGAATAAAAAATGAATGCAATAATTTACAAATCTCATAAACTTATATTTTATTCACAATAGAATATAGATAACATATCAAATGTTGAAAGTGAGACATTTTGAATGTCATGCCAAATATTGGCTCATTTTAGATTTCACGAGAGCTACACATTCCAAAAAAGTTGGGACAGGTAGCAATAAGAGGCCGGAAAAGTTAAATGTACATATAATGAACAGCTGGAGGACCAATTTGCAACTTATTAGGTCAATTGGAAACATGACTGGGTATAAAAAGAGCCTCTCAGAGTGGCAGTGTCTCTCAGAAGTCAAGACGGGCAGAGGATCACCAATTCCCCCAATGCTGCGGCCAAAAATAGTGGAGCAATATCAGAAAGGAGTTTCTCAAAGAAAAATTGTAAAGAGTTTGAAGTCATCATCATCTACAATGCATAATATCATCCAAAGATTCAGAGAATCTGGAACAATCTCTGTGCGTAAGGGTCAAGGCCGGAAAACCATACTGGATGCCCGTGATCTTTGGGCCCTTAGACGGCACTGCATCACATACAGGAATGCTACTGTAATGGAAATCACAACATGGGCTCAGGAATACTTCCAGAAAACATTGTCGGTGAACAAAAGGCTAAAACTCTATAGGTCAAAAAAGAAGCCATATCTAAACATGATCCAGAAGCGCAGGCGTTTTCTCTGGGGCGAGGCTCATTTAAAATGGACTGGCAAAGTGGAAAACTGTTCTGTGGTCAGACCAATCAAAATTTGAAGTTGTTTTTGGAAAACTGTGACGCCATGTCATCCGGGCTAAAGAGGACATGGACAACCCAAGTTGTTCTCAGCGCTCCGTTCAGAAGCCTGCATCTCTGATGGTATGGGGTTGCATGAGTGCGTGTGGCATGGGCAGCTTACACATCTGGAAAGGCACCATCAATGCTGAAAGTTATATCCAAGTTCTAGAACAACATATGCTCCCATCCAGATGTCGTCTCTTTCAGGGAAGACCTTGCATTTTCCAACATGACAATGCCAGACCACATACTGCATCAATTACAACATCATGGCTGCGTAGAAGAAGGATCCGGGTACTGAAATGGCCAGCCTGCAGTCCAGATCTTTCACCCATAGAAAACATTTGGTGCATCATAAAGAGGAAGATGCGACAAAGAAGACCTTAGACAGTTGAGCAACTAGAAGCCTGTATTAGACAAGAATGGGACAACATTCCTATTCCTAAACTTGAGCAACTTGTCTCCTCAGTCCCCAGACGTTTGCAGACTGTTACAAAAAGAAGAGGGGATGCCACACAGTGGGAAACATGGCCTTGTCCAAGCTTTTTTGAGATGTGTTGATGCCATGAAATTTAAAATCAACTTATTTTTCCCTTAAAATGATACATTTTCTCAGTTTAAACATTTGATATGTCATCTATGTTGTATTCAATAAAATATAGAAATTTGAAACTTCCACATCATTGCATTCTGTTTTTATTTATAATTTGTACAGTGTCCCAACTTTTTTGGAATCGGGTTTGTAGTTGTTCTTGTTGCTTTTGTGCAAAAGATGAATAACAATTTATTTGTTTTTAGATGTTTTATTTTTAGATATTTCTATTTTGCGGGAGTCCCTCAAATAGTTTTTATTCTCCCGCAACTCACACACGAGTACCTTATCGCCTGCACCCACACTTGGCCTTCAAATCTAGTCCCACGCCACACTCTAATGCGTTGGGCCCCGCGAGTCCTGCAAGTCCTGCAGTAGTCCTGTGGGAGTGCAGGTCTCTAGTTTACAGTGTATTTATAATTTTTATAGATAAGTGAAACTCTCGACCCTACAATAAAGGGCCAGTTACACCAAAGACATAACTATTGTCACATTTACCAATGGTTGGCAAAATTTTGCTGGCAAAATCCTATTTTGCCAATAGGAGTCCAAGGGTGAAAGATTTCCCCAAGCAGATTTCATTATGTGAACAAGCTATTCACAATCTATTTTAATTAATTTTATTTTTTGACAAAATCTTTAAATGGTAATTTTTCAGCAATTTTGTCATAAATGCACTTATTCACACAAGATTCACAACTACAGATTCATAAAAATGACATAGAGGTATTCAAAGCTTATCAACAGTCTGTTGACATTTTCCAAATGGTTAGCATGTATGCTAGCATGTCTACAGGGAAGCTAGCTGACTACAATGCCATTTAGTCACCAAATTTGTTTTATTTTTTATAATCAGAGGTAATTAGACTTTAGACTGTATTTACCATTACAACTAAACAACGAGGAAGCAAAATGAATAGGCAGTGCATTTAAATTGCCATAAGTTAGCACATATAGAAGCGGCATATATCCCTCATACACACATGGCATACCAATATATAACAATAAAAATAACTAATGAATATTTAAGTCATTATAATTCTTTCCAGCCCAAATGGGATTCTTTGTAAATTAGGTTTATTATAATAGATATATGTATTCACAAAACTCTGCTTACTGATCCGACTGTAAAGTAGGCACATGACAGCTGGACATAGTGACGGATTGCACTCCTAATCCTGCGACACGGAATAGCCTTTTTGATGAACTGCAAACTAGCCTTTGATTTCCATAACACTGCTGTAAATTAGCTGTAGAGGGGAACAAGATCCAACATGCTGTCTGCAGCCCCTTTTCCACTTGTCTCCATTCACCACACCACCAGAACTGCGCTCCCCAGTCACCTGCTTTCATTTCCCCCTGACCATATAAATGAAAGACAGGAAATCTACCCTTGCAGTGATTACAGTGAAATTTGTACAATTCTGAAGAGGAAGTCTAAGCAGCAGTCTAACCAGCTCCTGCCAGGCGATTGGTTTTCAGGGCGTTATTATAACATAGTCCATCTCAGTTGTCAGACAAATGCAGAATATTTGCTGTGATTGTACTTGTCAAAGGATTAATAGACACTGGCAAATCATTGTCATTCAGGAACGAGATCATGTGAGTGTTTGAATCGTGATTGTGATCTTTTAACAATTAATCATGCAGCTCTCAGTCAGTTCCACTGCATTTTGGGTGTACACAACAGATATGTTGTTTCTTTAATATATAGAGGGTATGCACGTGATGTCATCGTCAGCTGGAGTGACTGCAGTTACACCCACTTGAGTGGCAAAAAGACTGAGAGGCAGCATTAGTTTTCATTGTGAATGCTGTGAAAAACACACAAAACCAGGCCCAGCACCAGAGGGTCCCACCAGGGAGACGGACTTGATAATAGCGTGTAATTTTCTCACTCAAACCACTGCCGCCTGGTGTTTGTGCTACTGGTTGCTTTTAGAGGGAAAAGCTGCCCATAACTGCTGATCTAGGATATGTTTTCTTTGTAATAATAACATATTATTAGCAAAAGATCCAGTCCGTTGGCTATCTTGTTTTTGGACTCATCAAATGAGTCGATTTCCAACATGTTTTCACTTCGGTGAGTAATGTAGCCAATCACTGACATATTTGTTGATTTCTTGAACGCAATGGCCAATCACAGGTGTTTAAGTTAGAATCCACTCACTGCTCGAGTTTTTGTCCAGTGCTGAGTTCTGCAAGTGCGCAAATCCTCTCTAACAAAGTGTAGACATTATGTAAATAAGAGATTCATTGTGTAGTTGTGAAGACAGGCAGATACAGTTCCAAATGTAGTTTAATCTCAAATAATCTAAAGACTAAAGGGCAATGGCACAACACTCTTAAACATAACGGTGACCAGACAAGGAGTGCAGGGGAAGGAACAACTTAAGTAGCAACACAAACGAGGATGATAGATAACACACAGCTGACACATAACTAATAATGATGGTTACTATGGTGACAGACGAGTGGCGGGAGTTAGAACAAAGAAACACGTGACAATTGAAAAGAAATTGAAAGTCCATGATAACTAAGACAAACTGAACATAACTGTGACAGTAGTCAGTTGCACTGATTAATATAATGGAACTTCACGTTCATTGAATGAGTGACAGCTTTTTGTTATTATAAAGGGAGCGCTCTTTGCGTTCTGTCTAGGCAATATAAAAAAATTATTATAATTATAATCAGAATTTGAATAAAACTTTTGTTTTCCATTCTTGACAAGGAGACACATACACACTTCAATACATTGGCCCATCTGCATATAAATGCAGGATTTACTATCGAAATTGTGAAGACTGATACATGTGATAAATATGTATGTATTTATGTTTCAAAATCAGGCTCATATAAATGTCAGGAAAACACGATTCCTGGCTGCATGTCTATATCCATGGATCACTGGATCTTTGGTAAGTTGTAAGGAACACCATATCAAGTCCAACCTTTATTTTAAACTGATAACCGTTTGTTTTACTCACGTTATCCCCTATTAAATCCAGTCATGCAGCAGCTCTTCTTCCACTCAGTCCCAGCTGAGGGGGCGTGTTCCGGCGGGAAAGAGACGTCAATGCATATTCCATCTATACCTTTCTATCTACCAGATCACATTCTCCCTATTATTTCTAAACTTGGTCCTAAGTTGATTTTGCTTCATTTTTAATATGTCTTTTGGTTTGACTCACAGTTCACAAGCAGCTCCAGATTGTTCTCATTTAGCATTGAAGATCTGACCCTTGACCCACACGGACTGCTCACTCTCCTCTCAGTCATTTTCTCTGCCTTTTACAACTCACAGCAGCTGCCTGGCCCTGGTATCCTCATGGGATTCCTCTGGAGAGGTTAAAAGAAGAGGCAAGGTAAGAGACAGAGACGAAGGAAGGAAGAGTCATTGATTACAGCTTACAGAGAGTGAGTTTGAGAGACAAGAAGTTGAAGTATGAAATTATGTAATATAATAATGTAATATAAATTTTATCCTGAAGTGAGCATTCCTCCAAAATACACAGTGTGGATCACAATTATATATTATTATAATTCATAAGTATAATATTATATAATATAATATTATATAATTTATTATATAATAATATATTAATTATATTATATTATATTGTATTTGAAAGAAGTCTTGTATACTCAAAGCTGTATTTATTTAAATAAAAAATACAGTAATAAAACAGTATTATTGTGAAATATTACAATTTAAAATAACAGTTTTATTATATATATATATATATATGTATTTATATATATATATATATATATATATATATATATATATATATATATATATATATATATATATATATATACTTTTCAGCTTTATATTTTTGTAGAGACTGTGATACAGTTATAAATCTGTTGTCTTTACTGTGGGAGTATTATGTTATGTTATGTTATGTTATGTTATGTTATGTTATGTTATGCTATGTTAATTATTATATTATATTATATTATATTATATTATATTATATTATATTATATTATATTATATTATATTATATTATATTATATTATATTATATTACATGTTTGTTTTACATAATTTCTGCACTCTTATGAGACATAGTCAGACACAGTGGAGACCAAATAGACGGAAAAGGAGCCACACTCTCAGCAACACCTCATTTTGTCCCTTTTGAAGGCCGGTAGACACTTTGGAGGAAATCTGATACATGGCAAAAACAACTATGAAGTCAGACTTTTATTTAAGGAGCTCGACTGCCGATCTCTGATATCCCAAGTGCTGGTGCGGGGCTGAGGGGAGGGAAAGGGGGTTCTGGGTGAGGTTTGCTCTGTTGTTTTCTGAACGGCTGCCAGGAAAAGTTTAATGGCTGTGGAATTTGGACAGGAAAATAGCAGGCTGGAAGTTTCAGAGGAAGCAGGGATTTGTGGCTCACGCAGCACCTCTGTTTGTGTTCTTCTGGGTTGGCTCCACTTCGGCCATCTCTCTGCTCCGCTTCTAGCGAGGAAGAGCGTCAAGCGCTTTTCCACATATGAGTGTGGAGCCTCAGGAGAATACCTACCGGCGACTTGCAGGCCACGGCCTATAGACCTCCACCCCTTTTACGCACTCACACACACACACACGCACACACACTGCTGGTCAGTTCAGATGCTAAAACTCATACTCACAAGCTCTAATTGAAAACAATACAAGCGCCGCCTCAGTTCCAAAACACATGATGCTTTAACCTATTCCTCCATTGTCTTCAGAGAATGTGACTTTTTTGAACTTGACCTTTGAACTCAAATTCCATGATGGGATGCAAAACAAATGACTTAAAAAACAACTCCAATATTTACTCCAATATTTATTTAATCAAAAATGCATACAAGCTCCAAAAAATCCCCAAAAACATCTATTGTGGTTCTTTCTTTTTTGAGTTCGACCACAGTTATGTTTCCATACATGACCTCAAACATGGTTACTATGTGCTACCTTGAGTTTGTGGGCTAAAACAGTAGTTTTGCCAATGTAAGTCTAGATTTATATATTAATAATGCACTGATTTCGATGGGCATATCATATTGCTTCCATTTCTTCTTTTAATTCACATCAACAATTGTCTGTAGACATTAAAACTCTGAATATTTTTACCATAAAATCTCACTCCTTGCAACGTGCACCATGCTCCAGATGTTTCTTAGTCAGTTCTCAGTCCCCATGGGTAACGGCTCAAAGAGGAGCTGGTTATGAGGAAAGGGAAGCTTGTATCACTGAGATGATGTCTGCAGTCCCTGTCAACAGTAATCACCCCTGCTCCCTATCGCTCAGCTCACACCTCCACACATTCCCTCTCTGTCTCGCCACACAGGCCCAGGCTGAAGTGTTCTATCCAGCCTCGGTCAGGCTTCACTATCCAACCAAGACCATTGATATTCTGGAACATTTCCCCCACTAATTTTTACAGTTTCTTGTTGAGTGTTTAGATTAAAACTGGCTGTTGACAAGCAAATCAACACAGACCATCACATAGACATTCTTTTTTCCATATTGTGTACCTCCACAGCCCCATCAGTAGGTTCAAGTATGTCTTCAAGGGATAGTTCACCCGCAAAATTTTACTTTTGTCATTTACTCACTGTCATGTTGTTCCAAACCTGTATGAGTTTCCTTCTTCTGTTAAACACAAAAAAAGATATTTTGAAAAATGTTAGTAACTAAACAGTTGAATACACTGTTGACTTTTTCCTACTATAGAATCAATGGGTGTTGGGTGTTGGGGTTCCCAACATTCTTCGAAATATCTTCTTTTGTGTTTAACAGAAGAAAGAAACTCATACAGGTTTGGAAAACCATGACGGTGAGTAAATGATGACAAAATCTTTATTTTTGGGTGAACTATCCCATTCATCATCAACACCAAACCTGAAATGTGTTCTTCTTAACTCATATTATACTGGATATTATTCAGCATTATATCATTAGGACTACAAGACACTCTCTCTCTCTCTCTCTCTCTCTCTCTCTCTCTCTCTCTCTCTCTGTGTGTGTGTGTGTGTGTGTGTGTGTGTGTGTGTGTGTGTGTGTGTGTGTGTGTGTGTGTGTGTGTGTGTGTGTGTGTGTGTGTGTGTGTGTGTGTGTGTGCGTGTGTGCGTTCATGTTTTTCTATCCCAGTGAGGACTTCGACCTGAAAGCACACAGACTCACTCATGAGGAAACAAGCTTATAAATCATACAGGTTTTTTTTTTTTTTTTTTTTGCTGTTTGGTTTTTTTCCAGAAAATGCAGAAAGTTTTCAGTGATGAGTAGGTTTAGGTGTAGGGTTAGTGTAAGAGGATAGAATATTCAGTTTATACAGTATAAAGATGAATCAGACGTGAATCAGACGTGTGTGTGTGTGTGTGTGTGTGTGTGTGTGTGTGTGTGTGTGTGTGTGTGTGTGTGTGTGTGTGTGTGTGTGTGTGTGTGTGTGTGTGTGTGTGTGTGTGCGCGTGTGTGTGTAATAAGCATCACTTCTAATTTCAACATTGATGACAATAAGAATTGTCATAACACGGAAGACTGAAGTAATGACTTTTAAGACATTTTAAAATGTATTAAAATAGAAAAGTTAAATTGTAATATTTCAAAATATTACTCTTTTTTTTATCAATTACATGCAGCCTTGGTGAGTGAAAGGTACTTGTTTAAAACAAAATGACAAACTTCTTAACTTAATAGTATCATTTATGTATAATAATTTCTATCATGACAACTAGATTTTTAGCATGGTAATGGATATGACGGAATAGATTGTCTGCTGCTGCTGATTGCTGTTGTTGTAGGTCATTGCTGTTGCTACTGCAAAGCAAGTACAGAAACGTGCTATTACCAGTACATACACTGATACTTACTGCTATGAGCATGTATGACATAGGCTACTGCTGCTGCACAAATAGCATATATAAAATAACCTGTGGCAGATTTATACAGGTGGAGCTGGGGAAGGGGGAGAACATCAGAGGAACTCTGCAAACTGCTATAGTTAATGCTAACCAGCAATTAAATGTTGAGCAGCAAGCTCATTGGCTGCAGATGCAACAGCTTCTGCCATGTAGTTAATGATGGACCCATCAGCCTGCGCCATCTTTTCATGTTTCATGAATGAGTTTCATGACAGAAATTGGTATATCGGTATCTTATAATTAGTTTCATTCTGTTGTTTTGAACAAATGTTACTAGTTTGTTATCCGTAAGACTTACAGATTGTGTATGATTATTGTAAGAAACAATAGTATTGTAAAACAAAAAAAAATGTCAATGTCAAATATTACAGTAATTCACTTTTAAACAATTAATTGAAAAACAGACTCACAGGCAGGGATATTCAGTCATTTGCTCGTTTAGTTTCATCATCATAGACTTTTAGTTTGTTTCTCATTATTTCCTATTGTCTTTGTTCATGTTTCCCGCCATATGACAATTCATCTGGTCATCACACCTGTTAGTCTTTTAGTTCGTTATCAGTGTGTATTTAAGTTCCTCATTTCGCTGCCTTGATTGTCGGTTATTGTTTGTGTATCACACGCTGTTACGGGACCTGTGGATTCTCTGAGCTTGTTTGATTAAACACCTTTATTTTTGAGTTCATCTTCATCTGACCTTCTTCTGTGGACTTTATACTCTGAGACTGTGACACTCACCAAGTAGTAGAAATATAGAATCCTATTAATAAAATATAAAATGATATACAAATACAATAATTGTATTGCTGAATTTAGTTTGATATGGGTTTGGCTTTTAAGCCATTAATTAAAAATACAGAAAAATTCAAACATTAAAAAGAAAGAAAATGTAATTTAAACAGTGCTAATAGATTATATAGAGTATAGCAGTAATTTCAAAGTACTCCCTGTATACCTGTTGGGAATCATTACTATAGACAATATACGGCAAAAAACTTGAACAACCCCACACAAGTGTTAAGGTGAGGCTGCCCAGCTCAACATTTGTTCCTTATAGAGAAAGCACTTTTGTGGGTCAAACTTTTGTTTGTTTTGAGTCCAGACTGCTCTTAATAATGAGTGTAATTGGCCATGTGTAATGGTTTTGCGATCGCTCTCCTTCACATTTGGGTGAAGGAGGCTTGTAAAGGTCCGGTCATCAGTCAAACTCAATGATCAGCTCCAGTTTGGGAGGTGTGAGTTGAGACACTACGGGCAGAAACATAAACAGACAGAGGAGGAAATGCTTATGGACAAATGGCCTAAATGTGAAGTGAGCAAGAAACACATAAAACCCTGGTGAAGCACAGAGAGGGAACGGCCTTCGTAAAGCTCGTACTGTCACTGCGGAAAGCCCCCTGATGAGTGGAGAGTACAACTTTTGACACCAGAGCAGCATATAGGAAACAAACTTCTAGCACCCCTGTCCTTCCTAAACAAATAAACTAAAGCCTCATGTACTCAACAACTGAACAAGTGGACGGGATTCTCTGTGCCATCCGGGGGAAAAAAGGAATGGGAAAGTATATATAAAAAAAATCTCTTACTCTCTCTAAACAAAGGCCATACTAATAAAAAAATAACAGGGTAAAAAAAGCCAGTTCCAGCTGGAATGATGTCTGTGGTTGGATCAAGTGGGGAAAAGCAGTGGTTTTGTTCTCTGATATTGATCTACTTCACCAGTATGTCGAGACACAGAAATGCAGTAATCAGTCTTCCAGCTCAGTGCCAAATGAAAAGGGTACAATCTAGAATAGTCAAACATCAGCATTCAGTCACGGTGCTTCATCAAGTGACTGATTTAAAGAAACGGCTCATTTTAAAGGGACAGTTCACCAGAAAATGTCAATTCTGTCAGTATTTACTCACCCACCAAACCTGTATGACTTACTGTCTTCTGTGGAGCACACAAGAATATATATATTATTATAGTATTATAGTATATATAGTATTTACTAGAGTAATTTTACTGTAATTTTACTATAATATTTTTTCATGTGGGCACTTTCATTTTTATGTGAAGTATCCGTTTAAAAATAATGTAAAAATTGAGCATATAATGTGATTTCAGTTCCAACAAAGTTTCTGTACTCTCCTCCTGCTCTACCCCTCATCGCCCTCTGCTGTCCCATGTGCGTGACGGGACCATCCCAAGAGAGAGCCAGGGGGTCTTGGGGAGTTGTGCGGGACAACCAGGGGATTTGGCAACCTGTAGCTGAGCTCCCAGGCAAGGCTGGGCTGGAATAACGTGGCCTGTTTGTTCAGCTGGTTTAGGGGAAAGAGGATGTGTTCAGGGCCTCATTAATCACGGGCGCTTCGGAAGAGATAAACAGCCAGGACCCAGTGGGGGTGCTGACGCTCCAGGTTAGCTAGAGCAGGGGAGAGTGGGGGTCTGTCCTCACCACAGGGGGGAACGTCTAAACACTTGCTGTAAAGATGTTCGGGACAGCTTTGTGAGGCCTGAAAATATGTCTTATGAGCTATTTTAGACATGAAAAGTTATATTTATTTTTAACATTTAAAATATACACTACTGTTCAGTGTTTTTTGTTTTGAATGAAGTCTCTTATGCTCAACAAGGCTGCATTTGTTTGATCAAAATACATTAAGACAGTAACATTGTGAAATATTATTACAATAAAAATAAACATTTTATATAATTTATTCCTGTGACAACTGCAAAGATGAATTTTCAGCAGCCATTACTTCAGTCTTCAGCGTCACATGATCCTTCAGAAATCATTCTGTTATGCTGATTTAGTGCTTAAATAGTTCTTATTATTATCAGTATTTTTGTGGAAACTGTGCTGCATTTGTTTTCAGGTTTCTTTTTGATGAATAGAAAGTTAAACAGCATTTATTTGAAATAGAAATACTTTGTATAATTTTAAACGTCTTTACTGTGTCTTTTGGTCAATTTAATGCATCCTTGTTGAATAAAATATGAATTTCTTTAAAAAAAAATGTACTCCCAAAAGTTTGAACGGTAGTGTATAATGTCACACCATTACACATTGCTGTAGGCTTCATATACATTTATGGAAATTATTGTATATTCCTACTATTATCATTTGATTAGTCTGTATTTTGTAACACTGGTTGGTTTTCTTATTTATTCTGATTTTTAATGCAATATTTTTATTACAGTATTTAAGTGTACATTCTAAAAAATGCTGGGTTAAAAACAACCCAAGTTGGTTTGAAAATGGACTAACCCAGCGATTGGGTTGTTTTAAGCAAACATTTAACCCAACCGCTGGGTTAAAACAACCCATTTACTGGGTTAAAACAATCGCTGGGTTACTCCATTTTCAACCCAACTTGGGTTGTTTTTAACCCAGCATTTTTTAGAATGTAAGTATGTGTAAATGTACGCCATCTACTTTTTAATATATTTTGTGACAAATAAATGCCTAGAAGAAGCTGTTGATACATAATACATTGCAACCAAAATAAGCCAGAAAATGCCAAAAATTACCATAAAATGATAAAAATGTACTACCATTATAATGATGTATACATTTGACTTTACTCTTATTAAAAACATTTTTTTGTAAATATCTGTGAATAGCATGTATACAAAGCATTACATTTATACAGTTGTCACCATAGCATTTTTTTAGTTATGAGAGAAGTTTTTATTTAAAAAAATAAATAAAATAGTTGAAATATCTTTAATTAAAGCTTATATGGATGGCAGAGAAACATTTAGATCTGAGGTAAACAAAAGCTAACAGACATCTGCACCTGTGACAACAAACAAGACAGAAAAACACAAGCGCTGACAGAATATGAATGATGACTATGGGAATATCTGACGAATTTCAAGAATGAGAACTTACGCTTCACATGTTTCACTTATTTAGCTTATTTCTGTGGGGGTTTTTTTGTTTGATAGTCTTTCTTCAACATGTTTGGAAGTTTGCACAATGACTTTCACAGAACAAACTCATTTTGAAGTCTTATTTGAATACAGGAATGTTCCACAGACGCATCAGCAAACAGGCAGAGGAAAAAATACAGAATCTGTCATCTACTGCAGCCGCCCAGCCAAACGGGTGTTATTCTACACTTCCAGATGTTCTTCTGTCTTCTCTTCTTTTCATCAACAGAAAATAAAATGCTGCTGGAATCCTGGTGCGTTCCAAAAAAGCTGCCATTATTACCTGCCGACCTTGTGGGCTTCTCGCACGGCCCATGTGGTTCACTACAGGCTGGCTTTCACTCATCTTCCTGTCCATATTTCACCAGGGATGGGGAGGTGGTGATGAAGGGGAAAAGAACAGAGGGCGAAGAATGAAAGAGATGGAGAGCGAGAAAATGAAAGCAAGAGGAGGAGATGAGAAGTGTAGGTGCATGCTGGGAGGAATGAAGCACAGAAATGAAATGTTTTCATGGTCTAATGACTGATCTACAGGCCCGACAGGCGGTTTTAAATGTTTACAACCTGGTGAATGTGTTAAAGATATTGAATTTCCCTGTTTAGGTCAGATTGGTTTTAATGTTTATACAGGATTTTTATACAGTAAAGGTATAGGCTGCGTGAGTGTGTGTCTCTGTGTACATTCAGAGGTTAAAGTCTAATTGGTTTTGAAAAGATCTGGAAAGAGAAAGACATCACTATAGACTTCTCTTATTCACATGCAGGTACATATAAGTTGAGTTATGTGATGTAAGGATAACTTGTACTGGTTTCTCACATACTTTCTTGTTATTTGACTCAAACGCATGCAGACTTTGAATATTTATGTTCATGAACAAATTATGCGTACACTGTAAAAAAATAATGTTGGTTTAACTTAAAAAAGTAAGTAACCTGGTTGCCTTAAAATGTTGAGTTCATTGAAATTAAAAATTTGAGTTAATACAATGGAGGAAATGGGTTTAATAAATAGAAGCTCAAAATATTATTGTATCTGAACCACATAAATTTTGTGATAAATCATGAAAATAGCACAATTTGGCATGTTTCACTGCATTATAACAAATAAAACACATTCACGCAATATGCTTACAAAATCTTTTAATACTATTTGAATAAAGGGTGATTGTATTATCAGGGTCAAAAATGTTCATTGTATTAACTCAAATTTTTAATTTCAATGAACTCAAAATTTTAAGGCAACCAGATAACTTACTTTTTAAATATTTTTTTTTACAGAGTAAATTATAAATATTTTATTCGGATCATGACAAGGAGTTTCATGCGCAGCATGGGCTATGCAGTACATGTTCCATCATATGTGTCTTTCTGCAATATATCGGTTAAATGATTCATTTCACAGTAAAAACTATGGAAATCATATTAATTTTCTTTTATTAAAATATCACAAATAAGGAATTTACTTAAAAAAAAAAAAAAAAAACTGCCATTTTATTAATAAATATGTCAGGTGTTTTTTCTTGAATCAAATTTTAACTTTTTACTTGGTAATATTGTATTTTCCTTACATCACCAGTGTCATTTTTAATCCTGTTAGACTTTTGCGATATCATTTTAACAAACGAAAGACAGGACCCTTATGACATCATCCTCCAGAAAATGACATCATTTTGGTGGGAAAACAACATTTTTTAACTGTACGTACATCCTGTTAATGTTCTTACACTGTGTAAATAATCATGTTGTGATTAATAAAGTTTAAGAGTTTTGACAGTTTGGTATACTATATTTAAGTATTTATACAGAAGTACTTTTTTTATAGAACAGAACAGAACTACTTAAATTACAACAAGAATATTCTTTTTGTGAGATATACTCACATTTCATGCTTGTTCTGCCATCTACTGGAGAATATATGTAGGCATTTACCAGCAAAAGTAAAGCTTATTATTATAACGTTATTATTAACTTTAAAGTTATTATTATATATACTTACTGGCTTTATTATACAATCACATTAATGCATGCATTAGATATTTATAATTACTAAGCCTTAATGCGACAGTAGTAAGTTAAACACATAGTGGAGTAGAATACAATAAGTAATCCTGTTAACTGAAATATAAAAGTTTTCCATTTACCCTTTAAAAAGTCCTTCAAGAATTTGGGCCTAATTCAGTTTTTTTGGCCTAACAAACGAATTTCGACCCCCTACCAAAATATTGTCCCCCTTGTTGAAGTCACCTGATTGCCTAATCTTAACCCCGCCCCTAATCATAACCCCTCCCTTAATCATAACCCCTCCCTCACACCCACTCCGACCTAAACCAACCAATACAGGGGGGTAATAATCTGGCAGGGGGTCAGAATTCGGCACACCGGAACAAATTGTTCTCACAATGTCCACACGGTGGCGTCTCCTACCACAGCTATAGTGGTTGGAAACCCAAAGGTCAGCGCACCCACATTGAAACGGTGTGATATTACAGTGATCTCAGTGCTATCTGACTAAGGTATAGTATTGCTTTTGTAGCAAAACAATGCACTATGATGCAATTAAGGCAGGCACTTTCAGCTAATGAGAGGAACCTAAAGTAAGCTTTTCACACACTCCTCTAAATGCAAAGAAACTGATGTGTTTCTTTCGGGTTTATAACTATGTTATAGCTCAACTGTATAGCGGAAGACAGGTGCTTTACCGAAACCCACAGAGCTTGTGTTTACCTCTGACAAACAGGCCTCTGGATTTATTTCATTGGATTCTGTTGCTGTGCGATAGAGCCATAAACCTTATCGAGCACTTTTGCTGAATGATCCCATCTGTTCCTACTGACATCCACTGAAATATGAATGTAAAAGTGAGAAAGCTTGGGCCTGGAACGACGACGACGTGAGTGCATAACTGTTTAATGTTTGCTCAGTGACATAAGCCTATTTTGCCACCTTCGAGCATTACAGAGGCTGTATTGACTTTCACCATGGCAGTGGCAGGATGCTCAGTTGTGGGTAACAGGAGATGCTCCCAACTCCCAGATTGCCCAGGGCTGAATGCGACATGATAGTCTCAATGAAAGATGATGTGCCCAGCTATTCTGTTCAGTGCATGTGGGGTAACTTAGATTAACCTTGGAGCTTTGTCCCACATGAGTTGAACTAAACTGTAGCCTAATATATATATAAAAATACACAGATAAATCACGTGACTGAAAGATTTTGCAAGCGCATTTGTAAAGGAAGGAAGAAAAAAAAAGTGATATCTGAGTGTCCCAAGAAACAGGGGAGGCTACCAGTTACAGTAGCAATACCTGAAGGTGAAATGAATCCTACCACAGCTATTCTCCCACGGACTGTGATGCTCTACACAAACAGGTTCTCAAAAGGGTTTAAATAACAAGAGGCGACAGGACTTGTTTTGAATCTCCGGTGATTATGCAATAGCAAGTGTAATTGAATAGCTAAAAATAAACGCAGCCGGTCAGACCCACCCATTCACACTAAAACATCTTTGGCACAAAGGTTAATGACATGAAAGTAATTTTATTTTTGTCTAGACCTATTAATTATTAGAAATTATACACCTCTTCTAGATTAAGCATATTTTTCATATCTAAATTAAAAAGTATTTTAATATTTTTGGGGAGCACAGTCAATCATAATGTAGAACAAAGCCCCAATAAAAGAATGAAAGTCTTGTAAAGAAAATCAAACTAAGTAGTTTTAATATTAAACGTATAATATAATTATTTCCTATAAAACATTACAGTAACAAAATTACTTCACTGCTTATTAATATTTGAAAAAGTTTGTCCACCAAATCAAAAACATGTGGTGCAACCAATATGCAGAAACAGTCATAAAAAAAAAAAAAAAAAAAAAAAAAAAAAAATATTAGGGCTGTAAAATGATTAATCACAATTAATCACATCCAAAATAAAAGTTTGTGTTCACATAATATGTGTACATAATACATAAACTGTATAATTATTATACGTACACATGCATGTATATATTCAAGAATTTGTTTAATATTTATAAATAAAATATATATTATTTTAATGATTTAAATATATATATATATATATATATATATATATATATATATATACAGTATATAAATGCAAATATTTCATATATATACATACATACATACATACATACATATATACACACGTATGTGTGTGTATTCAAATATACATAATAATTATACACAGCACACACGTATATATCATGTAAACACAAACTTTTATTTTGGATGTGATTAATTATGATTAATCGTTTAACAGCCCAAAAAATATAAATCAATAATAAAATAAATACGAAAAAAAGCATAAAGACCCTGATGACCCTCATGACTGTGGATCAAGTTCAATAAGTCTCTTAGAATGTTTTGTTTTTAATTATTAATGTTAACATTAACATTATTTTAAAACGCCCTAAAAACGTAATGTTTATCTAACTAACTAACTAACTAAAATATCATTATCAAATAAAATAATATTTTTACCATGACAAATTTTAAAAAAACAAGTATAAACATTTTACAAAGCTAGCTATATAAAACAAACATGCATACAATATATGTATTTTTAACAAGATTTTTTTATTTCATTTTAAATATTTTTAAACAAAATGTATTGTATTCTGGGGTCCAGGTTTGCTTTAAGGCCATCAGTAATCATTCACTACTCAATGGTGAACGTAGCAGGTGCTGTGTGTGATATTCTATGGCTAAATACAGCAGACATCATATGCCCACTGCTATAACTCAACTGAATCATCACCTTCTAAACATCAGAAAGATCAAAGTTGGATGGCATATACTTTGTTCCTCATTTAACCCGAGATGAATTTGGTTCCTAGCTCTACAGAGGTCACAGGAAGGTATAACATCCGATACCATTCTTTGAAAATGTACACAGAGAAAACTAGTCGCTCCTTTTTACTCCATGTAATGAGATTCCCAGCTAATCAGTGACTTTCCTGCGTTATCTCAGCCATCAGGACACTGGGGAGGATGTGTAACCGAGACAAAGGCTGATGTCATGGCGTGATGGATAAGATGGAGGTTTTGAGGGAGGGTGATGGAGAACGTTTTGATGTTGTATACAGCCCTATTCGATATGCAACGCTCAATTACAATCAGATTATTGTGAAATTGCATGGGGAAGTGGATGTACTTGAATATGAAGATAAAATATGGCCGTATGTTAGTGTGTGTGTCCGCCTTTCTGTGCGGGGGGTGATATCTGTAGAGTGAGGTTTCGGGAAGGTGAGAAAACATGATGGTGTGCACTCATCTAATGATCTAAATTGAAGTAGATGAGGTTCACTCACTCACTTTGAGTGGAGGTGTCTTTTACACTGAACTTCTGTGCAGCATGAATGGAAAAATGAGCTCATGCCTTCAAATACCACTGACTTCATTTGCTGACATTAGACAGAGGTTTGAGATCAGTGACAGGCTACCTGCTGCACTCCTGGAACAGAGGCGATGTTTATTTAATATAGCACTACACTTCAGCGATGTGATGCAGTATACCCGATTTTGCTTTCATTAAGTGAACAACAGGACTAAAGGTCCTGCTTAAAGAAAAAGACATCATATGAATAAATAAGCTTTCCATTGATGTATGGTTTGTTAGGATAGGACAATATTTAGCCGACATACAGCTATTTGAAAATCTGGAATCTGAGGGTGCAAAAAAAATCTAAATATTGAGAAAATCACCTTTAGTTGTTCAAATGAAGTCCTTAGCAAGGCATATTACCAATAATAATACATTTTTTATATATTTATTATATATTTAGAAATGTACAAAATATCTTCATGGAACATGATCTTAATATCCTAATGATTTTTTGCCATAAAAGAAATTCTGCCAGGACCACTATCATCAAAGATGATTGACAATTAGCATATAGTTTAGATCGGTGGTATGGTTCTGTTCTGGGCAAGAACACCCTGCACATCCATGCAGCCTAGCATGGATGAGAGCAAGGAGAGCAGTGATAAACCCCCCTAGGGTAAACAGAACAGAAACAACAATGTATTGCAGATAGCATTAATGTCAATATTAAAATGTACAGCCAAATTTGGGAATTCAGGGGAATCAGAATGCTAAATCGTGACTCATGAGAGGAGGAGCTGGGGATGGAGAAGGGTAATTAGCTCTGGAGAGACGCGAACACAGCTGATAATACTGAAGTATGAGAGTAGACATTAAATATATTTTTTGTGTCCCCATTTGCTCAAATAGCAAAAGAAAAACTCCACAATAATGATTTCACAACTTTCAAAAAGAGGAAAAAATAGAGTGAGATTGATAACGGCAGTGAAAAGAGAGAAGGATGTCCATTTTTACCATCACTCCAATGGACACTGTATTAGAAACAACCTCATAGCAGTGGTAACTTGTTTTTTGTAATTTGATGCAAAGGTAATGTAATACAAAGTATTAGTGTTATAAATGTACATAATAAAAATGAAATTACAAAAAACTTTGCAGGATTTACAATATTGATGACCATTAAAACGCGTCATCACAGTCTGTGAAAAGGGTCTATTGTTGCAGTAAATTTGCACAACATTCTTGAATGAATAATTCATAGATGCACGCCAGTCTGTTATTGCAGGGACATCGACTTTATATTTTCACACCCCTAAACATGATGCAGAACCAAACAAACTGTGATTGGTTGAGTTACATGTCAGTCAGACGGCTGACATCTCCATGTTTTTTTTTTTTTTTTTTTTTTTACATTTCAAATCCCTCAGTTCTCTCCGAAAAGCCAGGCCAATGTTGATTCTCGTTTTATTACAAACTTTTTTACGCTTTCTTTTTGCAAGCTGACTCTCCTCTGTTTGGCATTTTATTTTAAAACGGTTGATTGCCTGGAGGTTTGAAATTTAGCGTGTCACCCTTTCTCGCTCGTTGTAAAAACCACGTGAGCAGGTTCCCAGGTGTGCAGGATCACAAAACTCGTTCCTCCACTGTGAATAAATCACCATCTGAATGCACGAGTTTTATCACTGAGGTGGCATGCAAATGTATTTTTACAGACTTCCACGTGAGAAACAATTACCTTCCGAATAGGGCTGAGAAACGCACGGGCGAATGATGCTGCCTTCCTGTGCTATCAGAATTAACAAAATCGGCCCTTTGTTATTGCATGTGATAACCTCATGCTTTTGGAACATTTTGCAATGCATATTAATAAACGTGTTTAGGAAAAATATGTAATCTTTTTTTATTATGATTATTGTTATTATTTAATTATTTATTATTTATCAGGGATGGGCAATATCGGTCAATAAAAAATAAAAATAAAATA
This sequence comes from Paracanthobrama guichenoti, assembly GCA_018749465.1. Lineage (NCBI taxonomy): Eukaryota > Metazoa > Chordata > Actinopteri > Cypriniformes > Gobionidae > Paracanthobrama > Paracanthobrama guichenoti. The sequence goes on from CM031954.1 coordinate 3,402,080, forward strand.
ATTTTAGAAAAAAACCTCACCTGCCTAGCCTTGTACTTTGTCTGAAAACTTTGGCACCTGACTTGTTGCCTCGAATGCCTTACAGGTAGGGGAGAGTGGGATAAGCCTTTATCTTGGCAACTGTACACTTTAATTGTCATATGACCATATATTTTGGAACCACTCACAATTTCTGCCAGACTGTGAAAATGAGACGCACATGGGAGGATTGGAAGGCACCCATTTACTTTAAAAACTGTTTATGGCTTTTCAAAGTACATTTTTAGCATAACAGATGTAATGGCTGTTGCATCAAAGCAAATTTGTCCAGGTCTAAAATATTCATGATCCATATCCGTGATTTATTAATGTATAAAACCATGCAAATCATTTAGCTAAATATTAGCCTGAATTGGTAAGCTAGCTAGTTTAATCCAAAATGGGGCAAAGTGAGCCAAATGCTCTGGGGTAAATTGAGCCAGCATTTTAACTTACCCTACCATAAGGCACTGTGTTGTTAAAATGGTTTTACAAAAGAAGTACACAGAAGTCCCAGAAGATTCTTAATTATATATATATATATAATTTGTTAGTTTCAATGACATTCATTCATTCAGATTCAGTTTCTATTTAATTACATTTTTATTTCATTTTATTCAACAAACAAACTGTTCAAACTGATTTCAGACAGACTTCTGAGGAAGCGTAACGGTTTAATGATCTGCAGCAAAAGAGAGCGCTTTAGTGATAACTAAGCAAATATTTAGTTACTACAATAGTCATGTCTCACTAGAAATTACATCAAAAAAGGAAAACATTGGACAAAAACTTACATTTGCATACAAACTGACCAGCAACCGCAACTTCCAGATGCCATCTTTATTGCATTTCCTTTATTGTCCACCGAGGTGGAAATTTGTCTTAACACAGTGCCTTAAGGTAGGGTAAGTTAAAACACTGGCTCAATTTACCCCAGAACATTTGGCTCACTTTGCTGCCATTTTGGATTAAACTAGCTAGCTTACCAATTCAGGCTAACATTTAGCTAAATGATTTGCATGGTTTTATACATTACTAAATCACCAATATGGATCATACATTTTTTTTAGATCAACTGTCACAGAATGGAAAGCACAGGATTGTGGGATACCAAAGGCAGCAAAGGATAGGCCTACATCTATGTGTCACAGGTGTGTGCAGGCAGGAAGGCAAAAACAGGTAAATACAGTTCTCAAACATAGTTTAATATAAGGTATTCTCAAAGTAGGCAGACAGGTAATCACCACACATTTTAACATAACTGTGTCCAGACAAAGACTGAGTGAAAGGGGAGAACTTAAGTAGCAAACAGAAACGAGGTGATTAAACAGACACAGCTGAACTAAATGAACGCATAATGATGGTAACCATGGAGACAGACGAGTGGCGGGAAACTGAACAAAGAAACATGTGACAGACACTAACAAACTGAAAGACACTATGCTGCCTTCAAAAATCATTCAGATGAAGGTATCTCAGGAGACAGGAAGTGAAGCTAACATTGGATTCTGACATGCCTCCCTACCTTAGAATGCATCCTCCAAATGCAGAATTTTGTTCAGGTGTGTTAAACTCTGCAGGACAGTGTCCAGAACCAGCGTTGTCCATCCCTGATTTAGCCTATAATTATGTCATGTGTGCCTTTTGTTGATGACAACATGCTTCCGGAAAATTTTGCAATTCATAATAATAAACATGTTTGGGAAAGTACTGTGACGTTTTTGCTGCGGTTTTGTGTTTTAGGGTTTTTGGAGAAAATAAATCAAAAGAGCCTTTTCCTGAGCTTTTGTCCTGTTGTACCCTTCTTGGTCAGTAGGCCTATTATGTGAATTTTGACCAAATTCTTGATCAAATGATCCAGCTGGACTGACCAGTCACCTGTTTCTACAGTCAATGTGAGCCATCACACCTTGTGGATACATTTCATTACAGAGGACTGCAAGAAATATGGAGGCTTTTTTAGCCTTGAATGCTTCCCATAAACAAATGCCACTGTACTAGAGCACAGGTCCCACATGCCAAACATGCAGAATCCCAGCTGCCTTTCATAACCAGAGCCTAATGCAAGCCTGCCTTTAACATAGTAAAATGTTCACACCATTCTTCACATTCATGTCCTTTGTCATGAGTGACAAGGTTTGGAGAAAGTTAATGCCTGCTACTTAAAACAAGTACACATTGGATTAGAAAGCTATACACAAGTATCTTTAGGACTCATCAACAACAGTACTGAAAAGGTTGATGGTTTTGGTCCTACTTTACATATATACGAACATAAATGCAAAATGCTACAAGATATAAATCATAAAACAGAATCAATGAAACCCATTGAAACATATTTTCTCAGCTGTAAGAGGGTGTCAAGTTATACATCTGTGGTCAAGCTGAATGTTATCAGGCAACACAAAACCGGATAAGCCTAAACTAAACACTCAAACCTTTTTGTTTGCACTCCCAAATGGGCTTGTGTTCATTTAGAGGAAAATCTGGAGACATTGTTTATATTGCTCTGTTTGTACGAAGGCAGACTAATTACAACTCAAAATCTAACTGACTTTACAGTAATCCCTTCAGAAAACTCAACGCGGAAAAAGGAATCTGGATGGGAATTGCTATTCAGTGATTACAAACAGAGCCAAAACTCCCGCGACCCGCTGTTTTGTGCACACTTAACAGCTTATATTCACACTACCACGTGTAGCTCAGAGCATCATTTATTCCTTTACACACTCATACACACTTACATATTTTAACTTGGTGACTGCACATGGCAGATTAAAATCATTTGTAACACTAATTTATAGATAAAAGATCAAATACAGATAAAAGAGCCTGCTTGTTTTTACTCGCATTAGCATTAGCTGACCTAATCTGATTTATTTTTGCATTATTTGAGCTAAACATGCACACTTTATGACACCACTGTTGTCTGGTTGTATGCTTGATTTGAAATATGTTGTTTGAACATAATTTCAATCAAACGTTTTGGAGATTTCAATCTTTGCCTATTATATACAAGCTGTACTATATGACTGAAAATATCTGCCTGTAGGCATTACAAAATGGCTGCCGCTGCCACCAAGTGAGCAGTGGTTCACAACCAGGGAGCGTCAACAAACTTCCAAGGAGGCCTCAAAATGATTTAAAATAAGTCAAAACAAATAATACAAAAAATATATATTTTTCATTCATACACTTTTGAAGAACCAAGGTTTCCACTGCTTTGGAAAACCTAGATATATGAGGTAGTCTAATTTTAAAAGTGTAATTTCTAGACCTGGAAAACTCATATATTTCCCATCAATGTTAATAAAAAAAAATTAAAAAAAACATGTCGCTAAAATATTTTTGTTTAGAAATTGAGTAAAATATATTTCACAATATATAATGTAATAGTAGGCTAAATCACAAATAACTGGAAAAGTCAGGGTCTTTAAATATTTTTGTTGACAATATGGGGTTTAAGAGTCAAAAAGTTTGAGAACCACTGCCTCAAAAGGGACAATAGAACAGGCGTATAAAACGTTGAATTCTTTGCATGTGGTATTTGTAACACAGAAACTTTGAGTTGCTTCAGCATTGCAGTTTTCAACTTCGATATCGCTCTTCCCTATGACTCCTTCTGTGGCCCAGACACAAGTGTATTACTATAGCTGATGTACATGTGATTTTGTTTTGTCCTTAAATTAGCATGGAAATGGCCTGGAAAATGGGCTATAAATGGAAATGTCAGCTAGTTGGCTGAACCAACAATTGAGCATGTAAACAAAAGCCACATTGTCAAAGACGCTAACAACACTCCTCTGTGTCTTCATGCTGCCCCGATCCCACCAGATTTAGAAGAAACACACAAAAAAAACGGTCTTCTCCATGGACTCCTGATGTGCTGCTGGCAGCCAGAGAAAAGCTGTCGGAGGGAATAAGAGGGAAAGGTCATTGTGTCTGATGTATACATTCAGCTGGGCTAGTGCAGCTGTGCGGGCATCAGAAAGATCTCGCTGGAGGACAGGCCTATTGTGCCAGTCTGATTGATCCTCTATGGCACAGAGCTTACGGAGAGACCCTGACTTTAACAGGGACAGGGCCTGTTGACAAACAAGCAGGCCTCTGTCTGAAGCAGGAGATTGAGGCTGCAGGTGCTTGGGCCATGCTTGGATTGAGGCGCGTATGCCTGCTCAGATGCCAGCGGAGGCATTTCCTGCCTAGTCTGACATAGTCAGGCATCCTGGCAACGGCCAAACACCAAGCAGGAATGAATAAAAGGCGAGGGCTGGTATCGAAGCCACATAAATGCCCATCAGACTTACAAAACTTAGAAAGAGGCACACTTTAAAACATCCACACAGTAATTCAACTGTACAATTGTAAAAAAAATTAAGGTTCTTTACTGGCATTGATAGTTCCATGAAGAACCTTTAACACCAATGGAACCTTTCCATTGCACAAAAGGTTTTTTATAGTGGAAAGTTCTTTAAGTTTTTGAAATGTTCTTCAGACTAAGAAAAAAATCTTATTTTAAGAACCTGTTCACCAAATGGCTCTTTGGGGAACCCAAAATGGTTCTTCTTATGACATCATAGCGAAAACCACCTTTTGGAACGCTCTTTAGGTTATCAATATGTTCTTCAAACTAACATTTTTTTTTTTCTTTTAAGAACTGTTCACTGAATGGCTCTTTAGGGAACCCAAAATGATTCTTTTATGGCATCACTGCAAAAAACACATTTTGGAACCTTCTTTAGGTTGATAATATGGTCTTCGAGCTAAGAAAAAATGGTTCTTTTAAGGAATGCATGGTTCTTTGGAGAAGATTTTGCTCTGAAAACCCTCTTTTGGAACCTTTTTTTAAGAGTGTAGCATGACACAATGATATTCAAACTTTCAGATACAAAGACAAACAGCTACAAATAGGCATGATCACCGTCTGCGTCTCATTTTATACTATCCCGCAGAGTTGAGTATTCCACAGGGGTTAGAAAGAAATCATTTAACGTGAGCTGGTGCAGAGCAGCAGGCATAGACAGTGTGACACAATGACCCGGTGCCAGAGAGTATAAATCTGGCACAGCGTCTGCCATCACACCACACTATGATTTACAACAGACCGCAGAGCAACAGACAGGTCGATCCGCTCCTTTACTCTATGCTAGCATTTATATCTGCTACTACTGTAAATAAATGAATGTTTCAAGCCTAATGGACTATCTAACCCAAATGGATAAGGTGAACAAAAATAAAAATATATATAGTGAAATATAAACATGCATGGTTTAAAATCAGCTAAACTGAAGGAAATCAGGGGACGTGCACACAGGCGCCTTGGTTTCTGCTGTACAGGATACAAGGGAGCCTGGCTCCAAATTTGGCAACGTGGCATAAAAAGGATGTCAGATAAGTAAGCGGCCAGCACGTCTATGGGGCTTATTTTTAGTCTTAGTATTTAGTAGAGGATTGAAGAAAAAGTTTGTCCCCCGCCCTTGCCCGCATGCCCTGCTCCCGAGTTTCACACGGCACTGTTTGCACTGGGAATCTCCTTCCAGTTGACATGGCCCAGCCCGGTGAGCTGCCCTTCCTCACACCCTCAGTGCACTGTAAACATCCCAGGGTCAGCACCTTACCAAGCGCCTGCCTATGCACACACTTAACTTCCTGTTTACTCTAAATGCTACAAGCCCCACTGGACATGCCATATTATTGTCTATGGTGTGGAAAGGGGGATTTTGTCTCATACATTGTCTGTATATTTATATAGAGATAGTTTTATATGATATATTATTTTATATATAAGACAGGTCAAGAGAAAAGATAAATATTTGGCAGGAAAAATGTGAGCATACGTTTCATGGCTTGAACACATGGCTCAGCCCTGGCAAGGGAGATAATGGAAATCCCAACAGGGGGTCAAAGTACAGAGTGTACGCCAAGGCTTCACATGATTTCATGTTATTTTGATGTTTTATTGCTTAAATTTATGATTCATATTTATTTACTTATTTTCATGTTTCATGAAATTATTTACAATTTATTTAAGTAATAACAATAATAATAAAATAATTTAAAACCCTTACCATAATTACCAACATTGACAATTCTTGCTTTTATGGAATATTGGAGTAGGCTATTTATTATAAATGATTTTATGCACAGTATTATTATTATTATTATTATTAATTAATCAATATGCCCTCGTAATCTTAAAATAACTTCCCCTCTTGCAATGACATCTGTTTTGATCTGATGACGTATTTTTCGGCTGGAAGGCGGGACAACCTGTCACTCACATGAGATCACAGCAATAGCAATATACTACGATCCAATCAATTCCCGATGGACAAAATCAAGTCCCACCCTAAACATTTTTTCTGGTTCGTGAAGCCGTTTCACTTTGTTAGGCCTACGTCATAATTGGGATTGGGAAGTAAAGATTATCTCAACTTCCGTTTCATGCCAACTAATGGGTTTTATATTTTGTGGACAACATAAATAGCTTTTCAATAAACACAATAACAGCCCCTGAAAGAGCATAATAAAAATCCAAGCAAGTCTATTACTTTTTTATGTGCATGCTATATATTTATTTGGGAGAATACCTCACAAAGCAGTGTTTTGACTTGGCCTACTAGACTTAAGTTACAAGTTACCTTCTAGATATCTATTTTTAATCAGAGACATACATATGTGAGTAAACATTGCCCTGACATGAAGTTTAGAAAGAATAGAGGGCTTGTTCTACGATGGGGTGGAGTGTTTGTGTGTGCTAAGGAACAACCATCCTTGGCTCCTATTATTTCTCATTCATCTCTCACATCACATGGATGACTGGCACTAACTGAAAACACACACTAGAACTAGGTTCTGTGACCAGCAGTTCAGGTTCAGAGAACCGCCTTACACACAGCCAGAAAAAGACAAAGGCGGCTGTAAGTGATATATTGGTCATAAACCACACGCCAATGAATTTATGTGAGAGAAAAAAAAAACCTCTTTGTGTTAGATATAGGTATGTTAATATTATGTAGGTATTAAATGTGCTATGTTTCTGTTTATGCTATTCTTTTACAAACATACACTTAAAATACCCAACACACACACTTTCACTATTTGTGTGGGGACTCTCCATAGACATAATGGTTTTTATACTGTAACTGTATATTATATCCCCTTATACTACCCCTACCCATCACTGAAAACTTTCTGCATTTTTACATTTTACAAAACTAATTTTGAATGATTTATAAGCTTGTTTCCTCATGGCTTGTTTCTTCCATGAGTCAGTGTATGCATTCAGGTTGAAGACCCCACCGGGATAGAAAAACATGAAGACACACAATATAACACATAAGTGTAACACTCTTTTATAAGAAGTTTTAGTTTAGTTGCCACAATTTTATATTGCTAACACTGTAGTAACGTTAATTATAGTTCTCCAGAATCGTCACACACACCGCTGATGTTCCAAAATGTCCGCACACAACGCATGAAATGGCCAAACATTAAAAGAGTACTAAGTAACTTCCAAAACGTTGTTTACAAGAAGTTTAATGTACTAGAGAACGTCATTTTATAATGGAAAGTATGTATCGCTGTTTGCACATTTCGCTCCAGACTGTACACTCATTTATACACTTCTGAGATTGCAAGCTCCATTCACTGCTGTCCCGAGCCCAGCAGCCACCACGTGATGTTTTCGCAAGCTGTATCTGTTGTTAATAGAGCAAACGCTGAAAACAACCATAAAAACATTCCTGCTGGGGCAAGTTTTTATGAATGGCATTTTTTCTTCTTCGACTTTCCCCTTTTTTGTGAATGAAAAACAACTGGAAACGTACTAGGGAAAACCCTTGGGATTCTCGAGCGCCGATTGGCTAAAAGAATGCAAGCTCCGCCTCCGCTCGTTAAACGTCGAAACTGATTGGTTGGAGTGTGCAGAGAGGTTTCATTCATAAGGAAGGACAAAGAAAAGAAATTTGAGCTCTTGAAAGAGAAAATCCACCAATCAAAATCCTTCAGACTAAGCGAACATCCGACAGCAAGAAAAGCAAGTTAAAGCCAGCAGTATGATTTAGGAAATTTTTTTATTTTTTTCTTTAATCAACGCGCTGTGGCCACACATACTGTATATCCCACTAAAAATTAAAAAAAGTTTGCCTTTAAAAATGTGAAACTCACTATCTTGCAGAGAAAATAGAGTTAGAAATAACAGAAATTATAATGACAAGCTAAACGGATTAAAACAAATACGTTTTACAGTCATCACATAAATCTATAGATAATATAAAACAATATAATATTTATTTTCGTCGTTTCTATCCTTTTAGGCCACCGGTAAAGAATAACTCTTACACTATACCAGCATAAACGTGGCATTTAGGCTACAACAGCTAGTTGTCAGATTATCCGTGTAAAATGTTTTTACCCCACAAAATCCATAGCAAACTCTTTAGACAATAGCGTCTTGCCTCAAATGAAGCAAAGAGCAGGTCTCGAGCTGTCCAAACTGGGATTTAGAAGAGAGCAGTGTGTGTTTATACGCACGCTGGTGGTTTTTTTGTGAATGGAGCTCATTACGTATGCAGCCTTCTCGCGCTCCATTCACAAACTGCTGCTGCTGCTGCCTCTGTCCGTCTTCCTTCCCCTCTCAGTCTGCGTGGATCTCATTAAAACACAGCCTAAATGACCACAAACGGTTAAGGCATGGATTGTAAGATGGATGGATATCTGGACCAGCAAGTGCCTTATACTTTAGCTAATGTGAGTATGGCTTTATTCACTTCAAAGCTTCGTTGCGCTTCACGCGGGGATGTTGTGCTGTTTCTCTGTCGTCGTTGCATGTGATTTGTTTTAAGCAAGCGCTGTTGCGATGAAAACTGCTTTCAGTTTGGGCTGAAACAAAGTAAAACTGTAGCAAGTAGCCTACTACATATTCTATTTCTCCATGTTGTACGTTGTGCTCAAAAGGTAAAGTTGAATCCTTTCAGCAAAAGCTTTTCTCAAAATTGAATCTTACTTGAAAGGAAATCACAACTTCCCTTTTCAGGATGCTTGAAATCTCAGTGTTTTCTAATGTACTGATTTAATGCACTAAATGAAGTTTTGATGTTGAATGGGTATCATCCTAAACTATCCTATGACAAAAAAGAAAAGAAGAAAGTATTTAGTCTTGACAGTCAGTGCATTGTAGCAATCATCACTTTTACTGTTTCTTTTAAAAATGTCTAGTTCTCTATAGTGGGTTTAAAGGAAATATCCATCCTTTTCATTATGAAGTTACACTCTTCTTCACTGTGTGTATGTGTTTTTTCACTTGCATAATGTTGTTTCTGTTTTGTAGAGGTCGCAAGGAAATGGGCCCCTAAATAGACTGTTGATGGCGACGAAAAGGAAATACATGGACACCGAATTACCCCCTCAGGAATCTGAAGGTAAAGTACCAAGCAAGTTTAATAAATTAGATATTGTTTTATCTACACTGGCTTAGTAGTCAGGACAGTGACAGTAAAAAGGCAGATTTGACAAGTGAATGAGTTTTTTTTTTTTTTTTAAATGCTGTTTAGACTTATTTTTCTTATAATTAGATAAACAAATACATACAAAAATTAAATATATAGCTCATAGATTAGATCAGCATGACAATGATTTCGGTTTCTTTTTTAGATCTCTTTCAGGATTTAAGCCAACTTCAGGAGACGTGGCTCACCGAAGGTATGTGCCTATTCTAAGCGTGTATTGTGTGTCTGTATTGCAATAAATATGTCCCTCTAGTGGCAATAAGCTAGGAAATGTCACATGGGGACATGCTATAGCAAGTGCACACTTCTCAGAGTTTTACAAAAAAGCAAAAACAAAAAACAATAGAAAGACTATTCAGAATGGGGTGGCTTATTTGCACAAATAAGGCAGGACAGCAGTTACAAATTCACGTTTTCAGTTCAGAAAGAAATATATTTTTGATAGGCATGATATAGTATTTAAGGCATAGATTTAAGATTAGTTTTGCTGTACAGGACAATCGTCGCGTCAGCATAATCGTTGCAAATGTGTTGCTTTTGTTAAGTGTACAAAAATGCCTTGATTGCACAATGCTGCTGGTTACATTTTATCGAAAAATCCTGACAAAGGCTCTTAAAGCCAGTACACCCAGGCAAAGCAAACAAACAGCATCAAAGCTAGACAGTCAGGAGGCAAATAGTTGAAATGAACCCTGCCAGAAACAATTTACTGTGTACATGTCAGAGTGTGGAGAACACAAAGGCTGCTCTCAATGAGACCGGGTGGCTGGAACCCTGCTGTTTTGAATGAATTATACATCTGTCCCATAGCAGAAAACCCTCATATGTATTTTAGGAGAATAATTAAGAGGTGAAATGAATGCAATTTTAAACAATTGCAATGAACGATGATTTTGCGCACATTTAGCTTATATTAGTGAGAATGTTAATAATATATATAATATATAAAATGTATATGTGTGTGTGTGTGTGTGTGTGTGTTATCTCCCTTGTTCATTCCTTGGATCTTGTATCTCGTTTTTGCCATATGCTGTCTCATATACAAAGGATTTTTATTACATTATTAGGCCATTTACCTTTAGTCTGAGTTCTCAGTATACTGTGTCATCCTCAGAGCAGAACTATCTGCTATTATTATGCAGGTTTAAACTGTGAACTTCACACATCAGTCAGGAGACAGAGAGGAGGTGTTGACCATAAACCAGAAACAATAGAGAATCATCCCTGACTCCACAAAGTACACTGAAATTTAACAGGTGAAGCACAATCGCTTGATGTATCCCTCAGTTGTAACTCGCTTTGGATCATTCAGTGTAACACTTTAGCTGCAATGAAGTTTGAACAACATTATTTTAGTGTTTTGAGAGTACAGAGCAAAGGACAACTTTATTGGTCACACACAATTGCTTTTTAAAAGCAGCCACATTTTTTGCTGGCCATGAACTTTCTTTCTTTCTTTCTTTCTTTCTTTCTTTCTTTCTTTCTTTCTTTCTTTCTTTCTTTCTTTCTTTCTTTCTTTCTTTCTTTCTTTCTTTCTTTCTTTCTTTCTTTCTTTCTTTCTTTCTTTCTTTCTTTCTTTCTTTCTTCTGGTTGGAAGGAAAGACTCATAATCAGGTGATTATGATGAGTAATTCATCATATTGTTAAAACAAACACTGCTGCAGGGGTTTTGCACTTAAAAGAGTAAGATAAGACATTGAAGGAAGCCAAAAGTTGTTAATAGAAAAGCTTGTCCAGTCATGTGAGTATTCTTTACATTTTAAGACAGCTCCTCCAAGGATCTGCCGAACCAAAAAAAAGTCATTCAGGTTCCCTCAAAGAAAAAGGAAACATGTCTCTATGCTTGCACAGACAAACTTTGGTCTTGTGCTGACTTGCATTTCAAAGCCCTTGACAAGATGTTCCTGGAAGTTCATTGACTTGAAACACACACACACACACACACACACACACACACACACACACACACACACACACACACACACAGACACTCCCACAGATATACACAGACACATAGTTTGATGTGACCACGTATGTGTGCGCACACACACACACACACACACACACACACACACACACACACACACACACACACACACACACACACACACACACACACACACACACACACACACACACACACACAGACACTCCCACAGATATACACAGACACATAGTCTGATGTGACCACGTATGTGTGCGCACACACACACAAACTATGGAGAGAAATCGGGTTGGTTTCGATTAAAGAGCTTGAGGGACTCATTAAATTGATATTTTTTTTATCTATCTAAAAAATTGCGTGTGTTCCTTTTCAAAAAAAGTTAAAACATGTCTAAATGATTTATTGCTTGATCTGGTGGGCCAAATATTGGCTTTAGCCTTGTCTCATAAAAACAGCCTTACTAATCTTCCTCGGGGCAGAAAAGAAGAAAACTTAAATGGCTCTAATATAATTACAGTATAGCAACAGGATAAGAGCAGCATCTATGAAATTAATGTAATTTCTATGAGCATGCTCAAAGGGGCATCAGTACTGTTTCCGTCACACAGGAAGTGCCAGATTAATGTTAAAGAGATGGATTTAAATCTCCCATCGTTCTGTTTTTTGTGTTTATGGTCGGCGGGCTGAAACGGGAGAGGGAATACATCCAAGAAAAAAGAAGACTGTTGAAGTTTCATACACTAGCCCACGTGATTAAGAGCTATTGCATGTCAGAAATAAAAAAGAACAGTGGACAAAAGAGGAAGAACTTATGTTTATTTTGCTCGTGCCTTTTATTGAGCCATGAAACACACTGAGAATGTTTATAATAAATTTTTTTGTGAGTACATTTATCTATTATTATCATTATTTTTGTATTATTATTATTAAACCAGTTTAAGGGCAAATATGTCGTGGTGCTTAAAGGGAAGCTGGTTTGAAATAAAGCTGAGAATTAAGAATCACACACTTTATATCTCACAATTCTGACTTTATATTACTCAATTCTGACTTTATATCACTCAATTCTGACTATATCTCGCAATTCTGACTTTATATCTCAAATTCTGACTTTATATCTCATATCTCTTAATTCTGACTTTATATCACAAATTCTGACTATATCTTATAATTCTGACTTTATATCTCGCAATTCTGACTTTATATCTCGCAATTCTGACTTTATATCACTCAATTCTGACTTTATATCTCTGACTTTATATCTCGCAATTCTGACTTTATATCTCGCAATTCTGACTATATCTCACAATTCTGACTATATCTCACAATTCTGACTTTATATCACACAATTCTGACTTTATATCTTGTAATTCTGACTTTATATCACTCAATTCTGACTTTATATCTCTCAATTCTGACTTGATATCTTCCAATTCTGACTTTATATCTGCAATTCTGACTTTATATCTCGCAATTCTGACTTTATATCTCGCAATTCTGACTTTATATCTCGCAATTCTGACTTTATATCTCATGCAATTCTGACTATATCTTATAATTCTGACTTTATATCTCGCAATTCTGACTTTATATCTCTTAATTCTGACTTTATATCACTCAATTCTGACTTTATATTTCTCAATTCTGACTTTATATTTCTCAATTCTGACTTTATATTTCTCAATTCTGACTTTATATCTCACAATTCTGACTTATATCACACAATTCTGACTTTATATCTCACAATTCTGACTTTATATCACACAATTCTGACTATATCTCACAATTCTGACTTTATATCACTCAATTCTGACTTGATAACATAATTCTGACTTTATATTTCTCAATTCTGACTTTATATCACACAATTCTGACTTTATATCTCACAATTCTGACTTTATATCTCACAATTCTGACTTTATATCTCACAATTCTGACTTTATATCTTCCAATTCTGACTTTATATCACACAATTCTGACTTTATATCTCACAATTCTGACTTTATATCTTCCAATTCTGACTTTATATCACACAATTCTGACTTTATATCTTGTAATTCTGACTTTATATCACACAATTCTGACTTTATATCTCACAATTCTGACTTTATATCTCACAATTCTGACTTGATAACATAATTCTGACTTTATATCTCACAATTCTGACTTTATATCTCACAATTCTGACTTTATATCACTCAATTCTGACTTGATAACATAATTCTGACTTTATATTTCTCAATTCTGACTTTATATCTCACAATTCTGACTATATCTCACAATTCTGACTTTATATCTCACTTTATATCTCACAATTCTGACTTTATATCTCACAATTCTGACTTTATATCTCACAATTCTGACTTTATATCTCACAATTCTGACTTGATAACATAATTCTGACTTTATATCACTCAATTCTGACTATATCACACAATTCTGACTATATCACACAATTCTGACTTGATAACATAATTCTGACTTTATATCACTCAATTCTGACTATATCACACAATTCTGACTATATCACATAATTCTGACTTTATATCTCGCAATTCTGACTATATCTCTAATTCTGACTTTATATCACTCAATTCTGACTTTATATTTCTCAATTCTGACTTTATATTTCTCAATTCTGACTTTATATCTCACAATTCTGACTTTATATCCCACAATTCTGACTTTATATCACACAATTCTGACTTTATATCACTCAATTCTGACTATATCACACAATTCTGACTTGATATCATAATTCTGACTTGATATCATAATTCTGACTTTATATCACTCAATTCTGACTTTATATCTCACAATTCTGACTTTATATCACACAGTTCTGACTTTATATCTCACAATTCTGACTTTATATTTCTCAATTCTGACTTGATAACATAATTCTGACTTTATATCTCACAATTCTGACTTTATATCTCACAATTCTGACTTTATATCACTCAATTCTGACTTGATAACATAATTCTGACTTTATATTTCTCAATTCTGACTTTATATCTCACAATTCTGACTATATCTCACAATTCTGACTTTATATTTCTCAATTCTGACTTGATAACATAATTCTGACTTTATATCTCACACAATTCTGACTTTATATTTCTCAATTCTGACTTGATAACATAATTCTGACTTTATATCACTCAATTCTGACTATATCACACAATTCTGACTTGATATCATAATTCTGACTTGATATCATAATTCTGACTTGATATCTCACAATTCTGACTTTATATCTCACAATTCTGACTTGATAACATAATTCTGACTTTATATCTCACAATTCTGACTTTATATCACTCAATTCTGACTTTATATCTCACAATTTGACTTTATATCTCACAATTCTGACTTTATATCACACAATTCTGACTTGATATCTCACAATTCTGACTTGATATCTCACAATTCTGACTTGATATCTCACAATTCTGACTTTATATTCACTCAATTCTGACTTTATATCACTCAATTCTGACTTTATATCACTCAATTCTGACTTTATATCACTCAATTCTGACTTTATATTACTCAATTCTGACTATATCTCATAATTCTGACTATATCACGCAATTCTGACTATATCTCACAATTCTGACTTTATATCTCACAATTCTGACTTTATATTACTCAATTCTGACTTTATATCTCGCAATTCTGACTATATCTCTGCATAATTCTGACTATATCTCGCAATTCTGACTTTATATCTCGCAATTCTGACTATATCTTATAATTCTGACTTTATATCTCGCAATTCTGACTATGTCTCGCAATTCTGACTTTATATCTCGCAATTCTGACTTTATATCTCACAATTCTGACTTTGTCACGCAATTCTGATTATCTTATAATTCTGACTTTATATCACGCAATTCTGACTTTATATCACTCAATTCTGACTATATCTCACAATTCTGACTTTATATCTCACAATTCTGACTTGATATCACACAATTCTGACTTTATATCTCACAATTCTGACTTTATATCACGCAATTCTGACTTGATATCTCGCAATTCTGACTTGATATCACACAATTCTGACTTTATATCACGCAATTCTGACTTGATATCACACAATTCTGACTATCTCATAATTCTGACTTTATATCTCATAATTCTGACTATATCTACGCAATTCTGACTTGATATCTCGCAATTCTGACTTTATATCTCGCAATTCTGACTTTATATCTCACAATTCTGACTTTATATTCACTCAATTCTGACTTTATATTCACTCAATTCTGACTTTATATCTCACAATTCTGACTTGATATCACTCAATTCTGACTTTATATTCACTCAATTCTGACTTTATATTCACTCAATTCTGACTTTATATCACTCAATTCTGACTTTATATCTCACAATTCTGACTTTATATCTCACAATTCTGACTTTATATCACTCAATTCTGACTTTATATCACACAATTCTGACTTTATATCACTCAATTCTGACTTTATATCTCACAATTCTGACTTGATATCTCTCAATTCTGACTATATCTCATAATTCTGACTTTATATCTCTTAATTCTGACTTTATATCTCACAATTCTGACTATATCTTATAATTCTGACTTTATATCTCACAATTCTGACTTTATATATCTGTAATTCTGACTTGATATCATAATTTGACTTTATATCTCACAATTCTGACTTTATATCTCACAATTCTGACTTTATATCACTCAATTCTGACTTTATATCTCACAATTCTGACTTTATATCTCACAATTTGACTTTATATCTCACAATTCTGACTTGATATCTCACAATTCTGACTTGATATCTCACAATTCTGACTTTATATCTCACAATTCTGACTTTATATCTCACTCAATTCTGACTTTATATCACTCAATTCCTGACTTTATATCACTTCTGATTCTGACTTTCTGATATCTCTCAATTCTGACTATATCTCATAATTCTGACTATATCACGCAATTCTGACTATATCTCACAATTCTGACTTTATATCTCACAATTCTGACTTTATATTACTCAATTCTGACTTTATATCTCGCAATTCTGACTATATCTCGCAATTCTGACTTTATATCTCGCAATTCTGACTTTATATCTCGCAATTCTGACTTTATATCTCTCTTTGACTATATCTTATAATTCTGACTTTATATCTATAATTCTGACTATGTCTCACAATTCTGACTTTATATCTCGCAATTTGACTTTATATCTCACAATTCTGACTTTGTCACGCAATTCTGATTATCTTATAATTCTGACTTTATATCACGCAATTCTGACTTTATATCACTCAATTCTGACTATATCTCACAATTCTGACTTTATATCTCACAATTCTGACTTGATATCACACAATTCTGACTTTATATCTCACAATTCTGACTTTATATCACGCAATTCTGACTTGATATCTCGCAATTCTGACTTGATATCACACAATTCTGACTTTATATCACGCAATTCTGACTTGATATCACACAATTCTGACTATCTCATAATTCTGACTTTATATCTCGCAATTCTGACTTTATATCAAGCAATTCTGACTATATCTCATAATTCTGACTTGATATCTCGCAATTCTGACTTTATATCTCACAATTCTGACTTTATATCACACAATTCTGACTTTATATTCACTCAATTCTGACTTTATATCTCACAATTCTGACTTGATATCACTCAATTCTGACTATATCTCATAATTCTGACTTTATATCTCATAATTCTGACTTTATATCTCACAATTCTGACTATATCTTATAATTCTGACTTTATATCACTCAATTCTGACTTTGTCACGCAATTCTGATTATCTTATAATTCTTACTTTATATCACGCAATTCTGACTATATCTCATAATTCTGACTTTATATTTCTCAATTCTGACTATATCTCATAATTCTGACTTTATATCTCGCAATTCTGACTTGATATCACTCAATTCTGACTATCTCATAATTCTGACTATATCTCATAATTCTGACTATATCTCATAATTCTGACTTTATATCTCGCAATTCTGACTTTATATCTCGCAATTCTGACTTTATATCTCGCAATTCTGACTTTATATCTCACAATTCTGAATTTATATCTCGCAATTCTGACTATATCTCGCAATTCTGACTTTGTCACGCAATTCTGATTATCTTATAATTCTTACTTTATATCACGCAATTCTGACTTGATATCACTCAATTCTGACTATCTCATAATTCTGACTATATATCTCACAATTCTGACTTTATATCACTCAATTCTGACTTTATAGCTCGCAATTCTGACTATATCTTATAATTCTGACTTTATATCACGCAATTCTGACTTGATATCTCATAATTCTGACTTTATATCTCACAATTCTGACTTTATATCAAGCAATTCTGACTATATCTCGTAATTCTGACTATATTTTGCAATTCTGACTTGATATCTCGCAATTCTGACTTGATATCACGCAATTCTGACTATATATACTTTTATTTATTATTTTATTTATTAGCATATTAACAGTGACTTGTCGAGCCTTTTCCCCAGCTGTATTGAATAGCAGTCCTTGGAATTATATTCCATTATTGAACCAGTCTGCAAATTCACAAATCCACAAAAAGTAGAGTCAGCAAAACCACATACATTATTATTAATACCCTTTATGGGACATTATTGATTGTTACTGTACATTGTTATGCAATCGGTATGCAAGACATATCCATAGCTTTTGTTTGTGTCTGTAGATTTCACCCAGCACAACCTTTAAAGAAACTCACAGCCATTTGAAGCTTAACAGAATCTATTTGCTTTTAATTTGACCATAAACACCTAGGAAATTACTATACTCATTGCCAGACACATTAATCTTCTGATCGTATGCATGCCAATTCTCCGACGTGAAGAAAAGGTTCAAAGCAACCCTTTCCTTTTCTGAGGCTCATTAAACTTTAGGAACTGCACTCTTCTTCTACTTTCCCTTAACCTTATCTTCTCTATTCTTTCTCTTGCTCCTTTCTCTCCTCAAACACTTATTGCTTGACCTTAAAAGCCAGCGTTCAAAGACTTCAAAGCAGGTGATGAATTCCAGAACACTTCACCAAGCAGAGCTCATCAACATTGTCTGAGAATGTCCTTCAGATTTTTTTTTTTTTTTTATGTGCGCAAGAAGAGACATTTAGTATTAACGATACACTGCTACATGTACTCTCTTCTGAATCGTTTCTTATGTTGAAACATGCTTACGATGGTTAAGCGAGTTAATTGGCTACATCAGCTTGAAAGTCTGTAAATCCATCAGCAGGGTCGGGCTAGAGTGTTGGTGATGAGTAGGGGGAGGACATCACTTCTTGTGGTCTGACATTGATCACCTTTTTGTTTAAATAAGGCCTGTATATGATACAGATGTGTGGGAGTGCCAGACACGCAAGTGTTAAGTTTTGCACCAAATGAATTTTCAATGCAACATTTTTATCTTTGATAATTAGGTTGCAGGATTAGCATAATGATGTGGCAAGAATAACCCTTTTACCAATCAAGTCGACCTTGCTTTCCACACACCCTAAACTCAAAATTTTTGTCATCTTCATCTACAAATCACTGCCTGTTCATTTCAGTTGATGTTAAGCTGGAGGAATAAAAGAAAACCGTATCACTTAATTAACAAACTTTTTTTATGCTTTTTTCATGTCACTTAAGAACTAAGGGTACATTAACATGACTGCCATGTAATGCAACCACAGTTTGTTTTGTTCCACGTCATGTTTAGGGGCTTGAAAAATTAAAGTCGATGTCCCTGCAATAACAGACCGGCGTGCATCTATAAATTATTAATTCAAGAATGTTGTGCAAGTTTACTGCAACAGTGGAGCCACAAACTTCACATGCTTTTGAAAATCCAGCGTTTAGTTGATCCTGGTAAGCGCTCATTGTCACAGTTGTAAACACGACGGCGTTCTTCTTCCACAAGGAAGTTTGGCGTTACGGCATTTGTTTCCAGGCTGACCGTTAAAGAATGCAACAGGCGTATCTCGTGGACATCCTGTAGAATTCAACCAATCAGATGACGACTTTGAAACTCAAGAAGTGTTTCCAGAAAAGTGTACCATATCCGTCAAACGTTCAGCCAGACTAACAACAATGTTCTAAAAACGTAACAGTTTTTCCTTTGCGATATCAGCAACACAATATCAAAATGATCCCTGTTCACGACTAAAAACACTGTATTATGCATGCCAGGCCAGTAGTTGGCAATATCACTTTGTAAAGAAACACTACTCGTCTATAGACTGAAAACAATACGCATGTGCATGACATAATCGTTTTCGTGAATTCACCTTTTTATAGTTTACATTGAAATGAATGCGGCCAATTTTCATGCGGCCAAAACGGTGTTGTCATGTAAATGAATGAATGAATGAATGAATGAATTAAAATTATGTTGTATAAACGGCCCCAAAGTGAACCAGAAAAAGCACGGATGCTCCTTGGATGGATGGATGGATGGAGATAGATAGATAGATAGATAGATAGATAGATAGATAGATAGATAGATAGAGATAGATAGATAGATAGATAGATAGATAGATAGATAGATAGACGTAAAGCTTAAGCACAGTCAGAAATACAAGTAAAAAGAAGAGGAGAGCAAATTTTAATCGAAGAGTAATAATAGCCCATCTACTGTTCATCTGATGGAATTCAGCAGTAATCAAGATATCTGCACACACACTCAGTGGTGATATTGATCTGCTGCCTGTGGAAAAGTGCTGGCACATGGAAAAGTGGAGGTGAAGGTCACGGGCTGTCCAGAGGCAGTAACTCAGGTTTCATTCTAGGGATGATGAAGGAATACACAGGCTAGGCTAATGGACAGCCCATCCCATCATCAAATCACAATGTCCATTTAGGCTATGTGTGCTTTGAAAAATGACTTGGTTTTGAAGGCATATTTTGAGTCCGATCTCTGAGTCGACAGGAACTCAGTGGTCTGTTTAGGGTCAGAGATACAACATATTTAACATTGATGTATGAGGTTGATCCTAAATTTAGGTATGATTATACTAAATTATAGTTATTTATAAATTTACTTTTTCTATTTTTGTTTTAATTAATTTTTATTTTCCACCAATTCACCCCAAACAGAAACTTCTAGAATCAATAGTAATATTTAGGAAAAGTGCATTTCTACTTTGTGGTAAAACTTGGTAAGCCAGGATAATACACTGGGTTTCAGAGGAACTTCATAAAAGAATATAATTATATATTATGTCATTATATAGTAATAATCCTTATTTTAACGTTTTGGTGGTCTCTGCAGCTCAAGTTCCTGACAACGATGAGCAGTTTGTTCCTGACTTCCACTCAGAGAACTGTAAGTACAGCATCCCTTTTGATTTACGTCTTAAGCATGAACATTAATGAAGTAGAAACCTGAGAGGGTGAGAGAAAACCAAAACAAAAAGATAAAGAAAAGGAAGTAGGCTTGTCCTCCAGTTATTTGTCCAAAAAGTGACTGACTGACAAACTGCTGGAGGCTGAGGCGTGGAGGTTTTCGGGTGAACAGTCCTGTTCTCATGCTCTGTGTAACAGAAACACTCGATACATAACCTGCTACACTTACACTGACGCATTTGGATGTTCATACTAAAGAGCACCTTCCATTTGCATGTGCCTGAAAGACTCAATTGAGCAGCCAAGGAAGCCGGTAAAAGATCATTCATGAGTCAAGCACAAAGATTCCCTTTTTGTGTCCGTCAGAGGTGTAAATGGGAAAGCAAATTCCTGTACCGCGCAACGCAAAGGGCTGCCTTTTCAACTGCTTTCCTCATTTTGTTGTGTCTCCTGTCAATGGCGTGCCGGGCTTTGTGGTGCACGCTCTGTAAACACTTCCCCTTGAACCTTTTGTTGAAGCCATTCACAACATATTGGGTTGGGTCTTGATCACGTTAGCAAGTCTGTTATGGTGACATTTATTTTCAAAGGTTGCAAAGTTCATGGTATGAGTCATAGATCTTGTTTTTTTCAGTAACATGAACTGGTCCATGGCTTGCTAAAAGACGCAGGCTAGTCGCAATCCCCAAACTCATGTGTGCAAACAGTGCTAGTACCCCATTCTAGATCTGACCTCTAGTGACAGATGCTCCCCATAACATATTGTTCTTGTCTGTTGTGCAACAATGAGGGGGAGGAAGTGGAGATGAACTCTAGGGCAGGAAAGGGTCATGTCTACTTAACCCCATCAGGACATAACCAATCACCAGTGCTCTTTGCCATTGACAGCCTTTCCTAATGCTCACAGAGGAGATGGGAGTTCAGGCTGACAGGCCTGTCACATTAGTTAAGTGGAGCAAAGCTTTGACTGACAGCAACACCCGCCCTTTCATTTAGACGTAATGGAGTAATAACTCAGGAACTGGTCACCATTTGAGGTCGCTCATTGAAAAAAAGACTTGAGTTGACAAGGCAGCTTTAAACATCAACATATTCTCCCACGTTTGTGATCTCAATATGGTGTGGGTCAGCTTACGCCACAAGATCCAAACACAGCCTCCTCCCTATCGCTTGGCTAGGTTCAAACTAAGATTACTATGATATTCAGGTGAGTCAGATGTTTTTCTAAACCATGCCAGCATGTTACGTTTCATAACGGTCTCTTGGCCTTTTGTCTGTAAACACATAAGGGAAAACAAGATACATGAAGCCAAGTGTTCGGTTGTTTTGCCAGTCAAGTTGTTTCCCGTCTGGGCACGACCGTGAGTCTAAGACTCCGGGACAGAACGGAATGCCAGATTAAAGAAGTGGGGGAGGTGCTGGACATGCTGTTGTGCAACACCTGCACATCTGGAAAATCTATCCCCATCTCTTTCGTTTTTCCACATTGAGAGTCTCTGGCGTAACTGTGACCTCTTGTTTATCATCATTATTAGAGATGGAACGCAGTCATTTGGTCGAACGGTTCTACTTGGCACATAAACTGTCATTCAGAACTTGGGCTATAAATCTGAACATGACTAGTTTTATAGCCTATATACAGAAAAACTATACAGATCAGTATATAACTACTGATCTGTATAGTTTAATACAGATCAGTAGTTAGGGAATCATTAGCATGTTAAATGCTTTAAAAAGGCTGCTGTAGAGTGGCCAAAGGTAATGAATCAGAACAACAGATCATAAAGCAAACGCCAAACTTCCCATTTGTCAAATAATAATTGTGAACATTTACTTTTTTTTTTTTTTTTTTTTTTTTTTTTTACATCTATATAATGTAAGCTTTTACCCGTTTTTAGGTGGAAAAAATCACATTCTTTGAGAGAGAAAAAAGATATACACATATAATATTTATTTTATTTTACTTATTGACTTAGTAATTCATTTTTTCCCACTTAAGTCTATGAAATATTTTTTCACCACAAAAATGGATTTTATATATATATATATATATATAATTACACTCACCTAAAGGATTATTAGGAACACCTGTTCAATTTCTCATTAATGCAATTATCTAATCAACCAATCACATGGCAGTTGCTTCAATGCATTTAGGGGTGTGGTCCTGGTCAAGACAATCTCCTGAACTCCAAACTGAATGTCAGAATGGGAAAGAAAGGTGATTTAAGCAATTCTGAGCGTGGCATGGTTGTTGGTGCCAGACGGGCCGGTCTGAGTATTTCACAATCTGCTCAGTTACTGGGATTTTCACGCACAACCATTTCTAGGGTTTACAAAGAATGGTGTGAAAAGGGAAAAACATCCAGTACGCGGCAGTCCTGTGGGCGAAAATGCCTTGTTGATGCTAGAGGTCAGAGGAGAATGGGCCGACTGATTCAAGCTGATAGAAGAGCAACTTTGACTGAAATAACCACTCGTTACAACCGAGGTATGCAGCAAAGCATTTGTGAAGCCACAACATGCACAACCTTGAGGCGGATGGGCTACAACAGCAGAAGACCCCCCCCGGTACCACTCATCTCCACTACAAATAGGATAAAGAGGCTACAATTTGCACAAGCTCACCAAAATTGGACAGTTGAAGACTGGAAATATGTTGCCTGGTCTGATGAGTCTCGATTTCCGTTGAGACATTCAGATGGTGGAGTCAGAATTTGGCGTAAACAGAATGAGAACATGGATCCATCATGCCTTGTTACCACTGTGCAGGCTGGTGGTGGTGGTGTAATGGTGTGGGGGATGTTTTCTTGGCACACTTTAGGCCCCTTAGTGCCAATTGGGCATCGTTTAAATGCCACGGCCTACCTGAGCTTTGTTTTGACCATGTCCATCCCTTTATGACCACCATGTACCCATTCTCTGATGGCTACTTCCAGCAGGATAATGCACCATGTCACAAAGCTCGAATCATTTCAAATTGGTTTCTTGAACATGACAATGAGTTCACTGTACTAAAATGGCCCCCACAGTCACCAGATCTCAACCCAATAGAGCATCTTTGGGATGTGGTGGAACGGGAGCTTCGTGCCCTGGATGTGCATCCCACAAATCTCCATCAACTGCAAGATGCTATCCTATCAATATGGGCCAACATTTCTAAAGAATGCTTTCAGCACCTTGTTGAATCAATGCCACGTAGAATTAAGGCAGTTCTGAAGGCAAAAGGGGGTCAAACACAGTATTAGTATGGTGTTTCTAATAATCCTTTAGGTGAGTGTGTGTGTGTGTGTGTGTGTGTGTGTGTGTGTGTGTGTGTGTGTGTGTGTGTGTGTGTGTGTGTGTGTGTGTGTGTGTGTGTGTGTGTGTGTGTATGTATATATATATATATATATATATATATATATATATATATATATATATATATATATAATATAATATAATATATAATATAATATAATATAATATAATATAATATAATATAATATATATATATATATATATATAATATAATATATATATATATATATATATATATATATATATATATATAATATAATATTTTTTTTTTTTTTTGAAATCTTTTTATACTATTGATTAGTACAAGGAGATTTTATGCTGTTTGTAATGGCATTCAACGAACAGGATTCTTTCTCTCATTCATGAAAATGTCCAAGAACAGAACTGACTCCACCCTCATGGTTCCTTTTTTCTGAATGGAGGTTTTAACCCCACCCCCATCCTGTTTCCCCTTCAACTGTACTGAAATGTGATAATTTAGGCTGCCTTTTCTCTCCCGTTCTCTCTGTCTCAACACTGAGTGTTCCAAGATGTGAGTTAATCCTGCAAATGCTGTGTTGGGAGAGCCATTGTTTTGTTTTGTGCCTTGTAGTAATTATATAGGAAGTTGTGGCTATAAATCCAGTTCCAGAAAAGAGAAGTAAAGAGCAAGAGAGATGAAAACGAAAGAGATGTGCAAAGGGATTTCTAAATTTACAGCCCCAAGCTTGTTTGTATTGCGTTGCCCTTCCGTTAGCTCTCTCGACGTGTCTGATATATCACTGGATCGTGCTGTCGTGCTTGCCTCCCGCCCCTTCTCTAACAAAATATGCAGCTCTACAGCTCTCAGCTTTCCAAAATACAGCTGCTATGCAACAAAGTCTACAAAAACATCCTCAAGAGTGCCAGAAAATGTACAGAGACCAGTCATTCTACCCCATAGAGGGGGCCAGGCTTTCCTCTTTCACTAACTTTTTGCAGAGAAATGAGCCACACGCGTACACACACACCGACACACGCGCACATTTAAGCCCCACATTTTTTATGAATGGGCTGGTTGTGAGGGACTGGCTGAGGCAGCACATTAAGAGAAAACGGAATCTCCATTCATGATTTGGACTGACTGAGAGCTGCGCTCAACACAGCCGTTATAGAGATGTTTTTCCTCTACCTCTACCTGTCTCTCTTTTTTGCTCTGTTTGCTCGTTCTTTGTGTTTTTTGCTTTTACTTTGTTGCCAGTTCTTTTACTTTTTCTGCTCTCTTTTTGTCACTCTTATGGTTTTTTCTTTCCTTTTTTGCTCTCTCTTTTACAGTTCTCTCTGTTGCTTGCTCTTCACATGCAAACACTTCACAATTTGGTTATGTTACAATTATTTAATGCATTAGGTATAACTATATATTATTAATTTCAGTTCATGTTCATTTATAAATACTGTCTTAAAGTTTGTGGGCAGTGAGTTTAAAAAAAAAAAGAAATTAATAGTTTATTAAGCAAAACAATGCAATACAATTGTTTAATGCGTTAAATTGATCAAAAGTGTCAGTAAAGACATATATAATGTTACAAAAGACTTCTATTTTAAATAAATGCTGTTTTTTTAAAACTTTCTATTCATCCAAGAATCCTACAATATTGAGCACCGCAACTGCTTTCAAAATTGATATCAAGAAGCACCAAATTAGCATATTAGAATGATTTCTGAAGGATCATGTGACACTGAAGAATGGAGGTATGATGCTGAAAATTCAGCTTCATAATCACAGTAATAAATTATATTTTAAAATATATTAAGATAGAAAACAGTTATTTTAAATTGTAATATTTCACAATAGTATTGTTTTTATTGTAAAGCGTAAGAGACTTAAAAACATGATTAACCAAGATTAATACATAAAAGTACCGTGTGTAAAAGTATCGATGTTCTTAAAATTATGTTTTTAGGATGTTTGTATAGGTGGATACCACCAGTAAACCGCAGCTCAGACACTTATGTAAAACAAAATTTGGAAGTCTGCTGTTGGAACAAGTTAGAACATCTACTGTACAGGTTGAGGTATGGCCGCCAAGGCACTGAATGGACAGTAGTGTGCGTTTTACTGCATCGGTGAGGACAGAAGCAATGGGCCAACACTCTAAACCTACCCAGGAAATTGTCTTTTCTCCCTGCTCTCAAAGAGAGGCTCTTTTCCTCCCTTCTCCTGCTGATAGAAAAGAAACTGAAGTGGGGGCTAATGATAACATAGAACATATGTAACCTAACATACACACGTACACACATTAGAGACTTCCAGCGCACTGCGATAGAACGTGTTTGGAGACGCAGAGTCTTTTCCAGCTAAATAATGCAAGTCACTGCTAAATCACCTCATCGCTCAGTCCATCGGTTCAGCATAATCTTAGGGCAGTTCTGCTGAAATGCGACGAGCCACGTCTTGTATTGAAAAAGCAATGATGGATCTATTGATCCAGGGTGATCTCAGGAGTAGATCAGGCTCCTTAAGAAAAAAGCTTGAGTGTTTCTTTATCTCTCCCTGTATAATTATGATATCAGCCCAGATGGGACACAGGGAGACAAGTCTTGGTAGAAATGTATTTCTCGCCGGCTTGACAGAAATTCAATGAGCAGGTGTTATCTCCCTTCGGAGATAAAAACGTCTCTCTCTACACATCTCCATTCTCTACAGTAGAGTTCATTATATAATTTCTGCAATGAGCAGACAATCAATATATGCATTAAACATTAAGAGCGGACTGCAATATAGTGAGGGCTGATGAATGTGAGGTTGAAAGTTTGATTACTCTTTCCACATGAACGCACGCATAAAACACTATCATGTTGCCATGGATGACATCATTCTATTGCGTTTACAGATTATGGTCATCCACCTTTCGCATTTTCACTTTCATCTATGTGTTTCCTAAGTTAATCTTTTGGTAATGGTAAAATATAGCTTAATGATTCAGTTTTAAAGATGGATGGTGCATTTCTTTTATTGGCAAATGGTGTCATAT
The DNA here is from genome assembly GCA_018749465.1 of Paracanthobrama guichenoti. Lineage (NCBI taxonomy): Eukaryota > Metazoa > Chordata > Actinopteri > Cypriniformes > Gobionidae > Paracanthobrama > Paracanthobrama guichenoti. Next base: position 3,429,259 of record CM031954.1, read on the forward strand.
GGTTTCATCAGAAAAAAAAGAATCCAATCATAAAGGGAAGTGATACCGTGCAGTTGACAGAAACATGTCGATGCCATTCGGACGTCTTCAGCCAGTCTCATCCACACCCAATCATGATGTGACATTTACTGCACAAAAACACATGAAGAATCCAAAAGCTGTGTTTTCAAACAAAGGACGTATTGAGAGTACACAAATTTATCTTCACACGAGACTCTATCTTGTCATTCAAGTTTGTCAACAATTTTGAGTTACCAATAACCGTCAAAAAGGAAGTTACTGGCGCTCTAAAGCGACAGTCAAACCCAAGCGAGAATTTTTATGGAAAACCCCTGGCCAATCACCATCTGAGAGAAGCCAGAACTTCCTTTTTTTGTTTGCGTTCTTCTCTCGCTTGCACTCTCTCTCATTCTGATCGTGTTGACATGGACACCACATGTCCGCCATGTGTTGCATTACTGTGCTAAGATGACAGCATTGTTTCTGCAAAACCTCTAGCTGAAAGAACAGTCCTTTCTATCATCCTTGTCCCTCCCGGACTTTCCACTGATCATTTTAATGATGGTGGGTTTATATAAACCACCTCAAATGAGAAAAAGAACCTTTTTAAAATGCTTAGCTTCTTTTCTACTTAAACCAAAAACTCCAAAAACAACTTCTCATCTTTGTATTGTTCACCAAGACATTATACACACTAAAAAGGGTCAGTAAGATTCTTTTAAATAATACATTTGTTCAGAAATCGCATATTAAATTAATCAAAAGTGACAGTAAAAAGACATTTATAATGTTACAAAAGATTTCTATAGATATTTCAAATAAATGCTGTTCTTTTGAATTTTCTGTTCATCAAAGAATTCTGGGAAAAAAAGTCTCTCCGTTTCCAGTAACACAACTGTTAATTATTAAATGTTACTTGAGTATATCAGAATGATTTCTGAAGGATCATGTGACACTCCAGGCTGGAGTAATGGCTACTGAAAAATCAGCTTTGCAATCAATGGAATAAATTACGTTTTAAAATTTCTTTTAAATTGTAATATTTCACAATATTACTGTTTTAATGTATTTTTGATCAAATAAAGGCATCACTTTTTCAAATAATAAAAAAAAAAAATCTATATGATTGATTGGGTATGTTTACACGACAATGATGTGCTAAAAACCTAACTTTTGCTGTGTTTTTTTTGCATACAGACAACGTTGTCAAAATGATCCCCGTTCATACAAATCCGCAAAAACGACTAAAACACTGCATTATTCATGTCAGGCCAGTAGTTGGTGATGTCATTTTGTAAAGAAAAACTAAGCGCTTATAGACTGAACACATAATACGCATGCACATAATGTCACCGTTTTCACAAATTTGTGTTTTTGTAGTTACGGAGATGATAACAGTATAGTTTTCAAAAAATTCCACTTTGAAACCCCGTTTTTCAAAAGTTTGTTTTTTCAGGCCCCCAAAATACCATTGTCGTATAAATGAATAGCCAAAACGCATAAAAAGTTTTCCATTTTTAGTTCAAAATGATGTTGTGTAAACTGCCCTTTAGACAAAATAGTGTATAATATTAATATTGGCCATAAAAGTAACTTAAGCACTGCTTTGTCTACAATTAGGGTCGTTGTTTGACTAGAATTCTATTTTGATATTCCCAATTGGATTAGTATAATAGTGACTTTCTGTTTTGCAATCCTGTCACTTTTATTTCAATTAAACACTTGATGTACTACCTATGACAGGCTGTACTTAAAAGGAAACAAACCAGCTTTGAGAGCCGTGTTAAGTGGGCTGCCCAAAATCAATACTGCCATTTCAACCTTTAAGCCATTCAGACATAATTGGCATCCTTGTTGTTCTTATTGATTTGTCACTGTTGGTCTCAAATGGCCAGTGGGATGCCAGGTGGCATCTCTTCACTGACAGTCAGATAAACTGTTATCATAATCTAAAATCAGATTTTATCACAACATCAGCTCATATATCAAATGGGCATGAAGGATTCGTTCACGTCACACCATACTAAAGCAACATGATAATCCTTTGTTCTGTGTTTTTATCAAACAGTCTTTGCATAAAGACTCGTTCTGCTCAGGATTTGTGTTTTATCTGACGGCAGGCCACAGCAGTCACATTCCTCTGGAACGATATGATAGGTTTAGAGTCTTGAGATATTATTACTCAAACTTAAGCTCATTGTACCTGTTGAGTTGATATGGTTGGCCTCATAAGATGAACATTTCCAGGAAGTGAGCCTGACATGAATATACAATACTGTCCAGATGATCAGTAGAGTTAAGGTTTAACTCAGAAACAAAACGGTCCTGCATTAACAGTGACTGAAATCTGACCAAAGCACTGCTCAAACACTCCCGATTTCAACAATGATACATTTATTCTAATAAAAAAAAAAAAGACTAGTGATTGCTTGTACTTTAACACAGTCTCAGAGGATCCCCCAGAACTCTTGGATAAAGCCACCATACCTCCATCTGTCACAGCTGGTGGATCTTTTTTGTTTGGGGCAGGGGGGTATCGGGGTCCTGAGATTTGTTTGTGGTGGGAGTTGACTGAATGGCCCTCCATAATGATCCCCTACTTCCTAAAGCACTCAGCCATGACCATCACCTTTCACCCCTTATCCTCTTCACTGAATCGTGCTATTTACATATGTAAAGTCCAGCTCTCACCTCTAGACCTGCCTGTCTCTAAAGGCTCATCCTGAATGGAGACACTTGTCGTTTAGGTACAATGCTACTGGTTTTTCACACTTAGATGCAGCTTGAAGGGAGGTGTGAATGTTAAATGCACTCAGATGCAAGGAGAGCATTATTTAAATCTACATGTTGCCAGGTTTATAGCCTTATGTGGCAGGTTAAAATCACCAGAGGCGTCAAACACATTTTAATTCTCCGTCTTTTTGTTTTGTTTGTTAAAACTTTGTTTGAATAAAACGTGCAATTCATGCTTTTAAGAATTCCAGAATAAACTTTGTGTTTTATTAATATTGAGAGAAAACAGGGCACATATAATTGATTAATGTCCCTAATCAAAGGCTATAAAATGAATATAGGGCCTATATGCGAAATTGGTTTCAATTGGTAAAACATTTTTGGTAATGGAATTTACTATATACAACGCAATCTCACCACCAATTTGTACATATTTGTATGAGGTGATATACAAATACATCTCATACGAATTAGTATGAGGTGGCTAATTCGTAGATTTGTTATACTGCAGTGATGGGTAGGCTTTAGGGCGGTTAGGTAATTCATATGAAATGTCAAAAATGTACGATTTAGCAAAAAAACATACAAATTTCAATGAGTGAGGTCGTAGAAATTAGCCACCTCGTAAAATATGTAAGAATTGCCGTCAGATTGGATATATATATATATATATATAAGAGAGGAGAGTGTAAATATATATAGTTGGTAATGGAATGTTGTGTTGGTAATGGAATAATATGAACTATACTATAAATATAATGTTAATATTCTTTAAAGTATTTACATCTACATGTATTATAATTTGCAATAATAGCTGAAAACGATACAGCTGTAATGTAACTTCATGACAGCTGTTAATTCATATACACACATCACATAAAACCAAATGCAAACCATAATCCAAACTCTCGCACAATTATTTTATTTCATAATGAATTTTATATATATATTTCAGCTTTCCTGTAGCTCAAACAACAAGAGCGTGGTTCTAGCAACGCCAAGGTCATGGGTTCGATTCCCAGGGAAAGCAAGAACTGACAAAAATGTGTACCTTGAATGCAATGCAAGTCGCTTTGGATAAAAGCGTCTGCCAAATTGTAATTTTTTTTTATATATATATCTATATATATATATTTATTATTAATATTATATAAAATAGCCTTTTCACTCTTTCCTGATCACTGCCTACGTGATTTATAAGACCAGAACCAAGAATATCTAAACACTTCACACAGATGTTATGTTACACATTTAGGTTCACAACCCCCAACCCCCCTTTCCGAGAAACAAAACCTAAGAAATTTGAGTGGTTTTAGAGGAACAGTGACATAACCTTCACATGAATCGCAATGAGAGAAGCAGAAACGAAGCGCTTTAGGCAAATATACACCAAATATAGAACAAGAGCTTCCTTCATTGTCAGATCTCTGTTTACTCGACTGCCATCAGTTTATAAACTCAGGGAGATTTAACGGCATACGGATGTGTCTTGATAATGTTACACGTTCCCGAGGTGTCCCCTTTGAAATCCTTGTTTGGTGCTCCATCCCATTTTAGAGAGGAATGATTCATTACATTAATAGAGTGGTTTTAGTGTCTACAGTGATTCTGTGTTCATAATGAATTTATAAAAGAACTTGCAGCCTTATTGATCAAATGAGCAGTCCATTATAAAAGCATAGTATTGATCTAAGATTTTTTTTATCAATCGGTCAGATCTATAAATCTTGTATGCAGACTCATTACTCAGCTCTTTCTATTTTAGTGTTGCCTTTGAAAGTGGCAGGACGCTGTGCTGCTGTGTTACAGTACTGGAAGGCTTTTCCCCAATTTTTTGTTTTGTTTTTGTAAATGAAATATGCAATTACCTGGGCTTGGGTTTCAGCAGTGCCTGTTCTGTCAGGTCTGCGCCCACGACAAATCAACACATAAACAGCCATAAACACAGAGCTGCTGCTCAGCTGGAAGAGCACAGCTGCTGCTGTTTACCCTGAGCGGCCCAGAAAAACATCCTGTACCGTGCCGTCTTTGAGCCTGGCTGCTCCCCTCCAATAATAAACAGCACTGTGGTTTAGACCCAGACCCCACGCATGCTGGGCGGCTCCTCTGCTACTCCTCAACTAAATGCCAAAATCTCTAAAAGCTGGACTGAAGAAACCAAAAAAATTCTTATGTAAATGACCAGCTGTTGATGTGTTTATAAAAGACATACTCCTTTAACCACAGCCAATGTGTTGAAGCCGCTGTGTTCTTTGAAAGAGTATGAAATAAGAATTATGAATCTAACGCACATTAATAATTAAACTAAAATGGTTATGTCCACTTTTCAATATTGATTAATGAAAGTGATTTTAAAGTAACCTTTTAATGCTAGTGGATGTTTAAGTCTTGAGGACACTGACCTGGTTTCCCAGACAGGGCTTAGATTAAGCCAGGATTAGTTTGAGGCCTTAGTTTAATTATGTTTATAAATGTGCCTTAGAAAAATACAATACTGGTGCGCATCTTGAGACAAAACAATGGCACTGACATATTTAAAATATGTCAGTGCAAGTTGCTTTCAGTTAAAACTGACCAAACATAAATTTTAGACTAGGACTATAGGCTCAAGCCTTGTCTGTTTTACTATGGTGGAGTTAAGCGTTCATGTTTGCGTGATCTACTGCCCTCACTATGGCTAAAGTCAAACTAAGCCCTTTAAAGTAATTGGAATACAAAAATGTGTCTTTACTCTAGATTGTATACTCTTGTTGTATTTTTAGTGCAGTGTGTCATTTCTCGAGATAGGAATTATCTGGAATGCGGTTCATTAATGAACCTGTTTCTCTGTGTATTACAGCAGTGGCATTCCACAGCCCGCCTGTGAAGATTAAGAAAGAGCCTCAAAGTCCAGGTTCAGATCCCAGCCAGTCTTGCAGCCACAAGCAGAGCTTCAGCTACCCCAATGGAGAGCAGTGCCTTTACGCCAGGTCAGTCAAAAGCCGGATGCTGATCTATCTATGTATCTATCTATCTATGACAGGACTATTGTTTATCTGAAAATCATGAACATTTCCACCCCATTGTCATTTCTGCTACATCTCAAATGATGCAATGTGTTTAATAACAAAATGACACTTCATTTCATATTTTATTTAATTAAATACAATTAAATAATATTTTTACACGTAATTGGAGATAGCAACACAAATGATTATAAATCCTTTTTACATACATTTTAAATTGGCTTATGATAGTTCCACTCTTTGTTTCAAATTTTAACAATGAAAATCTGGTACACGCGTAAAGCAAAATCTATATATACAAGTTTCATTTTTAACGTGGCCTTTATTTAAAGAGAAAAAAAAAATCTCTTAGTTTCTATAAAAATCTACCTGAAAAATACAAAAGTGTTTATAGTTGAAGATACATCCATACATGATCTATGACTGGAAAGAAATGCACTGTTGAGTTTGAAAGTGCCCGTGTGCCCTGCAGTGCCTATGAGCAGAAGAGAGCAGCTGTGGCAGCAACAACAGCAGCAGGAGGATCCAAGAGCTCTTGTCCAGGGACACCCATGTCCCCTATGCAGCATTACTCCCCTAAACCAACAGTGGGAACTCGGCCGGAGTCAGGGTACATGAATCCACCCTCAGCTAGCCAATCCCACGCCTGCCACAGCCACAGTTACCCCATGAACCCCAGGTAACAATCATGATAATAAATGTGTAGGTGTTCACTTTTGACTAGGAATTTGATTGCATGATATCAGTACCATATCGGTTATGGGCTGAAAAACTAAAACTAAAATGTGAATCCATTTGGTATATTTAATAGTTTTTATATTTAATATTGAATGCTCATTCCTTCTGTGTTTACACTTAAATGACCTTTGCTGTCATCAAATGCTCACTTAAGTTAATCTTTAAAAACACGGTTAAATTTAATGGCACTGTTAAATGTAAAAAAAAATTTAAGATGTGTGGCATATCTCAAAATGAATATCCAATATTCATACTGTACATTATAATGTTGTGATGCCAAATTCTCTTTATAGCATTTAAAGTCCTCATGAAATCAAAATTGACCCTATTTACTTTGTCAGCACACATTACAGGTCTTAGGGTGAACAATTAATCCGTGCAAGTTAATACACAGAAACAAATAGTTTGTTGCAGTAATCTTTAATCAAAATCTGAAAAGTAACTTCCGGTCTGGAAACGGCGTTCCTTCTCAGATGATGTCAGTTTGACGGCTTAGGTTTGAATATCTTTAAGAGCTGAAGTAAAACCCTGCCCTCTATTCAATATTCCGTTTCACTTGGAAATACGTCACAGCACTGAAGAAAACTCACTTGCTACTTCCGGTTCACTGGGACTTTAAATGTAATATTTAGATAACATAATCTAGAATTTCAACATCTGCAAATTAATGCATTTTGTTTTCCATAACAAAATAATTATAAGCTTATTAGTATTGGCCAGAATTTCAATATCAGTGTACATTTTTGACTAGTAGCACTTTATTATAAATTTATTGTCAAAAGAGAACAGTTAAGAAAGGATACTTGCATTGCCACAGCATTTTTATGAGCCTATGTGATAATCAAGGCTTCATTTTCCCTACCAGTTCCAGGTTCCCTTCCGGCTCTGCAGAGATGTGCCCACCATTCTCTTCCCAAGGCCAGGCCCTGCAGCGCATGCATCCTGCCCATGCCAGCGGGGGCGGAGGCAGCAGTTACCATAGGCAACACTCTGACCCCTGCTTGCCTTATCCTCCTCAGCAAAACTTCAAGCAGGAGTACCTAGACCCTCTGTACGACAGAGTGGCCCACATGACCGGGACACAGCCTCAGAGGTTTCCTCCTGCCCATATGATGGTCAAACAGGAACCCACTGACTACACTTACGAACCTGGTACGTGAGTCAAAAGACATTCTGATCACAGAGTGAATTAATTTGCTTTGAAAGTGTCTTCTTTCCTCTCTCTTCCTGAATAATTAAACCACATTAGGCCACTAATGTAAACAGTAAATTGGTCGAGAAAACCAAAGTCTCTTTTTTTAAAGAGATTTTGTTTGTTCTTCTCCGCTTCCACATCCACTGACACTTTGCAAAGGTCTCAACAGTGTTTCTGTACTTCTCCCCGCTCCTTCACCCCTCCCCTTCTGCCTGTGTTCTTTGAGAGGGAGGGAGGCATAGGAATTTCATTGAGAAAATGGAGGGCACTGGAAAGACTAGAATCCCCAGTGGAGTGCTCGCGGGTGTAGGGTTGCAGCAGCGGCTTCCTTTTTCTGCAGGCAGATGAACTCATAATGGAAAAATGAGCGTAGCCTCGGTAACCCGAGCCCGTGCGCTGGCTTGGTCGAGGGAGCGGGAGGTGGGAGGGCGAGTTGTGTTGTAGCCGGGGGGCTCGGACCATATACTCACAACACAAGCAAACTCACCTCCTCCCGCTCGACTTAGCGACTGACACAGGGTCGAAACACAACACCCTGCGCAGGTCCAACTTATCAGTGCCCTGTGAAAGACCACAAACAACAGTGATCTAACACACACTGCACATAGATGAGCAAAAAAACAAAGTTACCAGTTCAACTGATCCTTTAAAAGGAACAAAAAAGCAAGCATGACCTTTTCTGGGTTCTTTTGTTCCTTCCTAAGGTACTAGCCAGTGTTGTTATTGTTAATTGTTATTAAAAATCGTTTTCTGTAATTGAAATAAAGCTGAAATCAAACAAAATAAAAATGTTGAAGAAAAACTGAAGCAAAAGCAGTATAAAAATAATACTAAATACCACTGAGAAAGGCTGATACAACTGCTCAGATTCATACGTGCTAAAATGTGGCAACTTTGGATGTGATAGTCTGGAACAAAAGGATGTTTGTGTGGATAGACCGCCCTATCTGAGGTGGAGTACAGCATGTTATCAGTAGATTCATCCCTGCCGCTCTGCTACAGAACAAAAACAGAGCAAGACATGCCAGCATCCATAAGAAACCAAAACCATGGATAAGAGACACTATCATATGGCAAAAAAGTATTTTTTAAAAAGTAAATATTATAACAGTAATATTTCTTAATGTGTTTATATTTTTATAACAATAGTAATTATTTAAATCTTAGAATCACATCAAAATATTATAAAAGTCACAATTAGATTTCCCCTAAATCACGCAGCCCTAGCATCCAGTTTGTTTCAGAAGGGGTCTTCTGACAGTGTTTCAGTTGAAAATGGAATAAGTTACAGTCCGACAGCTCTGTCAACAGTGACATTAATTTGAGCTCTATGTATGAGAAAAGTGCTCTAGTCCCTCAGAGCTCTTCCTCCCCTGTGACCTCTTATCATGGGCTCTGCCACTGCATTCTCCAGCCATGAATCATGGCACAACCTCACAAACGAACCGCTTCTTATTTATACAGTACATATAGAAGGGGGGAGAGAGAGAGAGAGAGAGAGAGAGAGAGAGAGAGAGAGAGACAGACTATGACAGTTATAAAGCTGATTCTGGCTTCCTCCAGTACTGTGCAAGATCCACTACTTTTTACTGCCTAAAAATACAGCTGCCGACAGGTGATATTATGACAAATGACTTTATGACAAATGAACCTTTTGTCCTTGCAGCACTCAGTGGCAGAGGTTATCAAATCTGCAGATGCACCAGCCTCACACCCTACAGAAATAGTGCCTAAAGAGGACTAGCAATGGTTAGCTGTGTCCTCAAACCTAGCGAGCTGCCTCGCTACCGTCTGCCTACATATAGGCAGCTTCCTCCTAAGGCACCATATCCTAACCACAACGTAACCTCATGAGTGACTTTTGAAATCCTCATAGGCCACGACTTACACAAATAACACTTCATACAGTATGAGCAACTTGAAATTGACTTCAGTAGTGCTAATGGTGATGCATTCACTGTAAAAATGATATGATCAATAAATGATGACAATATGTTTTTTACATTGTTTTAACTCATCATAATAAGTTAAGCAATTTTCTATTAAAGTAATTTTAACGTAATTTAAGTTGAAATGACTTAAACATGAAAACATAAAAACTTGATTGTATTTAAATTTCAGGCTGCAACTTTTTTTACAGTGGGATTTGAATGTTTGAAAGTAAAGAATTTAAGACTAAATATTTACAGTCTTTATAATTAGCAATAATAATAATTAATGTGTCATTAAATAATATAAAAATAAATATTTAATAATTAATAAATATCTCAGCAGGTACTTCAAGTGAACATTTCACATTTGAGGAGTTTGGCTTGCTGCTAACATAAATACATATAGCACACAAACACTGGGCAAAATAATTCATTTTTAATTACACTGAACTATTTTTATTTGTTTAGTCTTGTCCACCTTCTTGGATAAAATTTTTTCATTCGTTGCACCTAATTGCATTCTTTTCAGGATACATACAAAGTATGTTTATTTGAAATCAAAATTTATCTAGCCTAGTCTGTTTTGCATTCTGAGATTGAATTGTCGGTGAAGAATATGTGATGCTTCCTTAGAATTTGGCTAAAGCTGGGTATCTTAGAAGGCAACAGGCCGTAAAATTCTGCCTGTATAGGTATTGAAACAGAGCAGTTGTCATTTCACCAACATAACACAAATATAGATCAACAGATCATTTTCATGCATCCATCACTGAGGGTGTTTGTTTGCTCTACAGATGTGCCTGGTTGCCCCTCCATGTACCATCACAACGAGGGCTACCCCAACCCACAGCACAACAGTGAAGGTAAGGACATGGTTTGTTCATCTAGAACATGCAGCTATAGTTCTAGAATGCAAATTTCACACACTCACAGCACATCAGGATTGGCCGGTACTGTGCGGTCACTGGCTAACCAGACCAGAGGGTCTGTGTTTCTGTTGGCATGGACATTTGTTTCTCCCTTGCCTAAAGAATTCCAGGGTAAATATTACTACTGGAAAAGACGAGTATTTTTCCTGGAGTGAAGAAAAATAATCCTTCTCTTCGCTTGCTGCATTTGCAGCACCATTTTGGGTATTTTCAGTTGTTAGCTGATCTCTGTAATGAGCCATTAGATACAGAAAATTTAGTTCCTTGTTTCACAAGTGTACATAACTGAATAATAATAATAATCATCAAGAGTCCATCTTTCCTATAATAATAATTCATACATGTCAATGGAAATGGAAACAGTTTTTGTAATCATAGATCTCAATTTGAAAAGTCAAACAGGAAAATGCTTGTTATTATTGACTGCCATTAATACATTAGCGCAATATAACTCATGTGGATTGTCTTTGTATAAACCAGTGTACTAATAATTCCCTTGTCCTGTTCTCAGGCTACATGTTTGAAAATGATTCCCGTGTTGTTCCTGAGAAATTTGAAAGTAAGTCTTGCTTGTCTACATGTTTTTTTCCAACAACCAGCACTAATTTCAAATACAAATAGTCTCTTCAGATGCCGATCTCAGACAATTAAATGAAGCGCTGTGATTAAAACTACATCACACAAAAAAGAGAAATTAAATTTATAAGTCTGGCCATTTGATCACAAATTTGATTATTTTCTGAACTTGCAGATTCCTAAATATTTTATCATAACATTCCTTCAAAATTCTAACACTTTGTTTATTGGGTTTAAAACTACACTGCGATTTCATTTTAAATAATATCACCACGTGTCTTATGTTGAATAAAACCGTTTTTAGATCCAATTGTTTCCTATAAGTGAATTAACGGACAGTGTCTTTGCCTGTGTTCAGGTGAGGTGAAGCAGGAAGGGGGCGGTGTGTTTCGTGAAGGTGCCCCATATCAGCGGCGTGGCTCACTGCAGCTCTGGCAGTTCTTGGTAGCCCTCCTCGACGACCCCGGCAATGCGCACTTCATCGCATGGACCGGCCGTGGCATGGAATTTAAACTCATTGAGCCAGAGGAGGTAAACATCAGGCTTTTAAGAGTTAGGGCAAAATATGATTTTTATCCAGAAAAGCAATTGATTGTTCAAAGATCTAAGAGGAAAATATGAATATTGGGTGGTTCAGATCAATTCGATGCAGTGTTTATTCAGCCTTCGCAAACCATAGAGAGAATAAACAATGAGTTTCAGAGATTTGCTTGCGATCAGCTCACACTTCCCCAGGGTCTAAGAACACATCCACACAATGCCAGTTTTCCATTAGCTGCCATGCATTATTTACCCCACTTAACAGCATAGTGAAATAAAATGGAGAATGGCTCCATTACCAAATATTACAACCTTCCATTTTGCTGGAGTCTAAGCACACCGCAGTGGTCGAGACAAGAGCGTTAACCTCCTATTGTCTGTGGTCAGTAGACGGCTAAATGGCATGACTCAGCAAACTATCATGCAGAGATGCATCCATCAGTTCTGCTCAACTCTACGCATGAATCATTCATTACAACCAAAGTTTTACTATCGCAATTAAAGCGTACAGCCAAACAAAGACTCAGTTACTCAAATGTCAGCAGACACAAGTTTACTGGCCCAAGATGGAGCAACAGTTTTTCTCAAGGGCCCTCAAATTGAACCTTTAAGTTTAGGATAAGGAAGTATTTCCTCTAGATTTGACAACTAGCAGTTTGCGCTGTGCGCCATGTGGTGTTCTTGGTCAGTTTAGTGGTAATTTGGTTATATAAAAGGGAAATGCATTATTTTGTGGGGACTCGCCCTTCCTTCTCATAGTTCAGCTGCTGTACAGTCACCAAGGACCTCTTGTGCTCAGATTAAGGCACTGCAGTACAGTCCTTTCCTGCTCTTATGGTTTGTATTGTCTTATTTTGATAGGTTGCAAGACTCTGGGGGATGCAGAAGAACCGTCCAGCCATGAATTACGACAAACTGAGTCGCTCTTTGCGCTACTATTATGAGAAGGGAATTATGCAAAAGGTATTGTTGCATCATCCTATTTTATGGTTCTCTATGCTATTTTGTCCCAGAGTCCAGAATGATTTGAGTAAAATGAATAATAATAATAATAATAATAATAATAATAATAATAATAATAGCCCAATTTAAAAAATGGCCTTAAGGGATTCAAATGTTCCTCACGCTTTCTACCAGTATATAATTTCATTAAATAAAGTAATGTGTTTCTTTTTGACACCAGTGAAAACAATTCAAGTACAATATTACAAAATTAAATTCAATCCAGGTATATACTTCAGGTTTTTTTTTTTCTAATTATATGCATTTTATTTACATTTATTATTATTATTTTTTTAAATTTAAAATAGACCCCAAACCGAAACATTTTTCTTGGAAGATCTCATTTATAGTCATGATGCATCAGCCTGATATCAATCAACGTTGTTATTGAGATGTTAAAAGGGGGTCTCTTTGATTATGAAATATTTAATTATTATCATTAGTAGTAATGTTTAACTTTTTTCCCCCAGGTCGCGGGTGAGCGTTATGTTTACAAATTCGTGTGTGAGCCAGAAGCTCTAATATCCTTGGCTTTTCCCGACAATCAGCGGCCAAGTCTGAAGGCAGAATTCGAACGCTACGTCAACGAGGAGGACACGGTGCCGCTGTCTCACCTTGATGAGGGAGCGTCTTACCCTCCCGAACCAGCTGCCACCAACATGGGCCCTCAGCCCTACTCCAAAGGCTACATGTACTAATGCCACGATATTCTCCCAAGTTCCCCATCCCAGTTTACTACCCGCTGCACCTATTGCACATGCCCACCCCATCCACTTGTATATAAGGTTTTTTTGTTTTTGTTTTGATTAAATTAATCTCATTAGGGACTCTGCATTCCTCTCACTTCTGAGGCCTATCTAATCTAAACACATTACTGTGGTTCAAGAGATTACTTAATAAAGACCCAATATTACTACTATATCATGAGAACAGTCTCAGTTTTTTATGTTTGCAGCAAATGCAAAATGCACAAAAAGTGATTGTTTATCTGTGACTTTACCAATTCAAGAAAATGTAGTAACCTACTATCCAAGCTCTCTTATAGTTTTTAGTTTTAGTCTGTTAGACCTAAACCCAAATGCATGTAATGTGATTTGTAATGTAAGGTAATCTCCAGTAGAAATAGAGCCGTCATAGAATTTCTGACCACACATTCGAACAGTGATGGAATGTCATATGACCAGACAGTCATTTACAAACTAATTAATGTAACATTTACAAGTGCTGTAAGCAATGTTAGCTGTTCTAAAAGTAATACACTGGACGGCCCTGTGTGGGTCACACTGATTTTGCCAAGTAAGACATGTTCCTGGATCATCATATTTGATCCTGGAACAACATTCCTGGCCTAAAATGTAGGCTACTTCCAAGTCTATCTCTTATTCCTACCCATAACTTATCTCATAAAAACAGGGGGAAATGATAGGTGAATAATGTAGAAGCACCTAACCCTGGTTTTAAGCCTAAACTTGACATAAACTGTTAAGCTGTCCCTCAAATCTGATTGGTTGATTGGAATGTTGTTCCAGGATCAACAAAGATGTTGATCTAAGAACATATGCTACTTGGTGAAATCACGTTCAACGCCTAAAAACGGGCCTCAGTCACAAGTTAAAAGAGGCTAAGTTCTTTTTATAAATGTTCACACAGCCCGCCTCTTTTCTGCGAGAAAGGTCTCTTTAGCTATCGAATCAGAGCACAACTTTACCTGCGAAGCCAGCTCTCGTCTCCCTCCAGCGATTTAAAACCGAATTAACATTATCTTAATGACGTTCACTCATCTCTTCGGTCTCGTCGCTTTTTGGCGCATTTGTCTTTCTCATGTTGACAAGTCTCAGGGACCCATTCCACTCTCGACTCGACTTCTGTCTACGCTGTGAACGCGCAGTGATGGACAAGCAGACAGACACATTCAGATTCTAAACGAAGAATCTCACCGCGACCTTTTAAAGGAGTTATTTCTTTGATATCTTTCATAGAGAAGTATAATTTTCTTACACATACAATCATGGGCGTAAATTTTATCTAACAGTTTTTTTTGTATTTTTCTAATACAAAAAAAAAAAAAAAAAAAAAATTAGAAGTTTTTAATAGACAAATAGCATGTTTATTTCTTTGTTCACGAATAAAACTTGTTTTTTTTTTTTTTTTCAGCTTAATTGATTTGTATCGCTTGCAATAATGCATTGTTGACCCAAAGTGTAAATGAAAAGCATGGTGTAATCTCTAATTAAATAGCCTGTTATACTTTTACTTATTCCTCATTTTATCATTTATTTTACCATTTCATTTTAAAAAATGTGAACTATACGGCACTTTATTAGGTACACTGCACATTAACGCAAATATCTAATCAGCCAATCACATGGCAGCGTCTCTCAATGCATTTAGCCATGTAGAAATGTTCAAGACGATCTACTGAAGTTCAAACTAAGCATCAGAATGGGAAAGAAGTTTGGGCTGACATAAAGGCAACAGTAACTCATAACCTCTCAACCAAGGTTTGCAGAAGAGCATTTCTGAATGCACAACGTCAAAAAATTAAGCAGATGGGCTACAGCAGAACAGAAGACCACACTGGTGCCACTGGTCAGCTAAGAACAGGAAACTGAGGCTACAATTTGCACTGGCTTATTAAAATTGGACAGTAAGTCTGGTCTGAGGAGTTTGATTTCTGCTGCAATATTCAGATGGCAGGGTCAGAATTTGGTGTAAACAACATAAAAGCATTGATCCATCCTGCCTTGTATCAACGGTTCAGGCTGGTGATGTGGGGGATATTTTCTTGGCACACTTTGGGCCCCTTCGTACCAACTGAGCATCGTTTAAATGCCACAACCTACCTGAATATTGTTGCTGACCATGTCCATTCCTTCATGACCACAGTGTACCCATCTTCAGATGGCTACTCATAGCAGGATAACGGATCATCTCAAACTAGTTTCTTGAACTTGACAATGAGTTCACTATACTCAAATGGCCTCCAGAGTCACCAGATCTCAATCCATTAGAGCACCTTTGGGATGTTGTGGAACGGGAGATTCGCATCATGGATGTGCAGCCGCCGAATCTGCAGCAACTGTGTGATGCTATCATGTCAATATGGACCAAAATCTCAGAGGAATGCTTCCATGTTTCCACCTCGTTGAATCTATGCCAAAGAATTAAGGCAGTTCTGAAGGCAAAAGGGGATCCAACCTGGTACTAGCAAGGTGTACCTAAAAAGTGGACAGTGTGTGTATGTCTACATGTAATAGACACTTCAACATTAGAAGATCACCAGAAACAACTCAAGTAGGCCTTTTTAAATGACAGAGTTTAATTTAAGTTGACATCAAAATGACAAGATATGACATAAGCTGTAACCATATCAAAAACTGCAGGGCATTTCCACCCCATCATTTCCTCTAATAAAAGAGCTATAATACAAAATCTCCACTGTGGTCCGATACTCTGATCCTGTGCGGAGTTGGTAATTTAAACATTAAAACAGAAGAGAGGTCCCAAATAAGGATGAGATCTGTGTATGATAAGAAAGTGGTCTTAACATCCTGTTCGCTTGCACATGACCAGACCTCTGAGGAACTAACTGAATTAATGAAAACCCTTTCCCTCTCAGCACTTTAATCAACATCTACTGACCAGGCGGATGTGCCGTCCACACATTGTGCAACACAAATGAGTCATCCAGAGAGTCTGGACGAAAAGGAGATCCACTGTGAAATTATATTTTGATCCTTTTTTGTTGTCATTTTTTAAAACAAAGAACCCCTAGACTCAAAGCAGAGATAATCATAACCATAAAGCCTTATAAGACACATACAGAAGAAACAAAGCTTCTAATGAAAAAAAAGCAGAAATTTAGGTCAGCTTTCATATTTGAGGGAACGTCTCCTTTAAAATCAAACATGTGGTTCACAGCAGTGGAAAGGATATTCTCTGTGAAAATAGGCCACTTCATGTTTAGCTTCTGTCCAGGTTATCCTCCATTCCGCCAACAACACAAAATGTATGTTTTGTTCAGCAGCGGTATCAGACACTTGCAGTCTATGAGAACCTTGTGAGAAGCTTCTAGCGTCGTCTGAAGGCTCTGGAGATTCTCCAGGCATTTGGTTCCTCGTAGCGGTTATAGAGGGGCTCCAACCGCTGCTGTTTCTTCTGCTTGCTGAGGCGTGTGGGATCAGACACTTTGAAGAAAGCTGGCGCGAACTCTACAAGCCACCTCGGGTCAATGGTGGTCACTTCCCTCATGTACTCCTTAGTGGTCAACACAAGCTCATGGTACACCACCCTGAGGAGAAGAGGAGTGAAAACAGCTTTAGTACACAGCATTGAGATTTGTTTGGTGGTTAATACAATAACAGCTTAGTTTTGGTGCATACCATTCTGGCTGGCGATTGAACAATGCGCTGGAGGGGTGGATGTAGACCACCTGCTGATCTATGAGGGTCCTGTAACCTTCTTGAGGGTCCTTTTTGGCTGCATTCCGGAAGAAACCACTGCAGATGGCCTTCTGTACACGCACTGTGGCCTTACCACATGATACCACATCCAGCTTGTGCCTGAAGACAACATGCAATATTGTATAATTATTAACAATATGTATCAATATGGAGTGTAAAAGCCTGTTCATACAAAAGACTATAACTATAGTTATAATAACTATAGCTGGTTGTTCTAATTCTATGTAAATAGGGAAGTCCACGGCACAACTATAGAAATAACAGAGGAATAATATTGTTTAAAAAAACTTTCAATGGCTGGTTGCATAAACTGCTTAGACTAGTCAATTTAATACAAGGTAATCTATTTTTAAGGCTGGTCTTAACTAGTCAAAAGTTAGTAGATTGGTCTAATTTGAATGTGAAAAGTAAGACTGATAACCCCTTGACTCACTGCTAGTTGGCCAGACTATTTCTTAAGGCACAGCCTGTATTTTTATGCAACTGGCCCCAAAACGATTATTCCAAATGATGAACAATAAAAACAAATGACAGCCAGTCAGAATCCATCCAGCGTGTTGCATTATGCAAGTAAGCCTGCATAAACAGTTATTCTGTAGCCCCCACCGGTCCATGATGCCCAGCATCTGTTTGCGGATATCCTGTGCACGGCGGAGAGATCGCGCCTGGATGAAGTTTTCGTAGCACCAGGGGTTGGAAAACTTGTTGTTCTTCCAGGAGTTGTAGACAGCCAACAAAGTCAGGTGGTCTCCCTCAGGCTGGTGAAACTTAGCCTTCTTCTGGTCTGCCAGAGCTTGTTTGTCCTGACATTTAGAGTAAAAACATGCTTAATATCTTCAGGTTCAGTCTGCTTAGATATCACAAACTTTTCTTAATGATGTAACAACGTGTGGGCTAAAGGAGTACCTTTGGTCTGTAGAAGACATTCTGTACTGAGAGCATTGACACAATGGTAAGCATCTCTTCGCTGCAGCCAAGATGGACGGACATGATCAACATCTTACAAAGCATGGGCTCCAGAGGAAACTCAGCCATCTGATAGGAACAGTGACAAGAAACGTAATAATTTGTTCTACATATGCAAATTGAGCAGCTACATCCAAAACCTCGATATGAGCACATTCACAAATTTAAACAAAGATGACATGTATACACTTACTCTACGACCGAGTCGTGTGAGCAGACCTTCATCATCCAACGCTCCCAGAGTGTACAGCTGCTCCATGGCTGTGATGAGTGTCTCCATAGGTGGAGCATCCATGAAATCAAACGACAACAGGTCATTGATGCCCATTGCCTGATTGAAGGAAAAGAAAATTTTATGTAAAATGTAATGTTAGAGACACTGATATAGTAGTATTATCCCATATTAAGGCAAATCCACACTGCACTGACAGACAGCAACAGACACTGAGTTTTGTCGGATCAGTGTTACCCCGTTTGAGTCAGTTTGAACATGCTGAATCTGCGTTAGAATGTCTGAGAAGTGACGTGTTGTAATCTGGTGACTGTTGGCGTTGGTCTGTCTGTGCCTTCAGAGATTTATTGGTAAATATTGGATACATAATCATATATTGGATACATTATCAATATCGGATACATAATCATCCATTATTGGCCCCTTTACAAATGAGGAATCCAACAAGCATGGATGTACATTTATGTAGCGGTGCGTGTTCAATTTTTACAAATAGATTATCAGTAACACTTTACAATAAGGTTTCATTAGTTAACCTTAGTAAACTATTTTAGTTAACATGAATTAAGAATTAATACTTCTACAGCATTTACTAATACATTATATCAAACATTGTATTTGTGAACATTAGTTAATGCACTGTGAACTAACATGAACAAACCATGAAGACTATTTTATTAACTAAAATCAACAAAGATTAATAAATACTGTAACAAATGTATTAACTACTGATGAACAAAACATTTGTTTACAAATTAAACCTTATTGTAAAGTGTTCAGATCATCTGTCATCTAGCACTCACTCTTTTTCATTTTCAGTTCATTTTCTTTTATCCATTCTCTTAAAAAAACATTTAATGACTAAAATGTAATGATCTTAATGAATATCTGTTTCAATATGCAATCAATTTTTTCATACCGTACATTATAATGTTTCTTAGTTTGTTTATTAAATTTAAAGGGTTGGTTTACCCAAAAATGAAAAATTACCCCATGATTTACTCACACTCAAGTCATCCTAGATGTATATGACATTCTTCTTTCAGATGAATTAAATCAGAGTTATATTAAAAAATATCCTGACTCTTCCAAGCATTATGATGGCAGTGACTGTTGTTCTGTTTTAAGTCCATAAAAGTGCATCTATATCCATCATAAAACTACTCCAGGGGGGTTTATAAAGGCCTTCTGAAGCGAATCAATGCATTTGTGTAAGAAAAAAAAAAAAAAGTGTAGTGCCCGCGCCACTCTCAGTTTAAAATGCTAAGCTACATCAGACGATCCTAACTGGTGTGCAATGTTGTCAGACAGAGCGTTATGAACTGCGAGAGGCGCAGGCGCTACACTTTTTCCACAAGTTGAATACGGAAGGCATTTCGCCGGAAGCCAGATAATTTACTTTATAAAGTTTCAAATATGGATATTTTTTTTACACAAACGCATCACTTTGCTTCAGAAGGCCTTTATTAACCCCCCGGAGCCATGTGGAACAGTTTTATGATGGATAGATGCACTTTTATGGACTTCAGAAAAAGAACAACAGTCACTGCCATCATAATGCTTGGAAGAGCCAGGACATTTAATATTACTTTGTGTTCATCAGAAAGAAGAATGTCATACACCCAGGATGACTTGAGGGTGAGTAAATCATGGGCTAATTTTAATTTTTGGGTGAACTAACCCTTTAACGCCATGTTAGCATCGAGGTTATTTACATGACAAACACAATGCCTATCACAATCCATAAAATTATATAAAACATTTCAACTTGACATAAGATAGAAAATCTAAAATACATTTAGGTGACACATTTCAAAATATTTTGCGTAAACATGTTTCTGAATAAAAATGTTTTCTAGCAATATCATAAATACTACAGTCCAACCGAATGTTTAACTGTCAAAGGAACTTGACTACATTATAATGTAAATGCCTAAATTGTAGCATTTCAATTTATTGCTTTTAGTTTTTCAGAATTTTTATATTGCCCATATCTTGCCAATTATCTAAATCTGCCAGAAAATCTGTATCTGTAAAAAATTGAATATACGGTTCAATCCTTAAACCCCAAAAAAAACCAAGATGACTCAATAATGTTAAATTGTACCTTAAGCGACAGTACAGTGCTGGCCAAGTTAGTTCTCTGAATCTCAGGTACGTTGGTGGTGAGCATCTCATCTCTGTAGGCGCGTTCTGTGTAGAGTCTGTAGCACTTCCCAGGGCCTGTTCTACCTGCTCTGCCTGCTCGTTGCTTAGCCTGGGCCTATGGACCACACAAATGAGGTTTAAGAGTCAAACTGTACTTACAACGTATGCTGCATGTAGTCTGGGTCATTAGGAATGGATGTTACCTGGGAGATAGGTGTAACAACTAGCTGATCAATACCAGTTTTGGAGTTATAAACCTTCTGCTTGACAAAACCTGGATCCACCACATAGTAGATCCCATCAATTGTCAAAGAAGTCTCTGCGATGTTAGTAGCAATGACCACCTAAAAACAAAACAAAAGAATGTTTGTTAAGGTGTATACAGTGATCAAAATGTTCAGGTACATTTGATTTGATATGTCAGAGGTGACCAGAGAGAGGAAAAAGCCTGAATGGTACCTTTCTACTTCCAGGTGGTGCTGGGTCAAAGATCCTGGTCTGCATTTCACTGGGCAGGGCAGAGTAGACTGGGAGGATGATCAGCTCTGGGACATCAGGACCGAGAGATTTCATTCGTTCGTACAGGATCTCACAAGCAGTGTCGATCTCCTCCTGACCCGTCAGGAACACCAAGATGTCACCTGTACAGTAAATAATTGGAATTACAGGAAGCTCATTTTCACAAGCATTAACAGTTTTTTTTTTTGTGTGAACAAAACATTACCTGGAGGCTCAGTGAGATGGATTTGCATGACTGTGATCAGACTGGCATCCAGATAGTCAGTCTCAGGTTCTTTAGTGTACAAAACCTCCACTGGATATGTACGACCAGGGATAGTAAAAATAGGTGCTTCATAAAAGTACTGTGAGAATTTCACAGCATCCAGCGTGGCAGATGTCACAATGAGCTTCATGTCAGTTCGTTTCTGTACAGTCTGAATAATACAAGAACAAGACACTATTAGACATGCCCCATAAAACAGATGGTAAAGTACAAAGCAGTAGAGCTCAAATCTTTAAGAACAGATATTAAATCAATGCCTCAATTTTATTGTATTAATTTATTTTTAACTTGTTTATTGTTCACTTTATAAAAAGTATTAATTATTCTTAATATTAATAATAGCAACATTTTATTTTTAATAAATAATATTAATGTTTCATGGTAATAGGTTGCATTAATTGATTATAAATACAGTAAAAACAACAGTGTTGTGAAATATTATTACAAATTAAAAATACTTTTTTTATTTTATATACGTTTTAAATGTAACGGATTCCTGTGATGGCAATTTTCAGCAGCCATTACTCCACATGACTACTCGCATGATTACTATTCTATAGTAATTCAATTCAATTCACATTTATTTGTAGTGCTTTTCACAATACTTATGGTTTCAAAGCAGCTTTACAGAAAATGCATTCATCTACATTACAATTTAGAGTGATCTGTTATCAGAGGTGACTGTCCAAGTTATGCATTTCTGAAATGTATATATACAAAAATCACGCAGCTAGCGAACAATGTATTAATTTAAATGTATTCATTTTAGGCAGAAACAATGAGCTCATTGAAAGAATACATGTTAACAAATGATTAGGACATATAGAAAATTTTTAAATTGGTGCATTAGTATTCTGGAATAATTTTTCAGAAACCACAATATTTTTATTTTTCAGTATTCTTTGATGAATATAAAGTTCAAAAGAGCAGTATTAAGGACGCTGAGCTTGACACTCATTGTCTGTGTGAACAAAGCCTCAATTGATGAACTGTACCTTTTTGAGCAGGCCAAAGAGCACGTCTGTGTGAATGGTTCTCTCATGGGCCTCGTCCAGCATAATGATGGCATACTGGCCCAGATCAGGGTCAATCAGACACTCTCTTAACAGCATACCGTCCGTCATGTACTTGATCACAGTTTCGGGACTTGTGCAGTCCTCAAAACGGATGGTGTAGCCAACCTGCACAGACACAGATAGAGATTAGGGCTCTGTTTCAAAGGTGATCATGAAATGTTAGATTATGGTTGCCTATTTCATGAAAATTAAATGTAAGCAAGCATCTACCTCTTGACCTAAACAGCAACCGTACTCCTCCGACACTCTTTTAGCCACAGACATGGCTGCCACTCTTCTGGGTTGTGTGCACCCGATCTTCCCCCGTGTGGTGTATCCTGCCTCTGCCAGGTACTGAGTGATCTGAGTGGTCTTCCCTGAGCCCGTCTCCCCAATCACAATCAGAATCTGGTTGTCATGGACAGCCTGTAAAGACACATTGGTTGAATTTATGAACACAACTAAATATAAAATATAGATCAGAGTGAATATACATAAGGGATATCCCGAGCAGATCTCAAGGTACAGTATTGGGGTCATTTAAGCATTTTTTTTTTTAATGGATCGGTATTGGCTATCCTACACCCTTTTTTTTTTACATCAGCTGTCATGCAGGAGTCTTGCAGTAGGTGGCGGTATGCTCTGTCAAGCGGTTTAGCCATAAAAATGTAAAGCATCTTAAATGTGCATGTAATGTGCAAGAACCAATGAGGTCAATGCATCACACACGTTCGAGCTTCTGTGTTTAGCATATTTGAGGCACACTTTTATAACAAATCACTCAAAGGTCCATCTCAGACTTAATGAGACGTCATTGCCATAATACGTTGCTATGGGTTGCATCTTTCTTTGGACTTGACCGACATATAAAACACAAGAAGCTTATATCAGTAATCCCATATTCATAATTGTGACCACAGAGCCTGTTTACAATGTCTTCTATAGTAACAAGGATTACCAATATCTTTATACTATGGAAGCTTGTTTACCACAGAATAAAAATAAAAGGAAATCGCAAGTTTATCTCTCACAATTCTGACTTTATAACTCACAATTGCTTGATATAAAGTAGCAATTGCGTAGACTGGGTAAACCCAGTCTGGAAACCCATACATTCATTTCTATTGCTTCTGTTACACTTTTGCGGGAACCAATTACAGACTGACTTATCCACCTGGATATTGCCGCGCTATTGGCGGGTTTAACACAATGACGGATAGAGAAGCAATGGGTCATTGCCTGTTGATCACGCCTCTTGTGGTCTGACTGGTTGAAGGACTATCCAATTTTGTACAGTCATTTGAACTATGCTGTTGATCACACCTTTTGTGCAGTAGAAAATACATAGCAGACTCCGCAGACCAATGTTCAATCTTAAATTGAGCTTGTTCTGGTGATAGCGAGACAAGCAATTGCGTGTTATAAAGTCAGAATTGCATGATATAAACCGGAAATTCTGAGAAAAAGAGTCTTTATAAATTGCAATTACGAGTTTATATCTCACAATTCTGAAAAAAGTCAGAATTGTGAGCTATAAACTTGCAATTGCAAGGAAAGTGTCAGAATTGCAAGTTTATATCTGTATACATTGTACACATTGGATTGATTTAATTAAATTTATTGTACTTGAAGTGTGCACCAGGCACTGGGAAAATACAAAATATCGCATCTGGGCTCTGTATCGGTAGATACTCAATATTCAATGACTCGGATCAGGGGCACAAAAAAAACAACAACTTGATACTCGGTACATCCTTAATATAAATATCAGTTGAAGTCGCACCTGAATGAGCTGTTCTTTCAGCTTGTAGATGGGAAGACTCTCTCTTTGCTCAAGGATAGAAAGCTGAGTCTTTTTTCCATAGGAGGCCTTGTTGCCGCCAAAGGCGTGTTTTTTCCATTCTGGGATATCGTTGGGCATCATACCTATGCCCCTCATGTTGGCAGCTATCTGCCTGCCGTCAACTGTATGGATGGCGAGCGTGTGAAGACAGAAAAAAGCATTTATTATAGATGCACAAAGATGATAACAGACTTGAGCTCATATAAGGCCAGAGGGCATACGAGCAGCAGAGATTGGCTTTTTATGTGCAAGCCTGCTTCGATAGCGGACCTCAGGAAATCAGATGGCCATCTATGAACTCACTAAACTACGGTATGGGCAAATAGGAAGGAAGTTTATCTGGAGTGATCAGTGTCTTTCATATTACATAACATTGTGTTCTTTTTTTTTTAGTACTGGAGGACATGGAGTGCAAAACATCCATTTACTCATACAATCCTATTTCAAGTAATCAGACTATTTTCTTTTCTAGTCTTCAAATGCATTATGAAAATTATTTTCACCTCCTGAGTTGAATGGAGTACAACATCATTTCTTATTCTTATTTCTTATTCTTATTGCAGATGCTTGGAATAAGTCTAAATGTCTTACCGTCGGGCAGTGGGTCAACCCAGTGTTTATTAAGACCCATGGGGATTGAGTCCATTTCAGCCTCCCGCTGGGCCTGTTTCACCTCCCGTCGCTCTTTGGCCAGGGCACTCTGCATCATAGCTGCTTGGGAGAGAGATCCATCTGGGTTCTGACAGAAAAACAATAAAAAAACTAAACAATAAAAAAAAAAAAAAAAATACCAGGCAGCTGTAAAGTGAGAGTAAATGCATTTTGACCTACCTTGACTATCTTGACAGGACTCATATCCATGCTCTGTTTGGTGTGTCCCCGCAGGAATGGAGGCTCCTCTTCCACCAGCTCAATCTCCAAGTCCTCATCTGACAGACAAACCACAACACAGAAAAAGTTTGAGGTGACTGTTCAGGCAGCTAGAAGTTGCCTTGAGATTGTTGGTGAGTTAAACAAAGGAGAATGCAACCCATACCTTCCTCATCATCTACTTTAGGCAGAATTCCTGTCTCTTCATCAAAGTCTGGGAATTCCTCCTTAGACAACACATTGGCAGCAATCATCTAAGAACAAGCAGATCAAGATGCAGATTAAAATATGAACATAAGGAAAAAGAAACGTTTAAATAGTGGATAAAATTCACATTAAAGATGGCCATGGACCTGTTTGATTTCCCATTTCTCTGGATCTGAGATCTTGGTCAGTCTTTTTCGTTCCAAAGTGTCATCCTCTACCTCTGGAGCATGGCCCAGGTTGAGGTTGGTGGGTCTGTCAGGATTTCTCATGGATGACTCTTCCTGACCATCTGCACCCACATTTCTCCTCCTGTTAGGGTTCAGGTCTTCACCAGTGTCCTGGTCAACATCCTTGTAAAAGCAAGACAAACCAACAAAAATCAGTCCACAAATGAGTACAATGATCACTGAATAAAAATCACAACTTTTTTTATATTCAAGATATAACCATAATGTCTAATCAAATAATTTATGTATACAGGGTGTAAAAGTCTGAGAAGACTAGTAAAAGCTCATTGTTTCTATAAATAAAATCTCTGATCAGATATATTTTGTATACAGTATGGAGTAAAAATCTGGGACGGCTAGTGAAAGGGTTTTCGTTATTATTTAGGGTTGGAACGACGCATTGACATAATATTCAATTTACGTCAATTACGCAGTTTATATTCACCTCTAATCCCCTGTCATGTTTCACACAAAGCAAAACTCTAAAGCAGATGCTAATGGCTTGCATGGCAGCGCCACTTAATACAAGCCTGCGTATTTTCAGGACTCACAACCACATTCAGTCACAGTATCAAAAATGGCAATGTTTTGAAGTTTTTGCAAAATTGACATTGTGATATTAAATAAACGAGCCCAATCAAGGCACGAGTTCATCCATCAGCTATTTTAAACAACCAACAAGGACTTTAAATGCATAGTAATCGAGAGTATGTTTGAGCCACGTGTTTCGCAGCTCGCACCCACCGCAGATGAATGCAAATAATTTCTCTGTCACCGCGAGTAAACCATCCACGATTATACAATTCACTGTGGCTCTCACATTATATGTGGGTCAGCGCCTTTGTAGAGAATGTGGTTGAGTCCTGAAAATGTGCAGTGGTTATAGAATGGGGTTGTCACCCACATAAAGAACAAAGCGCTGTATGAACGCCACCGTATTAAGCGCCACTGCCATACGAGCCACTGGCATCTGCTAGGGCTGCACGATTATGACAAAAACATAATTGTCGATTATTCCCTTGAAATTGTAAATGAAATTATTAAATACGATTATCACAATTTACATTGAATGATGTTTTGAATAGCTTTATACCATAGTCTGAAGCATTATATAAAAATATGGAACTTAGTTATAGGAACTAGGCATCAGGGTGGTTCCCCGAGGCCTAGGGGAACATTTAGATCTAGGGTCATTTTCCTGGTTCCATTCGCACCGCCTGTAGGAATAAATGTCGGCCGCGGCATCAGAATAAGTTACAACAATAAGCGTGGCTTACGTTACTTCAGACGTAAGCCACGCTTATTGTTGTAACTTATTCTGATGCCGTGGCGGACATTTATTTTGATGTCGCTGAGAACGCCAGAGCACTCACATTCGCCGTCTAGATTAGCTTACGATCTGTTTAACAGTGCTGTCTAATATATTATTAGGTAGAACTGTTATACAAAGAAAGTAGACATTATATGAAAAAGTATTAGTGTTTGCCGTGCGGTTGGTGTCCAATGTCACTAACTGAGCAGAAATACATACTCATGTTTCGCTTGCTCCCCTCAAAGTTGTGTTGGATTGTCTCTCAGCACAAGGGTTGCGAGGTCCATATAATCGCCGTTTTCCATGTTAGTTAGTTCATATAGGCTATATGCAGGGCTTTTTAAAAATGGCGGGTGCTATTTTGCGTGCATTCTACCAGTCAGCGTACACTTTCGTCACTGGTAGTTGCTATTGTGCTGAGTTAAGCCTCGTTTATACTTTCGTCTGGCTCCTCAGCGCGAGCCTCCGCTGACTGCGTGCGTGCCTCTTCCATTTGGTTAGGTGTTTATACTCGAACCGCTCGCCGTTGTGCTATTCTTTGAAACGACTGAGGGCGACTCGGAGTAATTGTTCTTTAAACCATCAGGAAACAGCAGTGAGAAGAAGTACACACTAGACCCTACTCTGAAGTAGTCGAGATTCGCCTCTCACAACGTAACATGCTCTAAACACACCTCTTAAGCATGCAGAATATTATAAGTGGATTTTTTTTTGTAATCGCGGCTTTGAACGATGAAATAATCGTGGCATCTGTAATCGTGATTAGAAATTCGATTAATTGTGCAGCCCTAGCATCTGCTCTAGAGTTGTTTCACATGAAACATGACAAGGGATTATTGATGAACCTAAACAGTGTGTAATCGATTATGTAGACGTGTTGTTCCAGTAGTATTATTATAATTAATACCATCTTTGTATTTATTTTTGGTTAGTGACCCAAAAAAAGGAAAATGGCAGAATCTAAAAACAAATCTGTAAATAAAATGTTAAAATTTAACTGTTAAAAATGCTAATTTTAACTGGTTGTTTAATTGGTGACTTTTGGACCTTAAAGTATGCAGACCTGTTCTCTCTCATGACTTCCATAAAGACACTCACTCACCTTCATACTGAGACTTGTTTTGGATCCAGTGAAGGATAACACCTTGACTTTGACTCTTTGACCTTTGGTGACCACATCTGCCACATTTGCCACCCGACCTTCTCTCCTGAGCTCAGAAATATGGACCAAGCCTTCCCAACGTTTCCTTTACAAATGGAGGATGAGAGAAAAACTGTTTAAAAGCTAATTCTAAATATTAAGTTTACAAACTAAGTCTACTAAAGAATGTATCATAATCCCCACATCCAATTTAGTAGCCTTAAAAGTAAATTTACTGTATCTCAAATGTACCTGAGACCTTCCAACTGCACAAAGCAGCCAAACTGCATGATACTGGTGACTTTCCCATTATAGATGTCCCCCACAGACGGCTCCTCCGGTGGGGGCCGGTCCACATGTTTTTCCTTCCACCGGTCTGAGCCTTTGTCTTTGTCTCCCCGTGCAGGACTCCTGGACCTGCTGCGAGAATGCCAGCGGCTCCTGCGCTTCCTCCTGTCCTTCTCATTAGAGCGAGATCTAGAACGAGAGCGATGTCGTCTCCGTCTGTCCCTGTCTCTATCTCTATCCCTATCCCTGTCTCTATTTCTATCTCGATCTCGATCTCTGCTCCAGCTTCTGCTCCTCCGCTTCTTCTTGCTGCTGCTGGTTTCAGATCTAAGACGGAAGATACTTACATGTTAAAAGGCGACAACATGATGCAACGAAGAAATCATTGCAGCATTGACTTCAATGTTATCTATTTAATGTAAGAGCAGGTCCTCACCTGTGTTTACTGCTGCTAGGTTCTGTTGAACTAACACTGGGCATAAACATCTCTAACTCTTTCATGGCATCAGCAGCAACTTTCACGTCATCCTCATCCAGCATATTCTAGTTATAAGAAAAGATCAAATATGACCATTAAGTGACTGCTGTTCAAAAAGCATTCAAAATTATTTATACACTGGAAGTCAAGTTTGGAATAATTAAGATGTTTTTAACTGTTTTTGAAAGAAGACTCTTCTGCTTACCAAAGCTGAATTTATTTGATCAAAAATAGAGTTGGGGCGATGTCTACCAAAAAAGTAAACATTGTGATGGACAATTACATTAGGGGTTACGTTTGAGCGTCAAGCTCTGTTAATGTGGCACAAGTCTGGAGAAAGAGAGAACCTGCACGGAGCTGAAAGGGCTTGAATGAAGCGTGATTGGCTTTAGATAAAATACTAGAGGATATAGCTCTGACATATGATTACCACAAACGATCCTGAGTGCTTGTGGTGTGAGCACCGCTGTTTGGATGCTCTGCTCACTTCAACTAGAAACAGGAAAATGGTGCTACCGTTCTGTCTCGCCATTTGAATATCGTTGGTTTAGTTTGTGCAAAACATCTAGTAGCCTATCATTTGTTTGCTGTTTTTTGCACAATAAAATCTTTAGTGTTTAAATTGTGTTCATAGAACTGTTTTGAATGTAATTTGTAGTGTTTCCCCGCAGGGGGACGGGGAAATCACGATGCCGGCTCAACATAGTGATGTCTGTCAGCCATCTGATGGCAGTGTCTATTGGCCCAACACTATTAAAAAATACAGTAACACTGTATTTTGTGACACTGAAGAATGAAGTAACGGCTGCTAAAACTCAGCTTTGCCTTTAAAGGAATAAATTACATCTCCAAAATATATTAAAATAGAAAGTAGCCATTTGAAATTGTAATAATATTTCACAATATTGCCATTTACAGTATTTTTGATCAAATAAATTCAGCTTTGGTGAGCATTAAAGGCTTCTTTCAAATTAAAAATAAATAATTACCCTGGCAGTAGGATTGTCAGGTCTGCACAGAGCTGGAAACAGCTCTTTCAGCTTGTCCTTTTCACCTTTTGGCTTAGCCTCAGGATAAGAGGCTGTACAACAACAACAACAAAAAATTATCGGTACTATATACGGTAGCTGGGCCTGAAGATATTGTTCAAATCAAAATGAACTGGGCTGCGTTTCTCAAAACCATCGTAATCCTAATATATATCATAGAACCATTGGCACCAATAATCTCTATGACCGACTTGGCTCACAACGCTTTTAAGAAACGCAGCCCTGAATGATGTAAATCAACTAAAATACCCTGAATGATCTTACCTTTACTGGTAGATGCTTTTGCAGGAGGACGCATGGTTTGAATGAGACGAAGCAAATTGCTGACAAGTGAATCCTAAAGGACAGAGAAGACAGATTGGGTTAGATATTCCTAAAACTACAACAATAAAACCACAAGACACAAAATTGAAGGAACAAAGATAGAGATTACAAAACTCCTTACTGTGAAATCGGCGCCATTTTTAACCAGTACTAACTTAAATCCATCAAAGGTTGGATTTTTCTCAGCAAGACTGATTACAAACTCAGCTGAAAAACACAAAACAACCAGCAGACTGTTACTATTAACTTCTATACACACATAAATCGTAAAACTGCAGCCAGAGATTATGCGTCTGTTTTAACATTAAGTTAGTCAATTTTTTTTTAATTACCAAAATTGAACACGGTACGTTAATCATAGTGTTGCCCAAAACATCTGTTTATTACAGTAATTGTTACTACTGTAAAACCTTTTTTTGTAAAAACAAACAAAAAAACAGCTTTCTAATAACTCCATAGTAAGGAAGACGGTTATATTTCCAAATAAACAACAGGCAATGTAGCTCTACCACATAATAAATACGACCAAGTTACTGACGGTAACCAGCCTCTCTTTTAACTTAATTCTAAAATGTCAGATACTAGAAAAACTAAACGTGTAACATAACTGGGGCACTGCATATTATTTAATAACATAACTGCTACTGACTAAGTTACACATGTAGAAGGGAGGCTAACAAGCTAGTTACGAAAGAGTTCCCTACAGCGTGACACAGTATCGTCTAATTTATGAACTCACCAAGGTCCTTATCGCTGATTCCTAAATGGTTGTCAAGTTCGGTACAAACTTTAGACACCAAAGACAAATATTCGAGCTTTTTAAGCTCATCATCTCCGATCTCTGCCATCTTCAGCAATGTTGTTGTTTCGTTAACCGGAAGAAAGTGGCACCGCTACCTCTTGTCTGGTAACTTCTAATTCCGGGTTACATTACAGGCGGCCTCTAACGGTCAAATGAAGAATTGTTGTGAGGGGGGAACAATTTTTCCAGGGGGCCGCAAGAGAGTTGTTCGAGGGCCATGGAAAAGTTTAAAGAAAAACATTGCAAAAATGTACAAATAAATGAATAAATAATAAAAATGAGATATGAAAAAAATAATAAAAATAAAAATAAAAAAGGCCATATTAAAACAAACAAATAAGTTTAAAAATACATAAAAATGTGATTACAATAATTAAATAATGCATCTAACAGTACGATAATGAGCAGGAGAAAAAAACAATAATGGCTGATCATTTGATAGAAACAATATTTTTCAAATAAAATTTTAGACATATTTATAATATCACTTTGTACCGTATAAATTGGTTCTTTATACAATACACTATGTAGATGCCTTTTAAATTTTAGGATGGGGGTCCCTCACACGATGACGATCATATTTGGGGGACCATGGCATCTAAAAGACTGAAACCTGTGATATTGTACAGATCTAGTGCGACATCTAGTGGCGCATGCGTGCCAGGACATTTCAGGACATTCAGGTCATTCCACTGACAGTTCCCTGCGTGAATCCGCACCACGGTCAGGTTGGTGCCGGATCTATGATGCTGAGATTGGGCTTCGCATGGTCTTCTACATCATCAACCACCACCAAACACATCGGACAGGCCAGGCTCTTCACCGGATCATTTCTGCGAAAAGACAATTATACTTTATATAAGAGCCGGTGCTCTGGACTACCACAAAAGTCAGTGCTTGCCAGTACCAGATTGTCCTGGGACAACTTCAGGTAGGCACTGACCTCTGACACCGTCATTCTCCCAGACTGAGTGCCTCAAGTCTAATCGCGTGCTTGCACAAGCGAGTATAAAACGCTGGAGGCTTCGTTAGCACTGCTGCTAACACAGAGACCTTGCCCAATGACTTGAAATGCCTATGTTTTCTAAACACTGGTCCCAAAATCTGATTCCTGACGTTTAATGCGTAGAAAATGCTGTCTAGATAGGCAGCTTACTAAGATTTGAGACACAGCACTTGTTTACAATCGTATGCTACTGGACTAACGGTTTTCTAATAAGTGTTTGTTTACAAATAAAAAAGCTGGCATTCCTTGCCTAAACTGGTTTGCTGGCTAGTTTAAGCTGGTCTGTAAGAGCAACCACCTGAACAGTGCCCAAAACCTCTCTAAAACTGGGCTGGGACACTGTATAAGAGCAGCAAAGCTGGTTTAAGCATGTTTTGTTGATTTAATTTCATACTACTTGCAAATTAAAGTCACCATGAAATTAAAATGGACAATTGTTATTTTTTATGGGATATTGAAGTATTTATTATTAATTATTTATCCATGCACATCCATAATAATAATAATAAAATAAAAAATAAAAAGATTTTTATGCTCTTGTAATCTTTGTTCAAATAACTTACTTATCTCTTCTATTCACTGGTGATGTGTATTTCGGCACGTGGGACAAGATTCAAGATTCAAGAGTTTTATTTGTCACATACACAGTTATATACAGAATATACAACCAGCAGTGAAATGTAAACAGGTCCGCTCCATGGACAGTGCAAATTCACAGTTAAAAACACAAGGGGGAAATTATAATAGAAATAGGATAAAAATATATACTAATATATATATATCTGTAGAATTATAAATAATCAAGTCAAGTAATCAAGAAGTAGAAGAAAAAGTAAAAAAATAAGAATAAAGAAGTGGAATAAAATAAGTGAGGTAAACTGTGCAGTGAGTAAACTGTAGACTTATAGATATGTGGTTAACAAATGTATAAGAGTATAATGTGCAAACAGGTTTATAACAGGTTGTTACACAGTAACAACGAGAACAGAAAGTGCAGTGCAATGTCAGTATATCGATGTTTATCCTGAAGTGAAGTCACGTGATGTTAAGTTCAGGAGTCTGATGGCCTGGGGGAAGAAGCTCCTCCTGAGTCTCTCAGTTTTGGCCATCAGGCTTCGAAGCGCTACCAGATGGCAGCAGCATGAAATGAGGGTTTGCAGGGTGATTAGAGTCCTTGATGATCTTAGTAGCTCTACCTTTGCAGCGTTTGGTGTAGACGTCCTGCAGAGACGGGAGAGCTGACCCTGAGATGCGCACGACTCTTTGCAGGGCTTTGCAGTCATGACTGGTGCTGTTCCCATACCACGCTGTGATGCACTGAGTTAATACACTCTCTATCGCCCCTAAATAGAACATTTTCAGAATAGCTGGTGAAACCCTGAATTTCCTCAGCTGGCGCAGGTGGTACAGTCTTTGCCTGGCTTTTTTCACCTGTGTCTGAATGTGAGCAGTCCAGGTCAGGTCCCCGGAGATGTTTACACCCAGGTACTTGAAGCTGCTCACTCTCTCTACTGGTGACCCGCTGATCATGAGGGGGGAGTATGTCCGTTGCTGTCTCTTACTGAAGTCCACAATCATTTCTTTGGTCTTGCCAACATTCAGAGAGAGACAGTTGTCCTGGCACCATGATGTTAGATGCTCCACCTCGTCCAAGTATGCTGTCTCATTGTTGTTGGAAATGAGGCCCAGGACAACAGTATCATCAGCAAATTTGATGATAGAGGTGGAGCTGTGTGTGGACAAACAGTCTGGAAACCTGTCCAGACTGTCGGGACAACCTGTCACTCACATGAAATCTCACTCAGCAATAGCAAACCTAATGATCCAACAATCCAATCAATTTCCAGTGGACCAAATCAAGTCCCATCCTATATATGTATATAATTTTTTTTTTTTTTTTTTTTTTTCTTGCTCGAGAAGCCGTTTCATAGCTTTTCGCCACAGAATAAAACATTTTTAAAGATAATTGCGACTTTTTATCTCACAATTGTGAGTTTACATCTCAGAATTTGCAAAATATAAAGTCACAATTGTGAGAAATAGTCAGAATTGTAAGATATAAACTCGCAGTTCTGAATCTCGCAATTGCGACTATATCACACAATTCTGACTTTTATAACTTTCTAGATATAAAGTCGAAATTGCATGTTAGAAAGTCAGAATAGTGAGATATAAACTCGCAATTGTGAGAAAAAATAGCCAGAATTGCGAGATATAAAGTTGCAATTGCATGATAAAAAATAAATCTGAATTGTGAGATAAAAAGTTGCAATTACCTTTATTATTTTTTATTCTGTGGCGGAAACAAGCTTCCATAGTTTCACTCGCATGTCACTAATGGGAAGAAAAAAACCCATTGCAACTTCTGTTTCATTCGGACTTTAAGCAGTATGCAGTATTTTTTATTATTTCCTGCCTTTACTAAGGCCATCTAGTCAGTTGCTCTCAGTTAGGGCAGTTCAGTATCGATTTCATTTACCACAGCTATATTCTCTCATTGTTTTAGGTCTTCTGGAGCGGTTTTCTTCAGCATGGCATCAGGGAGTGATGGACTGGACAGATTAAAGACCCCAAAATACACCAATCGCCTGAGTAAAGAGAAGTCCTCCTATCTATTACAACATGCACACAACCCTGTAGACTGGTGAGGGCTTCTGAGATCTTTAGCCTGGCTGTTAAACACACAGTTTAGATTATTACTTTTTTTTTGAGAAGTCATCAACAAAAAGCATGCATATAAACTATAGTATTCCTAATATAACTGACCTTTATGTATTTTCTCTTCTTTCTTCATTCACAGGTATCCGTGGGGGCAAGAAGCCTTTAATAAAGCAAAGTGTGAAGACAAGCCCATTTTTCTTTCAGGTAACATAATAGTATACTTGAAAACATATTGGATGGTTGGTCCATTTTTTATTACACCGTTTTATTACTGCTTACAGTGGGTTATTCCACCTGTCACTGGTGTCACGTGATGGAGAGGGAATCGTTTGAAGATGAGGAGATTGGAAAAGTCCTCAGTGACAACTTTGTGTGTATAAAGGTGGACAGAGAGGAGAGGCCTGACGTAGACAAAGTTTACATGACATTTGTGCAGGTTTGGACTTGTAAAATGTATTGTTGTAATGCTGTCATGTGTCATTCTGATTGAAATACAATTAATGCTCTCTGCCTAGGCAACAAGTGGTGGTGGTGGCTGGCCAATGAGCGTGTGGCTCACACCAGATCTCAAGCCATTCATAGGTGGCACTTACTTTCCACCCAGAGACAGTGGAAGAAGACCTGGACTGAAAACTGTTCTTTTAAGAGTTATAGAACAAGTAAGAACTGAGACTGAAAATTCCTTCACATATGTATTCATCCTTTACTTTACTTTACTTTACTTTACTTTATTAATCCGGTCAAGAAGCCACAAGAGGGTGATAAGGGGCCTGTTTAATAATAATAATAATAATTACCAAATTGGACATTATTACTATTATTTTATTCAATTAACAGTAATAATTTAATGTTTTTCTTTAGGATTATACACACTAACAGTAGCATTAAAAATTAAATTAATAGAAAGTAAACATTTCCCAGATAATATACATACTACTGTTCAGAAGTCTTAAAAACAAACAAAAAAAAACAAAACATTAATACTTATATTCAGAAACAGTGCATTCATTTGATCAAATGTCACAAAAAAATATAGATAGTTAAAAAGAAAATAATATTTGAAATAAATCCAGTTTTATTGATTTGTTTTATTCATCAAAGAAGAAAATCTATCACGTTTTCTACTAAATTAATTAGTAAAATAGTTTTCAAAATTGATAATAAGAAATGTCTCTTGAGCACCAGTTTAGCATATTAGAATGATTTCTAAAGGATCATGTGACACTGAAGACTGGAGTAATGATGCTTAAAATAAGGGATCAATTACATTTTAAAATATGTTAGTAGAAAACATTTTGTTTTACATTGTAACAATATTTCACAATATTATTATTATTATTATTTTTTTACTGTATTTTTAATCTAATAAATGCAGAGTTGTTGAGCATAAGAAGACTTGGTGACTTCTTTCAAAAACATTAAAAATGTTAATAGTATAAAAGGGTTTTTATGCATGAAAATATATAGCTGCATTATATTTAAAAAGAGGGTCCCCATCATCATATTTGGGGGTCAGTGATATTCAAAGTCTGACAACCTCTGTACTATGGTGCTCTAATGTCTGAGAACCTTCATACTATGTGTTTCAGTGGCAGAGTAACAGAGAAACCCTGGAGTCGAGTGGAGAGAGAGTGCTGGAAGCCCTCAGGAAGGGGACAAAAATCTCTGCCAGCCCTGGAGAAACTCTGCCATTCGCTCCAGATGTTGCCAGCAGATGTTACCAGCAGCTGGCTCACTCTTATGAGGAAGAATATGGAGGTTTTCGAGAGGCACCAAGTTCCCTTCACCAGGTAAACAAATACTGGAATGAACTGAAAGGATTTATCACCAAAATTTGTACAGTATTTTATCTGTCTTTATTTTTCAGCATTTAATTTGTTATTAGAATAGACGGTAACACTAATAAGTTCATTAGTTAACATTAGTTAACTACTTTAATTAACATGAATTACAAATAAACAATACTTCTATAGCATTTATTAATTGTAGTTAATGTTAATTTCAACATTTACTCGTACATTATTAAAATCAAAAGTTGTATTTGTTAACTTTAGTTAATGCACTGTGAACTACCATGAACAAACAATGAACGACTTTATTTTTATTAACTAACATTAACAAAGATGAATAAATACTGTAACAAATGTATTGCTCATTGTCAGTGCATGTTAGTTAATACATTAAATAATGTTAATGAATGAGACTCACAAAGAGAATGAACACAATGTCCTGTCTTGTGAGTTAATTACCTGACAAATATGCATCAGCATTAATAATGTAAAATGGCCTTGTGCTTTTCTTTTCTGCAGTGAACCTGATGTTCTTGATGTCATTTTGGGCAGTAAATCGTGCCAACTCTGAGGGAGCAGAAGCGTTGCGAATGGTCCTTCACACTCTACGAATGATGGCACTAGGGGGCATTCATGACCATGTGGCACAGGTGACATGCAAAAATTGTGTCTCGAACATATGATGTTAAATATCAATTCTTTGCTTTTAATTACATAACTGAACGCAATGAAATTCTTTCTTTTAGGGCTTTCACAGATACTCCACAGACTCCTCCTGGCATGTTCCTCACTTTGAAAAGATGTTATATGATCAAGGCCAGCTTGCTGTGGCCTATATCGCTGCTTACCAGGTGGGAATATGTCTGTGTGAGGTACACTGTGTTTGCGTGTAATATATTTTAATATATGAATATTTTCTCTCCAGATAATTTCTTATGTCCAGAAAGCAATAATGAAACACTGTTCTGTATTTCTGTAGACACAATAAGGACTTATTGGTGTTATATTGTTTATTCTGTGGTTCTATATCAAAAGCCCAAGTTAAGATGATTGTATAATGAAGAAACTTTATATCTGGCATTGGCGGGGTGTGGTGTTATTGTGGCTGTTGATCTCTGCAGGTATCTGGGGAACGCCTATTTGCAGATGTGGCTCGTGATGTGTTGCTTTACGTCTCCAGAGACCTAAGTGACAAGGTGAGTCATCTTCTCTCTCATTAGATCCTGAATTTTGGCACCAGTCATGCTGAATCAGCACCGACCCACAATATCACTGAAAAATCGCCCAGGTCGAAGCCCTTTTTGAGGTCATCCGTCCTCCACTCTTTAGCACTGGGTGCCAGCCATCTTGTGATGATGAATGGTTTGATGGCACACACAATTAAAACCCCCTAAAATTTTGAAGATTTATGGAGTAATTAGGTAGCAACAAAAGCATACCTTGAAGCTCACTTTTTTGGTAGTGAGAGTTACATTAAAGGTTAAATGTTTCCCTTTTAAACAATATATACTACTACTACTACTACTAATTTGTTACATTTATATAACGCTTTTCTGGGTACTCAAAGCACTTTACATATAGAACGGGGAATCCCACCACACAC
The DNA here is from genome assembly GCA_018749465.1 of Paracanthobrama guichenoti. Classification (NCBI taxonomy): domain Eukaryota; kingdom Metazoa; phylum Chordata; class Actinopteri; order Cypriniformes; family Gobionidae; genus Paracanthobrama; species Paracanthobrama guichenoti. The sequence continues at coordinate 3,467,157 of CM031954.1, forward strand.
CAGCTGATTGGTGGAGAGGAGACAGAGTGATGAAGCCAATCAGGACAGGGGGATGATTAGGAGGCCATGATGGACAGAAGCCAATGGGCAAATTTGGCCAGGATGCCAGGGTTACACCCCCACTCTTTGATCCGAAGGACATCCTAGGATTTTTTTATGACCACAGAGAATCAGGACCTCGGTTTAACGTCTCATCCGAAGGACGGTGCTCTTTGACAGTATAGTGTCCCCATCACTATACTGGGGCGTTAGGACCCACACAGACCACAGGGTGAGCAGCCCCTGCTGGCCTCACTAACACCTCTTCCAGCAGCAACCTGGTTTTCTCAGGAGGTCTCCCATCCAGGTACTGACCAGGCTCAGCCCTGCTTAGCTTCAGTGGGAAACCTTGGGTTACAGGGTGATATGGCTGTTGGCAAATCATCCCATTGTTTTTATACTTTCAGCAACAAGTCCACTGTATGCTGAACTTGTGTACACGACATGTTTGAAATGTATTAACTAGAGAACTTGTGGCCAAGAAGTAACGTCCCCCTCAAGAAACCGCAATGTAACTTTGAAAACAGCCTTCAAAAAATAAATAAAACACATTTGATTTTGTGCATTGTGCTGCCCTCTGCAGTCTGGCGGCTTCTATAGCGCTGAGGATGCAGATTCCTTTCCCACGGCGGAATCCACTGAGAAGAGAGAGGGAGCGTTTTGTGTGTGGACAGCAGGAGAGACCAGAGAGCTGCTTCCTGACATTGTGGAAGGCGCCACAGGAGGCGCAACACAGGCCGATATCTTCATGCATCATTACGGTGTGAAAGAGCAAGGCAACGTGGACCCCGCTCAGGTTTGGGAATTTGAGGTTTTTATGAGAGCCAGAACCTTTCTAACCATGTTACACTGATTCTTGGCTACAACACAAAAAAAAAAAAAAAAAAAAAAAAAAGTGGATGTATAGAGGAATTATTTTGGATTCATTTACTTTTCAAAGGTGTAAAATGATGTTTATACGCAACCTCCTCTTTTTTTTTCTTTTCTTACAAAATGTTTGTTTTCCCTTGCTGTAATTCAGAAATATTCAATAATTAAAAATATATACACAAAAATAAACTAACTAGCGTCTTAACTACTAAAAGAATTATTGAAATACCACTACAAAAGAAAATATCTTTAACTACACATTGTCAATTGAACAGTTGGTCAATAATAATAATGTTTCGTGGACTGTCACACAAATCTTGCTTTCTTGCAGTTCAGTTAATCAGAATCAGATTCTTCAGTAACCGCTCATTGTTCGATTCCGTGAGTTTGTGCAATGATTCAGTGAGTAAAGGATTTGCTAGACTGTGGCTACTACATTTAATTTGAAAATGGAAAATTATTTCACTACTGTTAAAAAAAAAAGTAAAGTATGAATATGAGTAGAATGAATTAAATTTGTATGTATTACATCCACCATGTTGTCACTGAGGGCCCTGTCATACACCCGGCGCAATGCGACAGCAGGCGCGACGCAAGTGTTTTTTGCTAGTTTCAGCCCGACGCAGTTATCATTTTCACGTCCAGTGCTACGTTGTTTAAATAGCAAATGGACTCGCGCCCATCTGTTCGCCCATTGGTGTGCTGGTCTGAAAACGAGGTGTGTTCAGGCGCATTGGTGGCGCGTTGCTATTTTGAGGCTATTTTGAAAACGACTGTGCCATTGACCAACAAAAACCTGGTCTAAAGTTAATAGTGAAGAATTTTTTGTGTTATTTAAAGAGCGCATTAGTAATAGGTGGGTGCACAACTCATGTACACTCTGCTTGTTACACACAGGGACACAGCAGCACATACACATTTTTAAATATGAAAAATAAAAAGATTCCTTAAAAAGATACAAAGAAGCGTTCATTCTTTCCACTCGCAAATTCTGCCAGCTGTCTTTTAAAGGAAATGGGAGATGAGACTCTTATTGGTTTAATGCACGTTACGGCCAAAACACACCAATGACTCATTAAGAGACCAAGTACAGCCCTTTTAGACCACGCGCCTGCCGCCTAGTGCGCCGACCGCCCTTTTTTTCCATCATTAAACTAGCAAAAGTCAATTCGGATACACCCTGAGTGCACCTGCGCCATGCGCTTCAGACCATGTGCTCAGATCGTTAAAATAGGGCCCTGTGACTTGACCAATCAGCGTCAGTTGCGTTGCTTCACAGAACCTGCTACTAATAAAGTTTAGTTAAAATATATAATATGATAAAACAAATAATAAATAAATTACACAACAAAAATAAATAAAAATTAAGGTCATGAAAGTCCGATGACAGATGCTATACTAGTTATTAAAATCAGGGGAAGGGGGTTGTTTCTGTTTTTAAAACTAATAGCATGTTTTGTCTGACATATTTTCTCCCACTATATCTCAAGAATCAGTGGTTAGCATTTATTGTTTGATACACCTAATTTGTGAACAAAGCAGATTTTATGATGTGGATATTTGTTTCTTTGTGATATTTGATTCTTGTGTTCTTGGTGTTTTTATAGGACCCCCATGGAGAGCTGCAGGGTCAGAATGTGCTGATTGTGCGTTACTCAGTGGAGCTCACCGCTGCTCACTTTGGCATCAGCGTGGACAAACTGTCCGAGCTGCTGTCCGATGCCAGAGCCAAGCTGGCCGAGGTACGGAGAGCCCGCCCACCTCCTCACCTGGACACCAAAATGCTAGCTTCCTGGAATGGTAAGTTTCATGCATCCTGATTGGAAGAATGCAAAGTGTCATCCACTAATATACTGCTGAAAATCCCAGATCACAGAACAGAGAAAAGAATCAGTCCCCCGAAGCTATATGTACCCCCTTCCTATCCTTACGATTTCACTTTGCGAACAAGGTCCAGTGCTTGACAAGCTCCGTAAATGTTTTTTTTTGTCTGGGTTTGCCTTAATAGCAACACTATAATGTTAGAGTTCTTTCATGGGGTGCTTAGATGTGGTGCCAGGCCTTTAAAAGCCCACAGAGGGGACCTCTGGGTTGTGGTCTTTGCCCTCGTTGTCTTTAATGAAAGGATATCAAAGCCTTCACAGGGTGCCAAGGCCCCTTTGGAGCTCTAGCTGACAAAAGTACTCAAAGAATAGTGACTAATGAGCTGATATCTTAATTAAAGAAAGCCTGAGACATTGTTTAATGAAAGTGTTCCTTCCAGAGCTACGCTCCATTAGATTCTTAATGCATACAGACTGGATATTGCTACCTGCAGAGTAACCCTTCACATTAATCAAACCTGATAGGCCCACTCGCGTAACCGTGAGACATGTCTGGGCTACAGGCACACAGAGCTCTGACAGGACTATTGTTAGTGATCCCCGGCCTTCTGAACACATTGTACTTTAGATCTTATAGACTCAGTGTCTCCTTTCGAAGTTCCTCTGTCTTGGTTGGCACTTATTGCACCTTTATCAAAATGTTTTTATCTCTCGTTGGGGGAGAGTTTCACTATCTGTGGGGCAGGACTCTTCCCGAATACTAATTCAAAACTTTGCAACAATTTGGAAGGAAGGTGAAGAAGTGATACGAAACTGTCATGTGGTCAATTATCCTTGAAAATGCTTTATAACAGTAGCTATGTTTCCATCCACCTATTTATTTAGCAGTTTCTTGAGTTCTTGAGTACTTTTGCTGGATGAAAAAATGTAACATGATCAGGTGTTCCAAAGCTTGTAATCTGTGCACTCCCATTTCTTTGGTTGGTCAGGGCTGATGTTGTCCGGTTTTGCACGTGTTGGAGCCGTGCTGGGTGACAAGGCTCTGCTAGAAAGGGCTGAGCGGGCAGCTTATTTTCTCCAAAAATACCTGTGGGACGAAGAGGGCCAGAGGATTCTTCATTCCTGCTACCGTGGGAATAACATGGAGGTGGAGCAAGTGTAAGGAACATTTTTGGCTGTCCAAAAATTAGATGCATTCAACATGCCTTAGCACTGAGGTTGATAGTTGTGGATTGTAAACTGTTTGTTTGCTAGCCTAATATCTTATAATGGCAAAAGTCTATTTAAAATGTGAATTTAAACAAACAGGATATTTGTTCAGGTTTGTCATTGGAAAATATATAGTATTATATGTACATTATATGTTTTTACATAGTATGATCAGGGATGTTATTGTTAATTAAAACTATTACAAAATATTTTTTGTTAATTAGAATAAATCTGAAATAAAATAGAATATTAGATATAATATTAGAAACTTAAACTTAAAAAAAAACAGAAATGTTGCCTTGGCAACTAGCTGAAATAAAATAAGTTCTAAACAAAACCCTAAAACTAAAATGAAAATAGCTAAATAAATAGAAACATAATAAAAACTAATAAAAATGGCAAAATTACAACAAAAAAGCTGATTCAGAATAATAAATTCTGTTATGATAAACGATTAATCGCGATTAATCACATCCGAAATAAAAGTTTGTGTTTACATAATATGTGTGTGTGCTGTGTATAATTATTATATATATATTTGAATACACACGCATACATGTGTATATATTTAAGAAATAGTTGCATGTATATACTGTATATATATATATATATATATATATATATATATATATTATTTATATAATTTATATTATATATAAATATAAATGTTTGATATATAATTTTTTTTTTTTTCTTAAATATACACATGCATGTATGTGTATTTATATATACATAATAATTATACACAGCACACACACATATATTATGTAAACTTTTATTTTGATGCGATTAATCGCGATTAATCGCTTAACAGCCCTACTGATTTTGATGAGGTTGTATTGTATGTGTCTTTACAGTGGACCAAGAAATCTAGCACACATTATGTCTTGCTTCCAAGTCTTAATTGCCTTGGCACATATCCTGCCAATGTAGAAATGACCCAGAATCAGCACAATAAGAAGCTTTTCACGTATGAAATCACCCACAGACACACACAAATACACTGGCCTCATTCTTGGGGTAACCTCTCATTTGTACCTCTCATTACCACTCTGTGTCAGCACATCAGTCATCCCACAATACTGAGTGCACTTCTCAAGACACGCAGATAATTGTTATGAGTTAACCCACACACCATTTATCACTGATTCAAACTGGCTATATTAACACCTTTCATTTTGAACCTTTTTGTTTGAGTGTTCATCAATGGGATCATCTGATTGGACTTACTTTAAAGTTAGCGTAGGATGTGATGTTTTCTCCTCTTGCAGTTCTGCTCAGATCTGTTTTTTATAAGGGAGATGTAAAAATCTGCATCGGTTTGTTTTTAATCACCTTTGGAGGATTTCCCTCACAGAGAATAATTTACCAGGAGTCCCAGCAAGAAGATGATTTACTGGGGAATTACTTGTGTTCCTGGCAACCTAATTTCATCCCCAAGAGGAACTACTCTCTTTCTTTGTTCCTCGCTGTGAATATTCCACATCCACAGTTAAAGGAATAGTTCTCAGAAAATGAAAATGTCATTGTTTACTCAACCTCATGCCGTTAGAAATTCTGAAAACTGTACTGGTCACACTTTTCCAAACAGTTGTCAGGGTTATGTTTAGTTCTGTTTAGTTTCATTGTGTTTTGGTTTCGTTTCCCTGTTCCTGTTTTGCCTGTGTTCCTGGTCATTATTAGTTTCCATAGTTGCTCATTAGTTCCTCACCTGCTCTGTTTTCCCTTGATTATTCCTTGTGTTTATAAGACCTTGGTTTTCGCAGTTCAGTGTTCTTCATTGTTTATGTTAAAGTGTAGATTACTACCTGTGTCAGTTGTGTTGCTTCACCTCCATTCATAAATCCCCCCTTCTGTAGCCTCATGGTATAGTAACGTGTCCATCAAATGTGCACTTCAGAATCTCGCCGGAAGTAGTAGGTCATCCGGGGAATTTTCACCTACTGTTTTTCGAATACTATATATATTACTCTGTTGGCATACTGTTTTCCGTATGCTATGTAGTAGGGAAGTATTTGATTCTGGATCACTTGCAGCACTGGTGTATTAAAAAGACTTTTGGAATTCGTTTAATATGGACTTACCAGCAGTCTGCCTGCTCTGTTTTGAGACCAAACAAGCCCAATAAATTGTCTGACCAGGTGTGTGAGCCGGCAACATCATTCGTTCCAGTGGGTGCGTTCGTGGAGTTTGAGGGAATGTAATAGAGCCATGCCCACACTCCTGCCTCTGAGGGTGGGCTGCATATGGCCTCTGGAGATTTGGTAGAGGATAATCCTTGTGGTCTCTGCTGGTTCCACCCAGCTCCAAGTCTCCTGCATCTCCGCTGCTCCCACCCAACTCCAAGTTTCCTGCATCTCCGCTGGTCCCACCCAGCTCCAATTCTCCTGCGTCTCCAATGGTCCCACCCAGTCTCCCTCTCCAAAGACAGCCAGTCTTTCGTCCCCATTTCCACTGGCTTCTTTCTGTCCCTCAGCTCCCCCACTGTTGAATCCACTCTGTTCCGTGGATCTTCCTCAGATCTCAGGACTGGCTCTACCTCCATCCGCCAAGCTGGTCTCCCCACCTAGGCTTGTCGACCAGTCAGCTGCACCTTGGCTCCTCCCTCCCTTGGCTCCACCTGGGGCTGTCATCCTTATGGCTTCACCGGACTGCCTCGTCGCTCTGGCTCGGCCTTGATCAGTTGTCGCACCATGGACTCTTAGGCCTTCAGCTGCACTTCGTCCCTCCACCACTTCGGCTCCATCAGGCTCCGCACCTCCCTCCAGCTTTGCCTTGGTCCCACCCTCCCTCCTCAGTTGGATTGGGATGGGTTGGGGGTGTAATGTCAGGGTTATGTTTAGTTTAGTTTAGTTTCATTGTGTTTTGGTTTCATTTACCCTGTTCCCGTTTTGCCTGTGTTCCTGGTCATAATTAGTTTCCATAATTACTCATTAGTTCCACACCTGTTCTCTTTCCCTTAATCACTCCCTGTTTATAAGCCCTTTGTTTTCTCAGTTCAGTGTTCTCCATTGTTTAAGTGTAGTTGCCTTATGGATTTTCTCCTGCATATTGTCCTGGTGTTTTAAAAACTTTTGGAATTTATTCTGATTTGTGCGTGTTCATCTACATGTTACAGTGTGAGAAGTAGATGAAATGCACATTATTCACTGATAATCTTCCCCTTCAGTGAGCTGTTGAGTCAGTGAGTAAACTCTAGAACCAAATCAGTTTATTTTGTGAATTAATGATTCGTTTTGTGGACCAAATGAACCAATTCAACTCAAAAGAAGGATTCATTCACAAATCAGACTTAGCTACCTCTTTCATGACATCCACCCCTTGTCGAATTCAAGGTTTTCAATGAATAATGGCTTAAAATTCACTCTTCTTATCACAGAAAGCTATCATATGACTTAGAATATAGCGTGTGATTCACATGGACCACTTTTATTATACTTTTATGGTGCTTTTTGGAGCTTGAGAGCTTTAGACTCTGTTCATTGTAATTGCTTGGAAAAGAGCATGGAAAACAGTCTTACCTTTTGTCTTCTGCGGAAGAAAGAAAGTCATGTGGGTTTGGAACAACATGAAGGTGAGTAAATGATGACAGAATGTTCATTTTGGGGTGAACTAATCCTTTAAAGAGCCTCGTGCCATGCAGTGAAAACATTTAGAGAAAATCTGGCTTCAATGTTTGATAAGAACGAGACAGGTTATCTGACTGTTGTAGTTCTCAAATGGAATTAAGGGCCTTTTATTGTAATAGAAGAAATATGCTATAGTATTTGGGCCAGGTAAAAATGTAGTGCCAGGTGAATTATTCATGAACCATCCAGTGGCTGTGCTGTTATTCCAAGGAATGTGGCAAATGGTCCAAATCTTGTTCAGCTGTATAAAAATCATACTTCATTGTGAGTAGATCTATCAGTTTGGAACTAGAAGACCTCTGGCTCCTGAGATAGATAGAGGTTAGGCTCTTTTTTATAGCTTCGGTCTCCTGACAGGTTTGTGTGGAAGTTATGATGCGGCTTTGCTGCACTTTGAAGAGACTGTATCACCTGGTGAGAATACAGAGAATGAACAAGGAGGGAATGGAAAAATCCAGGGAGAGCTGTTCATTAAAAATTGACTGGCAGGCTGATTTGTTTTGTTGTCTCACTGGGAAAAAAAAAACCCTGAAACAGAGGAGTCATATTTTTCTCTGAGCCCATAAACCCTGCTGTGGGTCGAGAATGTCTGAGAAGAAACTTACCTCATAGTTCAATAAAGGGCTAGTTAGCATGGTCCAGTTAGCCCCTGCTGGGGGCTAGCAGACCCTTTAAGGATATATATATATAATTTCCATTGTGTGTGTATGAGATATATATATATATATATATATATATATATATATATATATATATATATATATATATATATATATATATATATATATATATATATATAATATATACACTCACCTAAAGGATTATTAGGAACACCTGTTCAATTTCTCATTAATGCAATTATCTAATCAACCAATCACATGGCAGTTGCTTCAATGCATTTAGGGGTGTGGTCCTGGTCAAGACAATCTCCTGAACTCCAAACTGAATGTCAGAATGGGAAAGAAAGGTGATTTAAGCAATTTTGAGCGTGACATGGTTGTTGGTGCCAGACGGGCCGGTCTGAGTATTTCACAATCTGCTCAGTTACTGGGATTTTCACGCACAACCATTTCTAGGGTTTACAAAGAATGGTGTGAAAAGGGAAAAACTTCCAGTATGCAGCAGTCGTGTGGGTGAAAATGCCTTGTTGATGCTAGAGGTCAGAGGAGAATGGGCCGACTGATTCAAGCTGATAGAAGAGCAACTTTGACTGAAATAACCACTCGTTACAACCGAGGTATGCAGCAAAGCATTTGTGAAGCCACAACATGCACAGCCTTGAGGCGGATGGGCTACAACAGCAGAAGACCTCACCAGGTACCACTCATCTCCTCTACAAATAGGAAAAAGAGGCTACAATTTGCACAAGCTCACCAAAATTGGACAGTTGAAGACTGGAAAAATGTTGCCCGGTCTGATGACTCTCGATTTCTGTTGAGACATTCAGATGGTAGAGTCAGAATTTGGCGTAAACAGAATGACATGGATCCATCATGTACCCATTCTCTGATGGCTACTTCCAGCAGGATAATGCACCATGTCACAAAGCTCGAATCATTTCACATTGGTTTCTTGAACATGACAATGAGTTCACTGTACTAAAATGGCCCCCACAGTCACCAGATCTCAACCCAATAGAGCATCTTTGGGATGTGGTGGAACGGGAGCTTCTTGCCCTGGATGTGCATCCCACAAATCTCCATCAACTGCAAGATGCTATCCTATCAATATGGGCCAACATTTCTAAAGAATGCTTTCAGCACCTTGTTGAATCAATGCCACGTAGAATTAAGGCAGTTCTGAAGGTGAAATGGGGTCAAACACAGAATTAGTATGGTGTTCCTAATAATCCTTTATGTGAGTGTGTATATATATATATATATATATATATATATATATATATATATATATATATATATATATATATATATATATATATATATACCAATCAGGCATAACATTATGATGACAGGTGAAGTGAATAACACCGATTATCTCTTCATCATGGCACCTGTTAGTGGGTGGGCTATATTAGGCAGCAAGTGACCATTTTGTCCTCAAAGTTGATGTGTTAGAAGTAGGAAAAAATGGCAAGCGTAAGGATTTGAGTGAGTTTGACAAGGGCCAAATTGTGATGGCTAGACGACTGGGTCAGAGCATCTCCAAAACTGCAGCTCTTGTGGGGTGTTCCTGGTCTGCTGTGGCCAGTATCTATCAAAAGTAGTCCAAGTAAGGAACAGTGGTGAACCAGCGACAGAGTCTGGACAGTTGTCCGATTAAACAGACAAGCTACTGTAGCTCAAATTGCTCAAGAAGTTAATGCTGGTTCTGATAGAAAGGTGTCAGAATACACATAGCCGCAGACCTGTCAGGGAGCCCATGCTGACCCCTGTCCACCGCCGAAAGCGGCAACAGTGGGCACGTGAGCATCAGAACTGGACCACGGAACAATGGAAGAAGGTGGCCTGGTCTGATGAATCATGTTTTCTTTTACATCACGTGGATGGCCAGGAAGATGGCCGTGTGCTTTGCTTACCTGGGGAACACACTATGGGAAGAAGGCAAGCTGGCGGAGGCAGTATGATGCTTTGGGCAATGTTCTGCTGGGAAACCTTGGGTCCTGCCATCCATGTGGATGTTACCAACTACCTAAGCATTGTTGCAGACCATGTCCACCCTTTCATGGAAATGGTATTCCCTGGTGGTTGTGGCCTCTTTCAACAGGATAATGCACTCCGATCCATGGTTGCCCCACCTCGCAACTTACAGGACTTACAGGATCTGCTGCTAATATCTTGGTGCCAGATACCACAGCACGCCTTCAGGGGTCTAGTGGAGTCCATGCCTCGACGGGTTAGGGCTGTTTTGGCAGCAAAAGGGGGACCAACACACATGTTATGCCTGATGTGTGTGTGTATATTTAACCAAAGATCTTTGAAGCACAAATGTTTAGTACCTAGTCACCAGGTTCTTCTCCAAATTCACCTTGCACTTATTGTACATGACATTTGAATAGTGCATTAGATCTGACAGCTTGAGGCAATGACATGGAAGGGGTCAGATGTTGAGAGAGATCCCCTCACAGGCACCTCATGACATTTTTCATCCCTTGGAATGTCAGTTGTTTAAACTAAGATCCGTGGAGGTTAAGTTCCCAGCGTTAGACCCGCCTCGTCCGTCCTGCTGCCGACACTGTGATATCTTCAGACCTGTCACTATCTGTTTCCTCACACTCAGCTGGCTACAGTGCCACCTCTGTTCAAGGGTCTGAGGACAAGGGTTGATGTGATCTGAATCAAAAAAATGTTAAACTTCAAAGCCTTTTGCAATCTTTTTGGGTGACACCACCTCAAAAGGAATTTCGAACGGCTTTTATAACACAAAGGTCCTGCTAAATGTCTTGGTATGCATGTCAGTCAACTCACAGAGCTTTTGCATCTTAAAGCAGCGTCCCACTAACTGGCTCGAAAATGCTTGATTTTGGTAAGGCATGTCATACTTACTGACTGTTTTACCACCTGGATCTCGCCCTCTTCTGTCACGGTCAATGATTAAAGATACAGATCACAAAAAATGTCTTGCCTTCATGTAATTCCAAACCTGTTTATTGAGCAAACTGCTGTTCCCATACAATATAAGTGTAACTTTTACTTCCATTGTAAGAAAATGTAAATTGTTTGGGTGAACTGTCATTTTAATAATAGAAGTGGAGCAGCAGGCTAAATGACTGCTTCTGACATTTCCCTCTGATTTCATGTCATGGATTGCAACAGCCAGTTCTGGCAGCAAATCACTGTGAAGCACTCTGAAATAAGAACAGGAGTACCATGAGGACATAAGCAATTGTAATAGACTGAAATAGGATGCAATTCATGCAGTAACTTTAACTTGTGAGTGTCTGTGATGTGTATTTTTCCCATCAGGGCTATAATGCATTCATGCGGCGCTTCAGTGAGGAAAAGATTCACTTTCAGTAAACCGATACTTTTCTGCCTCCACGTTTTTATTTTTATTTACTAGATTTCAGAAAAAAACAACTTCTGGTTTTTAAAGGACTATGTAAATGAAGCTTATGTCTAGCTCCATCTGCCTCCATCCAACTAACAGCCCAGGGATAGAACCCAAGCCACACCCTACATTTTTTCCTTCAATAATCCATTCCACTCGTATGTACGTCACAATATCAAATAAAATCAAATCACCTTTATATATATATAGCGCTTTTTACAAGTCCAGTTGTTTCAAAGCAGCTTCACATTGTTAACAGGAAAATAATGCAACAGAATTTGATTCGGCTGTACAGCCGCTCTGGTGAAAACGGCGATGTTATCCATCTAATTTCAATTATCATATAGTGTCATTGCGGGCAGATCGGTAATATAGTTGAAATTTAGGTGTCCCCAATACAGAAGAAAAGATCTTTCCCCACTTCCGTTACATCTTAACTTTAAAGGGGAGGTGTGTAATTTCAGCACCACTACTTGCATCAACTGGAATTGGAACAGCCCAACTAAGTTGGTCATATCAGCATTGGTGCAATCAGTGCTGAGTCTGTGTGTTTGTCAACCAATGGAAGACGGTGGGTGGGGCGGTTTTTGCAATTTTGTATGGTGCCGCTAGCTGAATAGAAATTACACACTTCACTAATATAGCTATGTATATGGCACACACATTGTCACATTTGGAAAGCATAACCATAACACTTATTACTGTGTTAGCATGGAATAATAGGATTGGCTTATAGAGGTTATATCTAGGTTTATTATAGTTAATTAACATTAAATCTAAAATCATTAAACTTTTTTTTTTTTTTTTTTTTTTTTTTTCATTTTAAATGCTAAAATGAAATAAAATATAAAAACAGCTTTTTTCTTAATTTCATGTAGTTGCAAAATGTCTCATTTTAATTTAGTTCAACTAGATGTACTAAAATAACTCAAATTCAAATAAAAATGAAAAACTATCTATAACTACATAGACATTAAAAACTACTACATTAAATGACAAAACAATTAACAAAATTACTAAAACTTTAAAATTAAAATTAAAAACTAATTCAAAATATAAATAGAAACTACAACAGTGCCTTAATAACATACTTAAAAATTCTTATATCCATACTGATATACTAAAATCTTATATCCACCTTATTTTTTAACGTGAGAGTGGGTGTGGCCATTCACTTAAATGTGCAAGGCTTCCTGTGAAATCTGCTTCCAGTTATTGTAGCTGTACAAAAACAGTCCATTATACTGCTTAATATTGCAATCTGCTATTTCTAATCATCCATCCATTCATCCATTCTCCAAACTGCTTATAATTTGTAGGGTAATGGGGTATTATCATGTTATTTTAATTTATTATCATAATCATAAACACTGGTTTGTAGCTCAAGCAGTTTTACTGTTTTCTGCACTTTGTTATTCTTCTAGTCATTTACCCAAGCAGCTAATGAATCAGAAGTCTCGCATATTCACAAGAAACAGCAAATAAGGTGGATATGAGGTATCTGTGAGTTTACTAATTTTTGAATTCCTGCTGTAAACTCTGATGATCTCTTGTCTCGGAGGCTTCCATTGATACGTGCATCACTGTAAATGCGTTTTCCATTCTTTTGGAGTTTAAATTATTTCTGTGGCAAATTGGCAGCATGCCACAGTTGCAGTCAATAGAGCGTATGTTATGTTGATCAACCCAGTGCAAGTTAACCTGGCATTATTACGCAGGTCAACCCGACATTAACAAGAAATTTAATTTGTATTTGTATAAGAACAGAAGATCTTGACCTTCCCTACTAATGTTCTCTATAATGTTCTCTCCAGTGCATCTCCCATTTCAGGCTTCCTGGATGACTACGCGTTTGTGGTTTGTGGGCTGCTGGACCTGTTTGAGGCCACGCAAAGGGGCCGCTGGCTGCAGTGGGCCGAAGAACTCCAGCTGAGGCAGGATCAGCTCTTCTGGGATTCCCAGGGCAGCGGTTACTTCTGCAGCGACCCTTCAGATCCGACACTGCTGTTGGCTCTCAAACAGGGTGAGGAATGACATCATGTGTGATGTTACCCTGCACATAGAGGCTATGGACTCCTAGGCTTTTTGCTCTGGGAATGTGTGGGTGGTTATGAGTAATGGAAAGGATGATGAAGATCTGTAGCTGTCAGTCTGCATTCTGCATCACTCCACCACAGAGCTCTGCTGTCACTGCTGATAGCACCAGCACACTCTTATAGACCCTCGCCTTGATAACTCTGTTTCAGCCAGATGTACCCTGCTGAAACCGCCCAATTCTCTCCTTATGTAACCTCATCACTGTCTTTCATTATGCTGTAATGTCTCTCTCTCTTTTCTATCTCACCCAAAACACACTGACATTTTCTCACCATTTCTTTTCCAGTCCATCTTCTGATGAACTATAATATTTCCTCCTCCGCCCTCTCCATGTTTCTGGGTAGAACTTGACCAATATAGAAGACTGATCCAGTACATCAAAGCCTGCTTTGTTAAAGCAATTGATATTTCCTTGAAGAAACGCCACAATCCTTTTATTTCACGCTGTACACCATTCATCACCTTCTGCATGACATTGCTGTGGAAGTGGAATGAAAGAGTGATTTTTCATTCTTTTATTGGTCTTCCATTACAAGCCAAAAAAAGGAAAAGATCCACACATACTTTCGAAGTGTATAAGTGCAGGGGCTTGATGTCCCGAATGGCTTGGCTCCCTATTTTCTCCACAGGAATTGGAAGTATAAGCTGATGTGAGCGAATAGTCACACCAGCGTGCCTGGGCTGTGACTGATGGCACTGTGAAAATGGCACTGACACCAGTGAGATATGGATAAGACCAGAGAAAGCTAACTGTTATGTTTTTGTTGTTGCTTCTGATAAATTAAAATGGACATAAGGCAGATTTTTCATTTTTTCTGAGTGACTGGGCCATTATATAGTGAGCCAAGCGTGCAGAGTTGTCTCCATTAGGAGCCGTGCGGTGCCATCACGTGTCAGAACCAAGTCCTCTCACCTCTCTCTGTCGGTGGAAGACGGATTGCCTCCCAAAGCATCTGCCACTCTATATTTTACGCCTTGCCCAAACTAGACAAAACCAAAGCCAGTCAGCTTTGCTGTTTTGAAGAAACCACAGGCCATGTAGCCATTCAAAAAAATTTTTTTTTTTTTTTAAATAAAGCTATTGGGTCTATTTATTTTGGGCTCAAGAGTCCTTCAAAGTTTTTGTTGCTGTGCAAATTTCCAATGCTCACTAACGCTGCATTTATTTGATCAACAATACAGTAAAAACAGTAAAAACACTACTCATCTACTTTCTATTTGTATAAAGCTGAATTTTCAGGAATCATTACTCCATACTTCAGTGTCACATGATGCTTCAGAAATCATTCTAATATTCTGATTAGGCGCGCTGCTTAATTTTGTGGAAACAGTGATACTTTCAGGATTCTTTGATGAATAGAAAGTTCAAAAGAGCAGCATTTATTTGAAATGTAAATGCTTTGTAACATTAGAAGTGTCTTTGCTGTCACTTTTGATTCATTTAATGCATCCTTGCTTAACAGAAGTATTAATTTCTTTAAAAAAATCTTACTGATCCCAGACTTTTGAACTGTATTGTATTTTGGGAAGCTACAAAGTAAATTAAACATTAGATGTGCAATTGATGCTTTAACTATGCATTTGTTGCAAGAAAGAGAATGAAGGTGAAATATAGTTTGGTCACACTATACTGTTTCTTTATAAACTAGACAAATTAGTAGTATTTTGTGGCAAGCTTTATCACTAAACTTCATCAACAGTACACAAAAGCCATACAAACCAATTATACATATTCATATTCACAAATTTATTATGATCAATACTTATTTTCTTCCACCATAACTCGTTAATTCATTACTCCCAACATGTCAAGCTTTAAGAAAACCCAGTTTTATGGTGCAGTTTATGGTCGTTCATTCTGACATGACTTGTGTGCAGTAAATGGCTATGCGTGGTGCATGTGTTTTCTACGGAATGAGCTACCTGATAGCATCTGCATGTGTTTGGTTGGGACAGCATTGCTGCTATTCATCAGTCATCGCTTCCTTCCCTCTCAGCTCCCAGATGCAATCAACTCATTACATTGTGACACGAGGCCCGAGAACCCACTCGCAGCACTCCCTCTGCACACACACAAACAAAGAGCAGATAAAGTAAATCAACTCACAGCTATAGAGTCACTTCACTCGTGATATCAGGCACTTTTAGCTCTGTTTAACCTGATAAATGTGCTCCGGTTAAATTGATATTGTAACCATCAATGTTATGATGCCATTTTTTCCAGGAGCCAGACTGTTTAAATCAATATGCTGGAAAACATGGCTTCTGCACTGGATTGGTTATCTGACTGGAATGTCATTGTGACTTTTTCATTTTTTTTTTTTTTTTTTCAGATCAGGATGGTGCCGAACCCAGTGCAAACTCTGTCTCAGCCATGAACTTGCTGCGGCTCTCCCACTTCACAGGCCGGCAGGACTGGATACAGCGCTCTCAGGAATTACTGATTGCATTCTCTGATAGATTGACTAAGGTGCCAATCGCCCTGCCAGACATGGTCCGCAGTGTCATGGCCCAACATTATACCCTTAAACAGGTAACTGGTCCACACAGCTACTGAATATGAATTATAAAAGTCTGGTTTCACTTGTCACATCATGTCCATCTGATGCAATTGCAATGAAATGTTTTTCCTCCTTGAATTTGAATACTACCATAAGAAATACAGTCTCAAGTCTCTCAAGGCCAGGCCTCAAGTCTTTGGTCCTAGTCAAGTCTTTTTTATAGTTTTCCACTAACGTTATAATTAGTTTATTATTTTAAATTATATATATATATATATATATATATATATATATATATATATATATATATATATATATATATATATATATATATATATATATATATACTGTATTGCCAAAAGTATTGGAACACCCCTCCAAATCATTGAATTCAGGTGTTCCAATCACTTCCATGGCCAAAAGTGTATAAAATCAAGCAGCTAGGCAAGCAGACTGCTTCTACAAACATTTGTGAAAGAATGGGTTGCTCTCAGGAGCTCAGTGAATTCAAGCGTGGTACCGTGATAGGTTGACACCTGCTCAATAAGTCCATTTGTGAAATATCCTCACTACTAAATATTCTACGGTCAACAGTGGTATTATAACAAAGTGGAAGCAATTGGGAACAACAGCAACTCAGCCACGAAGTGGTAGGCCACATAAAATCACAGAGCAGGGTCAGCGCATGCTGAGGTGCACAGTATGCAGAAGTTGCCATCTTTCTGCAGAGTCAATAGCTACAGACCTCAGATTAGCTCAAGAGCAGTACATAGAGAGCTTCATGGAATGGGTTTCCATGGCTGAGCAGCTGCATCCAAGCCTTACATCACCAAGTGCAATGCAAAGCGTCAGATGCAGTGGTGTAAAGCACACCGCCACTGGACTCTAGAGCAGTGGAGACATGTTCTCTGGAGTGATGAATGCTTCTCTGTCTGGCAATCTGATGGACAAGTCTGGGTTTGGCGGTTGCCAGGAGAACGGTACATGCCTGACTGCATTATGCCAAGTGTAAAGTTTGGTGGAGGGGGATTATGGTGTGTGGTTGTTTTTCAGAGGTTGGTCTTGGCCCCTTAGTTCCAGTGAAAGGAACTCAATGCTTCAGCATACCAAGACATTTTGGACAATTTCATGCTCCCAACTTTGTGGGAACAGTTTGGGGATGGCCCAGTGACACCAGTGCACAAAGCAAGGTCCATGGAGGAACTTGACTAGCCTGCACAGAGTCCTGACCTCAACCCGATAGAACATCTTTGGGATGCATTAGAGTGGAGACTGCAAGCCAGGCCTTCTCGTCCAACATCAGTGCCTGACCTCACAAATGCGCTTTTAGAAGAATGGTCAAAAATTACCATAAACACACTCCTAAACCTTGTGGAAAGCCTTCCCAGAATAGTTGAAGCTGTTATAGTCTGTTATATCTGCTCTTATTGTACACAACTGATGATATGTCATATTGGCTTGTAAGACTTCTTCAACGTAGACTATGGTAGTGCTGAATCATTCAAGGCCAGTGCTGTGCTGAATCATTAGGGATTGTAATACTAAGTCCTAGTAAAAAAAATTAAAAATAAAATACTATACATACATAATTAAACATACATGAACAAACAGTGAACAATGGTTTTTGCCAGAAAATGGATTATGACTTCAGACAGAGCTGAGAATAGATCATTGATCAAGAGACTCAGATTCTCAGTGATTTTCCTGTTCCATCTGGTGTAGATGTCCTGCAGGTTTACCGATACACCTGCGGTGTTATATGCAGCTGACCGCACCACCCTCTACATGTCCTTGCGGTCCAATGTTTTGGTGCTACTGTACCAGACAGTAATGCAGCCTGACAGGAAGCTTTCAATTGTGCAAGCAAATTTAATGATCTCAGCATCTGGGGAGCCATCCTGCATATGTGGGCCAAGCCTTCTGGAAGATACTCACTTAGGGGCCCTATTGATCATGAAGTCAAAACCAGCCAGTGAAGCTGGTAGACCACAAAAGTCTTGCTGTTTAATAAACCTGTTTGGAACAACAGCAAGCCAGCATGCAAGACACAACATGTTCTGGTGACAAGCCATGGCTGACTGTAATACAGTCCCACTGAAGACTCTCACTTCATGCTCCGAAAACCTGAAAGTGAACTTCTCTCCAGTGGGGACTATCGCTTCTGAATGCATCAGCCTCCAGGCTAATGTTATGGCTAACACCATAAACTAGATTTAAAAGGATAGTTCACCCGAAAATTAAAAAGCCCATGATTTACTCACCCTCAAGCCCCTCAAGTTTTCAATGTCACATGATCCTTCGTTTATGATTCTAATATGCTGATTTAGTGCTCAAGTAACATTTCTTATTATTAACAATGTTGAAAATGGTTGTGCTGCATAATATGACTTGTAAAAGCCTTGATACATTTTTTAGATTTTTCTATTTTTAATTGATTTGTTTTTTTGTTTTTTGTTTTTTGACATCTTTGCTGAATAAAACCATTTCTTAAAAAAATAAAATAAATAAATAAATAATTTACTGACCCCAGTAAACCCCATTTTGAATGGTGTATTTTGAGATCCCTAATTAGCTTTTTTGGGATGTCAGTATGACCTTTGCTATAGCCAGTTCAGCAGTCCTTACTATGAGGACTGTTAGCACTCGGATCTGTCACATGTCAAATAGAATGATGCTGCTGGATAAAAGTTTTCCCTGTCAGGGCATTTTTCCAAAAGTTTCCTCCTGTTCCCGGACAGTTGTAAGAACTGTGAACGAACGTGTCATGGCCATCAGAGCTCTCCAGCGGCGGATAAGTCATCAGAGTAGGAGGAATAACAAGCTAAAGGTCCAGCTAAGGGCAGCCCGCTCCATATCACACCTGCCCACCTCATTACAGCACCATACGAGCAGCTCTGACCCTTTCTTCATCTCTTTCATTCTCTTCTCATTTGTTCATACGTAGTTTTTGCTCACAAGTTTGTTGTTCTGTTCTGTGTAACAGTCTCTTATTGTTTCTCGTAGATCGTTATCTGTGGCCAGCCTGATGCTGAGGACACTGCAAGTTTGATTTCCTGTGTCAACTCCCTATTTCTGCCCCATAAAGTAAGTGTGCTTTAATATCTGAGGAACAGCATTGTTAGGACTAACAATTTACTACTTTTAATTGGGTGTTTAAATCTGTCCACTCGACTTTGAAATACTATATGAAGACTAATAGCAACATAAATGTTTTGTGAATATATTTTTGATAAACCTTTAAACAAAGTAAAATAATTATATACATTTTAATAAAAATTTAAAAAAGTTTCAAACACACATTGAACAATCTTACGATTTTATTTAAATGCGTCCATTAACAATGTCCAACAGTGGACATATGCACCTCACAGGAGGTCTTTTTGTACACTTTTCTGAAATCATAAATATTTTCACCACTGTTTCATGTTTTGTGTTTAATAGCATTAAGTGATACTTATATTTCACACGTTTTTGCAATAAAATGACTAATTCCATATAATTTTATGTACTCCAAATGCTTAAAGTTAAATTATATACACATTTTTGCATAATAAAAAAAAAAAAAAATTATAGCTTGATTGGAGATTTTTCTTAAAACATTATGTCTCATATCAAACATGCTCCATGTTTTCTCTTGGGTAAAGTAATTCCTAAGTTCCTAACGCTCATTTATAAATCTTAGCTCAGTTTAATCTTACATCCATTCAAATTTTTATTCAAATAAAAACTGAGAGTTGTTGTGTTAATTATTAATAATGTTAATTTACCAAGCTATTTGAACTACTAAAATCTTGCTTTTACCTTAAACTGTGCTAAAATGTAAATTATATGTTAATTCTACAGTAGAAGTAGATATGGTTTGATGTTGACATTTAATATTCTAGTAAGGTAACACAGTTAACCAAGTAACAGGATTTTACAGTATATTTCTGTAAAAATTACATTTTTACAGTGAAGCTTTATTTTGAATTTGTTGTGAACTTTTGTCTACAAAAATGCTAAGAAGCTAAATGAAAGGCGTATAGACATATAATAGATTAATTTGAAGCAACAGTGACTGTCTAATTTAACATTTAACATTTTTTTCATATTGTAGTGGCCCTTCGCTGTATGTAAATATTTTTCCTCGTACATGACACATTCATTGGTTTACACAGAACGGCGTGTGCGCTGGAGCATAGTCATGCTAATGAGTTCACTAAAGTAATCTCCAGCAAAAAGGTCAAGTTGTCAGATTTTTAACCTATGCATGCTGACACACAGACTGCCAGGCAAAGGGCTGGGACAATGGGTACCCACCACACCACGTTTTAAATTTCAGAATAATTAGTAAATAGTTAGTTTTTTGTAGGCGTTAGCCTTAGGCTTGGCTTTGTGGGGATTTTTTTTCTTTCGCTAAAGGTCATAACTCAGGATAGCATTTGCACTCTTTCTGCCCTTTTCCCTAGTGCTTCTCCGAATGCTCTGTTCTCTTGCACGATGACAGAAAGAGCAAATACGCACATGCTCAGCACACCTGGCCTTACAGGTTTTAAGTGTGAAATACCAATAGCAAGCACAACAGAAGACACACTGAGGTCTAACCTTTTGCCATTTATTACAGCAGTCTAACATCTTTATTGTATGTGAAAACCCCTAGAGAGGTAACCCTACCTTTCCTTAAGGCTGAAATAATGCGTTTGTTTTTAAGCGGAATGGATGAGAGTGGTTGTGAATGGAAAATAGGCCAGGGCCTTCCCGTTTCTCTCTATTTATGTTGTTACAGTAGGTGGCTCTGTAGGATGGCGTTGGGAGGACAGCTGACAATGTTAGCATGTGACCTTACACTCCATCAGTGAACCCTGTATGTCACATCTTGTGTCAAAGGCAGAGTTTGGTCTCCTCATGGTGCATCATTTATTAACATTGTTCCTCCCTGGTGGGGCAGAGGCTTTGGCCCATTCATCGTCTTTCTCATTATACCTACACTTATGTAATCTTAATGATACTGACTCTTTGAGTGAGGAATATAAGGTCACATCGCGTTCATTCATTATGCTGGGTCCATGACCTAGAGGTTTGTTTTTGTTTGTATTTTATTTGAAGACTAATTTAAAGATTTATTCACTTTAATATCCCTCTTATTGTGCATGTTTTTGGTTTTCATAATCTTTCATTAGAATTTATCACATTTTCTGCTGACATAACGAAATCTGCATAGGCAGGGAAGATAATATTAGCAGTATAACAATATTATTATTAAACCTATTCAGTCTATTCCAGATTGATAAAATAAAGTCCTGCTCTACATTGCTTCCAATCATATATTCTCTCAGAAATGCGTCAAACAACCTTGAACAATATTCATACTGCAATTACAAAATAATTGCAATATGTACTGTATATCGTTTAAGGTTGTTTCATGTCTTGTGTTTTATTCCTAGTAGACTATTTGTTTTTTAAAAATGTAATGTCTCTTGCTCCTGGCCTGGTGTAATATTTGGCTAGTTTAGTTATGATACCTTGTTTCCATCTGCACAATATATAGCATGGTTCTTTTTCTGTTTTTAGGAGGTACTGGAGTGTGTGTCCCATGATGTGACGTGTGAAAATCCATCTCTGCCACCGGTCATAATAAAGCACATTGGCTGTTGGTTAATTATGGGAGTTCAAAAGCATAGTTCACCCAAAAATGAACATTTATTTGCTCACCCGTCATACCAATTGTGGGGCACAAAAGGTACATTGTTATAGAATATTGTGGCCATTCTGTTCAATATAATGAGTAAATTGAGGATGCGGGCAGTCAAAATTAGAAAAAAGTATCTGTTTCTCGTTTCCCTAACACTAACTGAAAGATTATGTGATCTATAGGGAATAATGACTTCTATTTCAGGGCTGTTTGTCACACACAGCTAGACTGGGTAAACCCAGGCCGATCTGCCGGCGATTTGATTTCGCCCTGCAGCTCAGGCTGGAAACCTGTACATATTTATCCTGCTTCGGTTACAAATTTGCGGGGACCAATCACAAACCGGCTTATCCACCTGGCGCGCTATTGGCGGGTTTAACACAACGGCGGATAGAGAAGCGATGAATTGTTGGTCTGATTGGTTGAAGGACTATCCAATTGCATGTAGAGTCATTTGAACTATGCTGTTGATCACGCCTCTTGTGCAGTAGAAAATACAGAGCAGACTCCCCAGACCAATGTTCAGTCTTAAAAGATTGAGCTTGGTCTGGTGATAGCTAGACAAACACACAGCTATTGTATGATTTTAAAACTGCTCTCATTATATTGCAAAAGTTATATGGATTTGGAACAAAATGATTGTAAGTAATGACAGTATTTTCATTTTTGGATGAATTGTCCCTATTTTATAGCTGTTATAGGTGTGCTATTGAGCGTTAATCAGTGACATAAAGTCTCATAGAATTTAAGTAAACTTCTGGATAGGTGCTTTGCCTTGGCAGTTAATGGAGTCTCACTCATTCGTTCTAAGAGCATTTGAACAAATCCATCATAATGACATGCACTAGGAAAGTACATCACTGAAGGCCTCTGAGAGCTTTCACTATACTTTCAGATGTTGTTTCTGAATACAATTTCACTTGTCATTTTGGTGCAAGAGCATCTGCAAAGAGCATAAATTGTACAGTCTCTGGAAACACAGCAGCCCAGTCCCGTTTTCATTTTCAATTTAAATTCAATCGTATGTGCTCATGTGTTCAATTCACATGTTAAACAGGGCTCATATATCGCTTGGATTTGATACAAGCAGAGAAGAACTTGGCCCCGTATCCTAGGCACAGCAAGACGACAACCAGAAGAGGCTGCATGTAATGAGTTAGCGCTAGTGAAGCCAGTTAGAAAAAAAAAAAAAACTGCACAGAATTTCATCTGGTCAAGGACTGATAAAGGAACAGCTCTCTCTCTTTTTTTTACACACACTCTCACACACACACTTCTTATTGCCTGCCTGTGACTAAGCCTCAGATGTACCCTGGTCTGAATTGTTTGTTTAATTGACTTGGACATGATCGAAAGATCGCCTGCATCAGGCCGTTGATTGCAAAGTCGGAAGGGGGTACTGAAAAATAGATGACTCTACTATTGAGTTGAACCTGCAGTCAAATCATCAGCCCTGCCTTAAATCCCTCGAGGTATCACTATTCTTAGACAAATGAATAAACTACTGCTTTACCGTGTCATATTCTGGTAAGAGACCAGCTATGGTTCAAGATGGTTTATGCTGGTTGGTGCTGGTTTTATACACAACAAAAAGAGGGTTTTCGCAATAAATGCCACCAAAGAACCATTTTTGGGTTCCTCAAATAACTTTTCACAATAACAGTTGTTTTTCTAAGTCTCAAGAACATTGTATTAATCTAACGGACCATTTGTGCCATGGAAAGATTCCATGAATGTTAAAGGTTCTTCATGGAACTGTAGAAAATAATAAAGAACCTTTATTTTTAAGAGTGTATATTTGCATGTGCATTTGTAATTGAGCAACAGCGGGATTTTGTGTAGTTGAACTACAATCAAATATTAACCTTTTGCATCATAATTTGTTACATTTATATAACGCTTTGCTTTGCACTCAAATCGCTTTACATGGAAGGGGGAATCTCCTCAATCACCACCAATGTGCAGCATCCACCAGGATGATGTGTTGGCATCCATATTGAGCCAGAACGTCCACCACACACCAGCTTATTGGTGGAGAGGAGACAGAGTGATGAAGCCAATCATATATGGGGATTATTAGGAAACCATGATGATAGTCAAGTCAAGTCAACTTTATTTATATAGCGCTTTTTACAATACAGATTGTTTTAAAGCAGCTTTACAGTGATAACAATAATGCAAGTACAGCAGATCTAGAGGAAAATAGTGTCATAGTCCAGCTTAAGTAAGTTCAGTGATGGAGGCAGATCAATAATATTGTTGAATATTTAGTGTCCCCAACTAAGCAAGCTAAAAGCCAAAGGCAACAAAGGCGACAGTGGTAAGGAACCAAAACTCCACCAGGTGACAGAATGGAGAAAAAACCTTGAGAGAAACCAGGCTCAGTCAGGGGGGCAGTTCTCCTCTGGCCAACGAACAAACAGTGCATGATTATGATTCAGGCAAAATTACAGAACATTCAGAATATTTATCCAGTTCCATCTGGTTGAAGATCGCAGTCATCAAGCCGGAGACGGGTTTGTTGAGGATCAGTGCCACAGGGGAGAGTCTAGTTGACACAGTCTCTGCTGACACTTCAGGTATGCGTTGTGGTTGTGTCTAGGCGCAGATCCACCTTCTGATCTGGATACGGCTGACTATATCATGCGTTGTGGTCATGTCTAGGCACAGGTCCGGCAGGTCTGGATTCGGCTGACTATAGTAAACCTTGGGATAAACATAGAGACTAATATTAGCATAGATGCCATTCTTCTTATTATGTAACAAGTACATAGGGTGTTATAGGAAGTGTTCCTGCTGACCTAGTTAATGCAACCTAACAATCATTTAACTGATTTGAATGATAGAAATTGATAATGTGTTATGTGTATGCCAGCTTAAAGAGATGTTTTTAGTCTAGATTTAAACTGTCAGTGTCTGCTTCCCGAACAATGCTAGGAAGACTGTTCCAGAGTTTAGGTGCTAAATAGGAAAAGGATTTACTGGCTGCAGTTGATTTTGATATTCTAGGTATTATCAACTGGCCAGAATTTTGAGACTACAAAGGACTATAATGCGCTAAGAGCTCACTCAAGTACTAAACCATTTAGTGCTTTGTAAGTATTTAGCAACATTTTAATGTATACAATGTTTAATAGGAAGCCAATGCAGTGTTGACAGAACCGGGCTAATATAGTCATACTTCCTGGTTCTAGTAAGAACTCTAGCTGCTGTGTTTTGGACCAGCTGGAGTTTGTTTATTAAGCGTGCAGGGCAACCACCCAGTAGAGCATTACATTAATTTAGTCTTGAGGTCATGAACGCATGAACTAACTGTTCAGCATTTTGCATTTAAAGCATATGTTGTAATTTAGATATATTTTAAAGATGGAAGAATGCGCAGACAGAGGCAAATGGGCAGATTGGGCCAGGATGCTAGGGTTAATTCCTACTCTTTTTTCGGAAGACGTCCTGGGATTTATGAGCACAGAGAGTCAGGACCTCTGTTTAATGTCTCATCTGATGGACGGTGCTTTTTTTGACAGTATAGTATCCCCATTACTATACTGGGAGAATCCACACAGACCACAGGGTGAGCACCCCCTGCTGGCCTCACTAACACCTCTTTCAACAGCATGATAATAATAAGAAATATTTGAGTACCAAATCAACATATTAGAATGATTTGTGAACGATCATGTGACAATGAATACTGGAGTAATGGAGACATTTTTAAATATATTAAAATGGAAAACAGTTATTTTAAACTGTAAATTAATATTACTGTTTTTTCTGCATTTTTATTATCAAATAATGGTTGGTGAACATAACAAACTTATTTCAAAAACCCCAACCCCAAACTTTTGAAAGGTAGTGTAGATGTGGTTACATTTTAAAAAGATTAATTATTACTTTAGTGTCCAAAATTTTGTCAGAAACATTCTATCAATATAAACAGAGAGTGATGTTAAAGGGCCTTTTTAATGTATGGAGAGCTGGCGGGTCTGCTTTCAGTTATATGGTGAGATTAAGCTACATTTCTCTCTCTCTTTTCCTAATCTGTTTTTTCATTTGTAACAAGAGAGACACATAATTAGAGAGGGATAAATGGATCTCACCTGCAGAGTCAGGACATGAATTAAATGTAATGAGAGCCACTGAATCAGCCAGAACCCAGCGCTTTGTCTCCATGGCATTGAGTATTCTTCATAAACAAAGGAAAACAGAGCTTGCTCTCACTCATTATAGTCATATAAATCCTGGCAATGGAAAGATCATGCATCAGTGTTCCTCAAATACACACACACACACACACACACACACATCCATACATATTACTTCCAAATATTAAAGGCACAATCTGTTTTCCGTGTGAAAAATGTGAAATTGAATCTGAGGCCTGGAGACTGTGGAGTTGATGAGATTTCCTGCTCGTACATTGCGAGAGCGTTTAGAGCGGCGTTGCGCTCCGCTTCCCTCTCTAACCCAAGACTGTCCGTGTGACACTGGCTCACCTTGCGTGTTTGTGTAGATATAGCTGTGATAGATTTAACCTGAATTCACCAAGGGTTATCAAAACAGCATTACCATTTAAAGTTGCACTGTCTGGGTTGCCTATCTGCAGTAAGAGGCTGTTTGTCTGTCTGTCTGTCTGTCTGTC
This sequence comes from Paracanthobrama guichenoti, assembly GCA_018749465.1. Taxonomy (NCBI): domain Eukaryota; kingdom Metazoa; phylum Chordata; class Actinopteri; order Cypriniformes; family Gobionidae; genus Paracanthobrama; species Paracanthobrama guichenoti. Next base: position 3,493,643 of record CM031954.1, read on the forward strand.
TGTCTGTCTGTCTGTCTGTCTGTCTGTCTGTCTATCTATCTATCTATCTATCTATCTATCTATCTATATGTCTGTCTGTCTGTCTATCTATTCTATTCTGTTCTGTTCTATTCTATCATCAAAAATTGCAATTAAAAAAAAGAATTACATTCTGTTCTTAAATTGAATTTGAGGTTTGCTATGCACCCAGTTTGCTACCTGTAATTAAATTCAAGAATTTAATAGAAATTTAAATAGCATTCTTATTTTTCTGTTCTTGGTGCACAACTATCATTTTAAATGATATTTAAAATGGTGGACGCTAGTCTATGTAAACTGATTTGGGTTATGATGTGCGGCCCTGCAGTGATCTGAGAGACACAACTAATTCTCTGTTCGTGACCTGAGACCTTACTAAATGCTTCACCGAGTTAGACAAAGTGAATTATACCTGTTCCACTGTAAGTATTCGGTATCCCCTGACCGGCTCTCGCTATGCCTTCAGTGCAATAATGGTGTGTTCAACATCATTGAGCATTTGGTGCGAAGTATATTAAAGGTTTGTGAACACAGACAGAGAGGCTCGAGAGTGTGTTGGAAGGACTGGAGCGAAAGTGCATTTTTCACGATACATTAGCCAGCCAGACTAGAAAATCTTTTTTAATTTAAATCCAATTATTGTATCATCTGTTCCTTCATTTTGGAGCACAGGGTTTAATTGTGGGGAATTCACTGTATAAGAATCTCCTGCTTTTGCAGTCTCATCTGTTCTTACTTATTTAATTCAAAATTGCTAGAGGACTCTTGAATTCAACACTCTTCGAAATCAATTAATCCCGCCCGCTGCGATCTGTAGGCATGATTATAATTGTTGGAATAAATTTATCCATACTTTAATTAGGCTAAAATCTGTGTTAATTATAAAGGTGGTACGGAACGAGTGCGAATCCTCATGGGGCTTGTTACAGTAGAATACGAGGCATTAGAAAAGCCACTCCATATCCCTGTTGATGGCAACCAGCTGCTCACTACAGTCATATGATTTCCTTGTGCTCAGAGAAAGTCTGTTCTGAGATCAAGTTAGTCCATCCAAATACATAAGCATATATTAACGCTGTCCAGGTGTACTGTTGCCCAACAAAGAAAACGTTTGTTCGTTTCAAAGTTCATTTAATTATAACTATAATCCAGGGATGTGGTTTTCATACAATGATTTCTTTAAGTACAGAGGAGACTGGAACCTTTTAAGTGCTAATATTTCTAGTGTTCATCTGAGATGAGATTTCTGCAGTACAGCAGAGCATGGCCCTTTGGACCGAGAAGAGTTCTCGACTTCGTCTGATTACTGAGACAAATGGTCCTGAATCCCTAACAAGGCCGCTGAGACATGACAACAGCCAGAAAGGTCCCGAGGCAGCCTTGTGAGAACGAATGAGTACAAAGCAAAGGTTTAAAAAGGCCGTAGAAACTCAGAAACAACACATTGGAGGATTACAGTAGATCTTCGAAAACTCTGTTGTGATTGGCGTTGTAGAAGCGGTTAAAAGCACATTGTTTAAAACAAGCATTATTGTTCCTAAGCATTGATGAGAGCAACTTCACATTTTCAGAAAGAGATTGAGAGTGTGATTTCTCTTTGCCTTGTCTTTATAATCATAATTAATGTCAGCTAATCTCCTGTCTCATATTCCCAAAGTCAGGTCACACATCATCATCATCACTCATGTCTAATGAACAATCTAACTATGCATCTTCTTCAGGGGAGATGCTAAAATACACCCACGCATGCTCTGGAATACTGGCAGTTACGTCTGTCACACAGATTTTGTGTTTAGAAACAGTTCCTGAAAGTAATACGTTTAGCTTGTAATGTCTCTTTTATTTAAAAGGTTGATTAAACTACTGCTCAGAGTGTGCCGTGTAAAGTGGTCTCAATTTGAGGAATGGTCACCAGTCTGACAGTTTTTATATATTTTATATAGTTTTTATGCATTTAAATACTTGAAGATTTGAGTAAGATTTATCATCTCAGTGCGGTATTTTTTTTTAGCTTTTAGTGATTTCACCAAATGTACGATTGACCACCAAGACGAACACACCAAGACTGCACTGGCCTGATGTACTAAGACAGGGGTTTCGTAGAAAATTTGAGAAAAGCACAATAAATAAATGTAAATAAAATAAAAAACTAAATGTATTTTTACACTGTTATTAATTAAATGTTGTATAATGCAATTGATTAAATATTATGTAATTTTTAAAACTCATTTACAGAATTTGATACTATTATTGTTTCATTCTGCTTCATAAGATTAATTGTGATAATGTTCTTTTGGCAGCTTTCATAATAAGAAACAACAACAGAGTGTCTTTAAAAAACATCTTTTGTGTGGAACCACTTCTTTACGCCATGGATTCAAATCTCAAGTTAACAGTTTAACAGATGAGCCCAACCCTTCATTACTAGTTCTAAAACATCACTTTAGAACTAGCATCCTAAGAACGCTGAGGTGCTTCATTGAAGCTTATGTATGTAGAGTAGAGTATTATGAGAGAGAGATCGACTGAGCGAGTGTATTTACCTGCGTCTGATATATTCTTGATTTATTCTTCAGTTCAACTTTAAATTAATAATAAAAATTCAGTTTGAATGTCCACTGATGAAAGCGATATTTTTGTCTTAGTACAGTCCTATTTCCCATGTTAGACGTCCTACATCCCAATGCTAATCAATGCATTTGTCGGTTGCATCCTATAAGGTGTTGTTTGAAGTAAAAATAATTTCCTTGTTTACAACCTTGTTTCAGTTCCTTTCAATATAAAAGTCTTTGCTACTGACTCACTTGCCGTCATCTAATGCCGTAATAATGTAATTTTCACTGAAGTCATTATGACAGGATTGACTAAAGACATGCAGTGAAAAATTAGTGCTGAAAATTGCATATGCATTTGTAGGAGTTTCCCTTTCAGACGCAAAATTTATGGGAGGAGAGATTTACTAAGGTTTGCCCTTGCCAATTTACTGGTGTTTGCACCATTATTTACCGCCCATAAAAAGCACGGCAACCAGACTAGCTGGTAGATTGCGTTGGTCATTATGGAAACGATCCGGTTACGTAGATCACACGCTGAATTTTCCACTCCCATCTTTACTTTTTTGGAATTGTGCTCTCATACTAATTTGCCCTGTTTAGTAAATCTGGCCCTATATCTCATGTTTAAAGGTGCAGTGTGTGAATTTTAGTGGCATCTAGCGTTGAGGTTGTGAATTGCAATAACACACCACTCACCCCTCCCTTTCTAAGCACATAGAGAAGGTACGGGGACCGACACAGAGCAGAGAGTAGCTAGCGCTCTGTAGAGAAGTTTGTCCGTTTAGGGCTACTGTAGAAACATGACGGCGCAAAATGGCGATTTCACTGTAAGGGGACCTGTGGTGTATGTAGATAGAAATGGCTCATTCTAAGGTAGTAAAAACATAACGGTACATTATGTAATGTCTTTATACTCCAATGAAAATATAGTTATGCATATTATATTGTATTTCTGTAAATAGAGCCTCATAAATACTACACACTGCACCTTTAACCACTATCTACATAAGAACATGGCAAATTCACGAGGACAGGCCCGAGATAAAGCTGTTCTCGGCTGGTACATGAGCGCTGAGCGGCTGCTGACAGCCTGGAGCTCAAATCTCAGAAAATTAGAATTTTCAAATATTCATTATGTTTATATATAAATTGCATCTTTGAGGTCTAAACAACTTCATTGCTTCATTGCAACTTCATTGGATCTTCATAGATCCAGCAAAAACAAGCGGAGTGATACAAATTGTGAAACGGTTTCTGTGGGATATTAGTAGAATGGCCCTGTCCCAAATGGAACCCAAAGCCCTTGCAATCTTCCTCAGAGGCCACACTTTTGTGATGTAATGCTGCTTTGACTGTCGGACAAAAGTGCGTACCAGGCGCAAAGGGGGTGCTCGCTAGAACCCTTTTGAAACCTAAAATAACAAGTGCAACACACCTTAACGATCTTGTAGAAGCGGTGGCTAGTCCACAAGTCCACAAGACCACAAGTGCACATGAAGTATGCCATTTGGGACAGGGCCAATATCGCATGGCTGGAAAAGGCTCTCAGCCAATCCAGAACCAGAACCAGAGAACCAGAACTAAAGCATGATTGTATATTGTTGATGCATGAGGCATAATTGAGTTGTTTTACAAACAAATGAAACAATTAAAGGTTGATTTCAGAATCTCATTGGGCATTATGACTATTTGGAAATAACAGGCTCAGCATTTCAGCAGCTGTCATATGTCACTAGCTTCTGTATTTAACATGCTCACACACTAGACAACATCAACCTATAAAATAACCTTAGATGTGGCCAACCATGAGATAGATGGTCCCTGAAGGGATGAGAAGTTGATGTGTCTTTGTCCATCTTCTTTAAATCAACTGACCTCAGATTAAACAAGGTCTTTGTCTGTGTTAATCAGCGTCATGACGAAAAAGGCTTCTACTTTAGTCTGTCTCAAATGTCAGAACATTTGTTTCTCAGAATGTTTTGAGATACTCTGAAGCAGGTAATGGGAGTGAAAAGTCAGCAAAAAGCTTCTAGAAATAATTGAAATCAAATACATTTGGTGCCATTAGTTTATACTTCCTCTAAAGTAGAGAGGAAAATCACTTTTTGGATATCGCATTCCAAATCAAACCTTTTTACTTAAAGTGCTTGATAATATCCACTTCATTCTGAAGAGAATTGTATAATATTATTGCCCACCATGCAAGATACTTCCATTTCCTTTCATTTTCCACAACTTAATTGAGAACTTAAAGATTTGATTACCTGAACTCACCCCGGAAAAACCTCAGAGAGAAAGACTTTTACCCTAAGACTACAGTCTACAGTCTACAATTAAAACACCTTGCAAGTCTTTCATGAGAGTATTTCTGCAGGTACTCCACCTCATGGGAAATTGTCACTTTAGAGTTTCTTTGCCACCGGATGAATCCCTGACAAGCTTTAATGAGCAACCCAAGAGAGAACAGAGTGCTTAATAGGAAATGGGCTTCAGACGGACAAGCTAACGTTCTTCATTTTCAGCTAGCTTAGGCTTTAAACAAAAAATAAAATAAATGATGCAGTCTGTTTTATGCTTGCCGTATTGCCCAATTGGGATCTAGATGCATTTTGAGTCAGGGTAAGAGGTGCTTTGACCGTCTTGTGAGTTGATCTTGATGTATGCGTAGACCCGACCTATGCATCAGCCTCGCAGGAATAGTAACCCTTAACATCATTAAGTCCTCCACAGGATCATGAGCACTCAGACCAGAGGAGCAGAGTCTGCAGAGGTCATGCGCTAAATCAGAAGAAATAGAAAAGAAGAAAATGTTCTCAGCTTAGGTGGTTGCCCTTTTCACACTTTTTTTCAGTTGTGGGCATGCTGGAAATCCCTGTCGCATTGCTTTTTGATCTGTTGAGTGTAACTTTGCTGATTGTGGTTGTAAGTTGGAGGAGGTCTTATTGTCCACACTTTTAAAGATTTGTCTGGTTTTGTAATCCTGTCCATCAGTGTTTTGTCACGTTTCACCATGCCATATTATAAACTCTATGACTAAAAAGAGTTTTAGGGCTGCACCGATGTATCAGCCAATAAAAGCATTTTTTTTTTCACTATCGCTCGGTTTAAAAACAGCCAATGATCCGAATGATTATCGATGAACAGATTATAGCCTGTCAATCAAAAGGGGTGGAAAAATTTGTCAGACTGCAACTTATACTGTGTGTGAAGAAAATCTCTCTTGTGTTCAATTTAGTTGTTCAAGTTAGTGTTCAAGTTAACGTGACAATACTGCGTAAAAAATAGTGATGTTAAATCAGTCTTTGACCCTAATCACCCATAGTTCAAGGCAGGGTTGCCAGGTCCGCAGTTTTCCCTACACAAAACATTATTTGTAGCGTGTCTGCCATCCAATAACTGCAAAGAGCTTTGTGCCGTGTTATTTCTGATAAGAAACAAGTTCTCGGATTTCAATTCTGTCTATTTGTCCACAAAATTCAAATAATTAATGTCGTTTTGACTCTTATAAATCAGTGTGGAGTGACATCACTGCGCCTCAGTTTGCAGCAGCGAGGAGAGTATTTTCTTCCACTTTAATACAAGTTATAGCATAAAAAACATGCATAATCAAAAGGTTTATTAGGAACACCATACTAATACTTTGTTTGACCCCCTTTCGCCTGTGTGCCAAGTGTGCCAAGAAAACATCCCCCACACCATTACACCATTACACCACCACGTGATTGGTTAATGAGAAATTGAACAGGTGTTCCTAATAATCCTTTAGGTGAGTGTATATTACACAGTATATTATATTATATTATATTATACAGTACAACTTACAAAATGTATCATGTCTCATGTAATCGCTTAATGAGTGATGCAACCGCGGGACGACGTCAATAATCTCTTCCACACCGGTGGTGTTATTTTTGTTTTAGAGGGTTTTTATTTTATTTTATTTTTTTATGAAAATATCCTACATTTTGTCAATATTTTATTTTATTTTTATAACCAGTTTCAAAAACTGTTTTCACCCTCATTTTTTCACCTCATTCCCAGTTAATTGATTACATAAAATATTGCAAAAATTTTTTGTATTACAAGTTTTCTGAAATGTTTTATTTAAATATGCAAATTAGACAGCTAATTAAATACGCACTAATTTACATACATTTCCAGAACATAAATCTGAACACTGGATTATGCCAGATTCAAAATTCCTTTTAATTTTGTTGAGATATTAGCATTAAAGGCTTTTACTGAGGGGATTTTGGATTTGGATGAAATCTGAATATTTTCTGGGAATAAAGTGTTGTATAAAATCAGGTGAATTATTTGTGAACAAGCCCTTTGTAAAAACCTTCAGAGTATAGAATAAAACTGTTAAGTTTGTTGTAAGTGCTGCTGAAGTGGAGATTTCTGTTTTGAGAAAACGGCCTTTAAGACATCTACTGCAGCTGAAATCTACATATGCAAATAGATAAAGTGCAATAAATACATCACTTAAAAGTGTATTTTGAATGTTTTCCACTAGTTTGAAGCAACACTTTTTGAAAAGCCAAAATCTCAAAATTGACTGCCAACATTTTTGTATGTCAATATTTAGTCAATTTAACTGACTGAAAACTGTTTTTACCCTCCCTCTCTTACACTTTTTTATTTCTTATTTTGTTTGGACAAAATATTATTCTCTATTTTTATATGCTGTAATTATAAAATATTAAAAATCTAGGCACTTCCATCTAACACATTTTATATTTCAGCTGTTTAATCAAAATATAAAAAACTCCCATTGACGTTTCATCATATAGGGCCAGATTTACTAAACAGCAAATTAGCATGAGAGCGCAATCCCATAAAGGCGCAGATGGGAGTAGAAAGTTAAGCGTGTGATCTACTGACGACGCGCAAATTAAAGAACACAGTTTCAACCAGATCATCTACATAATGACAAACGCAATCTACCAAGAGCAGCACAAATTAGCGTCTGGTGTAAGAAGTGCTTTTTTTTAATAATGGTGCAAATACTAGGAAATTGCCTAGCACAAACCTAAAAAAGATTAATTTTAACACTCCTCACATCAATTTTGGGTCTGAAAGGAAAACTTCTGCAAATGCATATGGAATAAGGTCAGCCACAAAAATAACTCTGTCCACACCTTTTCAGCGCTAATTTTTCACTGCGTGTCTTTAGTAAATCCTGACAGTAGTTTTTCAATGCCAAAAGAGGGTTTGCGCTGGTGAAAGCTGTTAGTAAATCTGGCCCTTAATCTGTCACAGAACCACTGACAATACCTTGCACTGCACACATACTTATTCTGTACAGTGGCCTTTACCTTTGAGGGGTATAGACGAAGACTCCGGAATCAGTGAGGTCATGATGCTCCATTCCTCTCCAACCAAGAAATAAACTTACGGCAGATAATTAAATGACTAATGGCTGTGTGCTCCACTTGTGCGCGCTGACAGCCTCGAGCTCTCCAGAGAGGCTCCATCCTGCCAGGAGTAGAAGCTGATGAAATTCCCTAGACTAATCAACCGTTTGTGTGTGTTTGAGTGTTTGTGCCTGATTTTGTGTGTGTTTAGGTGAGAGTAGGTAGGAGCTGACAGTCTGGAAGAAGGATATCAGTGCATGGTAGCTGGGATGGAATCGTGGCTTAGCTCCTGGGAATTTGTGAATCAGAAAACAGAGCAGTAGGAGATGGATTCATGTGCGGAACTTGGGTTTGTAGCAAAAGCACAAAACACAGAAGCTGAGATGTAATCCAAACAACACCAGTAGAGCCAGCAGTTAGAGAGAGGCCAAAACACTACCGGACTAATCCAAAGGACGTGAGGCTATGGGCTAAAATAGGGGCTCAGACAAGAGGTCAGGTAAATAACAATGTTCACAATTGCTGTCATAGTATGGGCAATACATCTAAAAGACTACTACATCAGAGTATATAATACACTCACCTAAAGGATTATTAGGAACACCATACTAATACTGTGTTTGACCCCCTTTTGCCTTCAGAACTGCCTTAATTCTACGTGGCATTGATTCAACAAGGTGCTGAAAGCATTCTTTAGAAATGTTGGCCCATATTGATAGGATAGCATCTTGCAGTTGATGGAGATTTGTGGGATGCACATCCAGGGCACGGCTCCCTGCTCCACCACATCCCAAAGATGCTGTATTGGGTTGAGATCTGGTGACTGTGGGGGCCATTTTAGTACAGTGAACTCATTGTCATGTTCAAGAAACAAATTTGAAATGATTCAAGCTTTGTGACATGGTGCATTATCCTGCTGGAAGTAGCCATCAGAGAATGGGTACATGGTGGTCATAAAGGGATGGACATGGTCAGAAACAATGCTCAGGTAGGCCATGGCATTTAAATGATGCCCAATTGGCACTAAGGGGCCTAAAGTATGCCAAGAAAACATCCCCCACACCATTACACCACCACCACCAGCCTGCACAGTGGTAACAAGGCATGATGGATCCATGTTCTCATTCTGTTTATGCCAAATTCTGACTCTACCATCTGAATGTCTCAACAGAAATCGAGACTCATCAGACCAGGCAACATTTTTCCAGTCTTCAACTGTCCAATTTTGGTGAGCTTGTGCAAATGCTTGTAGCCTCTTTTTCCTATTTGTAGTGGAGATGAGTGGTACCTGGTGAGGTCTTCTGCTGTTGTAGCCCATCCGCCTCAAGGTTGTGCGCGTTGTGGCTTCACAAATGCTTTGCTGCATACCTCGGTTGTAACGAGTGGTTATTTCAGTCAAAGTCAGTCAAAATCAGCTTGAATCAGTCGGCCCATTCTCCTCTGACCTCTAGCATCAACAAGGCATTTTTGCCCACAGGACTGCCGCATACTGGATGTTTTTCCCTTTTCACACCATTCTTTGTAAACCCTAGAAATGGTTGTGCGTGAAAATCCCAGTAACTGAGCAGATTGTGAAATACTCAGACCAGCCAGTCTGGCACCAACGACCATGCCACGCTCAAAATTGCTTGAATCACCTTTCTTTCCCATTCTGACATTCAGTTTGGAGTTCAGGAGATTGTCTTGACCAGGACCACACCCCTAAATGCATTGAAGCAACTGCCATGTGATTGGTTGATTAGATAATTGCATTAATGAGAAATTGAACAGGTGTTCCTAATAATCCTTTAGGTAAGTGTATATACAGGAGCAGTAGACAGAAATGAGGAAAAGGTGTAGAATACACTGCATGGCTTTTAAAATCAGAACATAAACATGTGCCTGGCAGGGAGACGCATGACAAATGAAAACAATATGTGTTCTAAATGTGTCTCAAAATATGAAACATGAGGTAATCACAGTTTGAAGCCAAGTCTGCCCATTATATACTCGGTTTTGTGTGAAAATGGTCATCTTCAACTGCCCAAAATCTATAGATTGGCTCTGACTTTCGCCAGCTTGCATCGACTTTTCCAGGCTGCAAATCGGGGGAAAAATCTGTACAATAGTATTGTATTCTGGCCAATTCCAGTGTAGATCCAATTAATTTCTGATGGACAATATCAAAACCCGTCCTATATTTTTTCTTGTCCAAGAAGCCATTTCACATGGATATCACAATGGGGAATAACTGACAAGTGCAATTTCCATTTCATGCAGACTTTAAGTTGGAAATCCAACCTCAAGCACTATTCTCATGGCTATTTTTTTAGGAAGGAGGTGGACTTATTATGAGTTGTCTGGAACACAGCATAAAAGCATGATGGGAAACCACTTCCTAAATTTTAACAGTGCAATCTCTTTAGAGACTGCTGCAGCAATAATGCATTTTTGTAGGCCAACCCAGAAGTTGGCATCAGCCTGGTTCCCTCGACAAAAAGCCAATGTGATTTGTCCATTGGCTTTTGGATCATTGCAGAAAATAAGCTCTGTGACCAAAAATGTTTTATGATTCTTTCACATATTGTTCATCATGATAATCTTCACAAAGGAAGACAACTTTTATGAATTTGAAAGCCTAAATGCAATCACCACAAGTAAAAAGTTAAAGCTTAGGCTATAAATGAACTATACCCCAGTTGCATGACTTCAATATCACCACCATTAAGCTTTAAACAACTCTTTCAGTCTTTATTTAAAAAAATAATAATCATGATTTTCCCTGAAAGTTTGAGTTAGAATAGTTTGCAATGCTCTTGATTATAAATACAACGGTAGATGAGATTACCTGTTTGCCATGATGACATTTAATGTCCCCGATAACCTGTGTAGTCCCATTTACTCACTTGTTAGCAACTGTCTTTATAAAGAAAAGAAGTCACAGGGGTATTACTGATGTATTTTATGTCACACTATAAAACCTGAAAATATCCACACACCTTATTTCAGGCATTCAACCAAAAACCCAATCAAAAAACCCATTGACTTCAGGATTATGGCACTCTATAGAATGTTATTTATTAGACCTCTTTAGCTAATACTAAAAAATACTAGCTGTATTTTATTCCTCCATGATTCCTTCTCAATAAGCAATGACAGCATTTTTAGTATCTCGTAAAAATATGTACGTTTTTGAGAATAAAGATGTAAAATTAGTAGATTATATTATGTTCTGAGACTTTATTCTTGAAATATTACCTCTTTAATCTTGTAATACTGCTATTCTATTCCTGACTTTATTCTTGTAAAAGGTCTGTTATGAGATTATTCTCAAAACATTATGTGCCCTATCATACACCCGGCGCAATGCGACCGGCGCAAAGTGTTTTTTTGCTAGTTTCAGCCCAACGCAGTTATCATTTTCACGTCCCGCGTCTGTTCGACTGAAAACGAGCTGTGTTCAGGTGCATTGTTGGCGCGTTGCTATTTTGAGGCAACTGAAAATGACTGTGCCATTGACCAACAAAGCAGTATTTTTTTGTTATTTAAAGGGCGCGTTAGTAATATGTGCCTATAAGCGGTAGAGGTGTTGAAATTAATCGTTGCATCAATGCATCACGATGCGGACGTGGGCGATTTTGCATCGATGCAGTAATAGACCATAATCGATTATAGCCTACTGGCGTTTCTCTGATGTCATTCGCATACGCACTTGGCGGAAGGATTCGAAACACAAAAGTGAGTAATTATTTGAACTATTTTATCATTAGTGCATGTGCGCGTTATTGTAACTTAAGTACACTACTTGACAGTTTTATGCACTTTTAGTAGTCTATTTATTAGTTTTTATTAGTTCTAAATGCTCCTGTCGTCTGCTGTGTTCAGACTTAAGTTGTGTTTGATGTTTGCTATATTCAGGAAGCGTACTTTGGAGCAGATAAAATAAAAAGGGAGTTCATATATCTTACTGCTTGTATTCATTGACGAAAACATAGCCATGTGCAGTATAATTGAGGATGCAATAAATCGTGATGCATCGTGATATCGAATCGAATCGAATCTTTGACATGATAATCGTAGTTGAACTGAATCATGAGACCAGTGAGACCTTAATAGGCGGGTGCACAACGCGCGTACACTCTGCTTATCACACACACAGGGACACGCAGCAGCACACAAACATGGCAAATATTACAAATAAAAGGATTACAATGTAAAAGATTATTATTGTGTACATAAAGATAAATATGCCTACATGTCATAATGGATGCATTTGTAATAATGCAGTAATAATGGCGAATGAAATTGGCTACTTATTTAACCAATTGTGTCAATACACACATGTATTTTCGTCAGGTTGAGAGTGTCTATATTCCGGGTGTGTAAATGGCGAACCTTCCATTGCTTTTAAAGGGAATGGAAGACTCTGATTGGTTTATTGCACGTTACGCCCAAAACACACCCATGACTCATTAACAGACTAGGTACAACCCTTTTGGACCATGCACCTGGCGCACCGACCGTTTTTTCCGTTGTTAAACTAGCAAAAGCGGATTCGGAGACACCCTAAGTTCACCTGCGCCATGCGCTTCAGACCATGCTCTTAGATTGTTAAAATAGGGCCCTCTGACTTTATTCTCTAAATCTTATTTTTTATTTTAATGTGGCACTAAAATGTTGGGATTTTACATTGAGAATTAAACTTTGCGAATGAACTGCGAGAAAGTCCAGCCTTTGCTTAACCCCAGGCCCCATGCATCTTTTCAGTCTATGTTGTGTCTGCTTGTCATTTTTTATATGTTGCCTCAGTAGACTGTCACAGTTCTTTGAGTCAGTCTGGAGACAGCCCGCGTGAGGTCACAACAAATATGACAGAAAGCCTTGCCATCCTGCTAGCGGGAAAGTAATGATGCGGAATTGTCTCAGCCCCTGAGATGCAATAAAGCCAAGATCCTCGTAAACAGACAGTAACAATATATTGTGCTTAGAAGTCCAGGGACAGGTTTCCCAGAGTTGAGTTGTTAACCATGCCTGTCAAAAATCACACCGAGTGTGTCAAGACCAGAAAGCAGAGAGAATGGTCTGGCTCTTGGTAGACCTGAAATATCCTCCAAAAAGCTGGGTCTAAACTGAGCCTCGAGAGCTGTCCTAAGATTTAACCTCTGTCACATTCACAAGTCCTTTCCCGTGCCCTCCTCTTGGATTTCACTGAGCTTTAGGCTTGGCAGTAAAAGCGCCTCGCTGAGGAAAAGTAGATTTACTCTTTCATCCTTTTCCCTTCGGTAACTCTTGGCCACTAGGCAGCTCAGCCTCTTGCTTTTCTCTCTTTGCTGTCTGCCATCCTGCTGTGGTATTGTTCAGTGAAAGGTTTTTTTCCCCTGCTACAGGAGGAAGAATCCAGTGTAGCTACCACAGTGTCCTCCCCTGCTGCTGTGCCAGTCAGCCCCCCTGACTGGACATGGCCCTGATTGAGTTATTTCAGACTTTCCCCCCTCTGAGAGAGGTGAAGGAGCTGGAGGGGTGTGATGCCACAGTCTGCATGGATCAATAGAATTGAATTATTAAGACACGCTTTATTGCACATAGCTTTTTAGAAAAGAAAGTTGTTGGTTTTTTTTTTTTAGAATAATCTTTTGATTTAACATTACGAAATTAAAGTATCAGTATCAAAGTTACAGTCCAAATTAATACATATATTTGTAGCATCTTATATTAAAGATATTTGGTCAATCAAATCCTAAAGTATGATTTACATAAGTCCATCACATCCATTTCTTGGTTTGATGAAGGTTCTGTTCCTATTCATGTTGTGATAATTATGCCTTTTCTCATAATATTCATTGTTTCCCCGTATCAAAATAGTTATTTATACTTTATTCACACACCTGTTGTTTTAATTTCATGACAGTATTCTTGTAAAATTATAACTGTATTCTTAAAACATTACAACTTAATTCTAAGACTAAACAATACCAGCAAAGTTTATTCTTAGCATTGATATTTTTCCTATCAGAATATTTTTCATACTTTATTCACACGCCTTTAGTCTCCTAATTTCATCACTTTATTCTTATAACATTATAAAACATTACAACTTCAATCTCAGAAAATTATGACTTATTTTCAAAACATTACTAGCAAACTTCTTTTTTCTCTTTTTCTAATTTTTTTAACATTGACTATTTTTAAAGCGTTTACTTTATTTTCAAAATTTCTAACGCACTTTATTCTAAACATTATCTTTTCCTCCTCTCAAAATATTTCTTTATACTTTATTCACACTTTCAATCTCCTAGTTTTATGTCTCATGATTCTCAAAACATTACACATTTATTCTTGTAACATTACGACTCTAGGAAAATCTTTACGAAATCATTTTGATTTTCAGATCATTACAAACATTATGGTTTCATTGTCTGGGTTTCTGAGTTTATTAAGTGGTCACCGGCTGCAACACGCAGGGGTGTAAAATTGTGTTAGTAGCTGAAGGGGTATGAAATAAGATATTTTATATGCTGATGAGTTTGGTGTAAATGTGACCAAAGACAGGTCAAGGTCATCTCGTCCCATAGTAGCTGCCTGACTCTTGAAATTAAGAGGCCAGGTATAAACAAAGACCGTAGAAATGAACCATTTATGGGGCTGTCACTATAATCACCCTGCCCTGTACTTTATTGTGGGTTATTACTAGCCATGAAAGCATATGGAGCCCTTTGAGTCATAAATTTTACATTAGAGTAAAAGTATATGACTCTCCCACCATCCCACCTAAATGACATCACGGTGACAGTTATGACTCTCTCTCTCTCTCTCTCTCTCTCTCTCTCTCTCTCTCTCTCTCTCTCTCTCTCTCTCTCTCTCTCGCTCTCTCGCTCTCTCTCTTTTTTTTCAGGTCCTGATGTTGGCAGATGGTAACACAGAGGGTTTCCTTTATCAGAGGCTGCCTATTCTCTCCACACTGGTTCCGCAGGACGGTGCAGCCACTGCGTATGTATGTGAGAACTTCGCCTGTGCCCTCCCAGTCAACTGCCCTCAGGAGCTGAGGAGACTGCTGCTGGAGTGAGAGCTGCCGTCACACCACACAAACATCACTGTGGGATCTTTCCATAGTCGGACCGCTAGATATCTCAGATTATTACACCAGTAGCAAACTACAGCCATCAAAAAACAGTCATGAATGAAATGCACTGTAAGGCATTATACAGTGGCAAGGCAAACCTCTAGGGGATGCCCGAGTTGATGTTCCGCCTCATTCTAGACCTATCATACAAGACAGTAGTCTTGAGGGATGGAAATACAATAACGTTGTAATGTGAGGAGGAACGCTGAGACTAAACCTTTCATAGGTTTGTCTCGTGGGCTCAGTTGATCTCTGACAACCTGCTTTCTAAATGATCAAGCATGTTCCTTTGCAACCTTTCTATGCAGTGCAGCTGATCAGCCCTGGATAAGCAACAGCATGTAGCTGAACACACTAGATTTAGAGTGGAATGAGACATACAATGTATGTATGCTAGAGCTCAGACTATAGTAGTGGAATATAATAAATACTCACTGAGTAACCTTTTGTGATCTGGTTCATCTGTGCATCCCTTTAACATATTGCTCAAACTTATGAAAGTCTCACTCCGGACGTGACAGGCATCCTAAAATTCAAAACCATCGTTTTCTATAAATGTACGCATACCTCTGCCATCTTTCGATGTCCATCGATGGCGTCCAGATTTTGGAGGCTGCTCAAAATTCTCACACATCATAGATTTTCATTTAAAGGAGTAGTTCGCTTCAGAATTAAAATTTCCTGATAATTTACTCACCCCCACGTCTTCCAAGATGGTTGTGTCTTTCTTTCTTCAGTCAAAAAGAAACTAAGGTTTTTGAGAAAAACATTCCAGGATTTTTCTCCATATAGTGGAGTTCAATGGGGTACAGTTTGAAGGTCCAAATTGCAGTTTCAGTACAGCTTCAAAGCGCTCTACACGATCCCAGCAGAGGAATAAGGGTCTTATCTAACGATATTATCTATCTTATCTTTTGTCCTTGCTTTACCTTTTTTTTTTGTGAAGAGTGTTTGCACGTTCTCTTTGTAAACACTTGATCAGTACTTTCGCATACATCACGTGTGACCTTTCCAACTTGATGACATAATGCTTGGCGCATCGCAGATAAGAGCAAGAAGAGCATTTGTGGTTAAAAAGTATATAATTTTTTATATTTTTTAGAAAATGACCAATCGTTTCGTTAGGTAAGACCCTTATTCCTCTGCTGGGATCGTGTAGAGCGCTTTGAAGCTGTACTGAAACTGCAATTTGGACCTTCAAACTGTACCCCATTGAACTCCACTATATGGAGAAAAATCCTGGAAGGTTTTCCTCAAAAACCTTAATTTTTTTTTTTCAACTAAAGAAAGAAAGACATTAACAAATTGAATGATGTGGGGGGGAAATTATCAGGAAATTTAAAATCTGAAGCACTGAACAAAAGATTCCAAAATTGTTTGAAAAAGTTTGGGGTCAGTAAGTTTTTTTTTTTTTATTATTTTCTTATGCTCACCAAGGATCAAAAATACAGTACAAATATTTCACAGTAATATTGTGAAATATTAGCCTGACAAGCCAGACCAATATTACTTGAGATGTTGAGTCTGGGAACACACCATTGGCAGGGCTCAATCCGAGAGGCGGGATAAACGGTTGTCTTTCAGATTCCCTCTGCACGCAATAGGATAGCGCTACAACCAACCAGAGCAACGAAGAAGGTGAAGCCGAGCTAGCTGATAGATTAAACTTTCACTGTATCCGGTCAGCAAAACTCTGAACACATCTTCCATTCTTAAGAATGACTTCAGTGCCGTTCTTTGTTCTTTTCTCAAAGAAAAGTTTAACAACAAGTCTCCCAGAGTCGCGGCCAAAGCCGATTCGAAAGACCGCTGTTCGCCAGCTTCTTTGTTTTCAAGTAGCACGCAGAACCTCTGCAACTCTGCCGTCATTATGTTAAGCCCGCCCACCGACTCTATACACGATGTGATTGGCCTGACCAGAGTTTGGTTTCTCCAGCTCGCAGGTCTACCCAGAGTTGCTAGACTACACTCACTGCAAATTAGATTTTCTGCCGCTAGGGTGCGTCTAGATTTCTAGGCTAAAGTGTTACATGATCCTTCTGAAATCATTCTAATATGCTGATTTGTTGCCCAAGTAACATTTCCTATTATTATGAATGTTAAAAACAGTTGTGCTGCTTAATATTTTTGTGGAAACTGATACATTTTTTTTTTTATAATGTAAAAGTCTGTCAGTTTTGATCAGTTTAATGCATCCTTGTTGAGTAAAAGTATTGTTCCTTTTTCAAACTTATTGACGTATATGAGTGTATATAATGTAGGCTACAATATTGACAGGTTGAATAAAGAGTGTATTAAACATTGCCATTTCTAATTTTGATTTGCGCAGTTGCACCAGTTTTTACGTGCAAACACAAAGGGGAATGTTTAATTTTTAGCTTGGGTAATATGCACTTAACATATTTTCGTGATTAAGAAGAAATAAACTGTAAAGTAAATCCATAATTTCTAATCTGGCAAAAATAGTACACAAAATATACCTATAAAAAGGTTCCATTGGAGTCCAAGGAGGATAGGTCTCTTTGGGTTGATTGAATCTTGCATGAGCATGACACCGGCAGACTTACAGAGATCAATGCAGTGTAAACATCTAATGCTAAGCAAACTGAGGAAGTGCCAAAAAAATTTTGCCATTGCAGTCATGCTGAGTAAATGTGTCTAATTATAAAGGACGTTCAGATCTGTGGAGAGGGAACACCACTATTTAACTTGGTAGGATTTCTTGAGAGCTGTTGAGGGATGCGTCTGTTCCACCGCGACAGCTCCTTCCTCTTCCGCCCACGCGACTTTACCAGCCGTGGGTGACACAGAAAGACAAAATTAACCCATCTGCAGAGCTACAGTCCATTGTGAAAAAAATCCTCAGGTTTCAGTGTGCTGAATACTTCCTTTGTTGTCAGTATGAGCACTGCATTGTACAGATGGCTGTATAGCAGTGACACTGCGATTACAATTATAGCCCAATGCTAGGAAGTAGACAACAAAGGCAGAAACTCCACCATAATCCAATTCCTTGTGTGAAAGAAAAGGAGAAAATCTGCCCTGCCCATGCTAAGCAACCCAGCTAGCTAATGCAGACATATCTGCCGTCAATGCATGCTGATTTTAGCTGCCAATTCCTCTCTTGTAGATTTGCCAGGAGCCACGTTTCCCAGTGTTTGTGTGCAGACGAGTGCAGATTTTTTTGCGGAGGAGGAAGGTGAAGAGGGGGCTCTGCTCCAGTTATGTCGAGTCCTGTCAGGAGTTTGTACAACCATGCTTTCGTCTGTCTTATCATTTTTTTCTCATTCCTTCAACCAGCTCAGGGTGATGAAGAGATCATTGGAAGCACAGTGTCTGCTTTTTCAGAGACCTATGGAACCTCAGTTTGGTAACATCATGGTAGGGCATCTTTTGTTGCGACTGCGGTCCCTCCAGCAATCAGTATTTTGTTTACAGCTATTTGGTGACAGGCTACCTGTTGCAAGAACCTCCGTTCCTGTCACATTAGAGGGGCCTCCATGTACAGATCTCTCTAGTTTAAGTCAGTTTTGAAAGAATATCTGCCGTGTAGCCAAAGGGCCGGGAATCTAAAAGAAAAGTCCCTTTGGAGATCATTACTGGATAAGATTTGTAGGTGTCTCCGAAACCTCCTTACCTTTACAAGATAGCTGAGTAATAAGGCCACATGAGGCTCACTGTATACCCACAGTCTATGAGCCAGCCTGGTAAACAGAACCTACTAGAAATACAAAGTATGATATTATATTATAGTTTAAAATAGAAAATCCAATATTGATAGTTTTATTATTATTCATTAATAGAATAATATAAAACTAAGAAGAGTTATAATTTTTAAAAAGTTTAAAGATTTTTATACATATTTATAATAATATTGCTTGTATTTTTATGTTTTCAGTTTTCATTTTAAATGTACGTTTTAGTCATTTTGCTATGTGCGTTTATCATTTTTATTAGTTGTTTAATGTATTTTTTATATATCTAAATTTTTTTATGTTTTTAATGCATTTGATACATTTTAATAATTTTAGTAATTCAACTTAAACTTATTTCAGTTAATTGCCAAGGCAACATTTAAAATGTTATTTCAGTCAAGTTTTTCATCTAATATTTATATACATTTTTTTTAGCATGAAAAAAATAAACTGACTGAAAGATACTTTTTTTTTGTGTGTGTGTGTGTGTATGTGTGTGTGTGTGTGTGTGTGTGTGTGTGTGTGTGTGTGTGTGTGTGTGTGTGTGTGTGTGTGTGTGTGTGTGTGTGTGTGAAAGACATGCTGTAAGCTATTTACAACATTGTGTGAAGAATGAATTCATCATCTCAAATGATTTTATTGACAACCATAACTTCACATTAATGATCTCTCTTTATCAACCTGTCCATCTGTTTCCAGCAATCCCATCTTTTAAAAACAGACATCTTTAAGCAGTTTCCAGTGGCTCCGAGTCCTCATCAGGCCAGACCAGAATCGCTCTTCGGCTGCTGAGTGTATGAGTGTGTGTATTGATTCTGCTCTGTGTGAGTCCTTGGTTTATTGGCTGATGGCTGGTAGGATACCTGCCCCAGAGAGAGGAACCAGCCGCTCACAGTTGATTGATTATGGACCTCAGTGCCGCTGATTGCAACTACACATTCACACAAACAATATACACTTTGTATTGTATGACCTCAACATCATAAAATGATTGTGGACAAAAATGTACAAATGAGCAATAGCGATTAACGCGTTTTCAACATTAATGTCACATTACTTCTAACAGTGATTTTAAGATTTCAGTATTTCAGCCTTAAAACTACCTAGTGGCCATTTTCCTTTATATGGAATCCATAGAGGACAATTAATCTTTATCAGTTTCTGTTTTCAAAGTTAACTTTTTGTCTATGCTGAAATGCCCTACCCTTGCTAATGTGGAGACTAGTTATAACTACTAACCCAATTCCAAAAAAGTTGGGACACTGTACAAATTGTGAATAAAAAAGGAATGCAATAATTTACAAATCTCATAAACTTATATTTTATTCACAATAGAATATAGATAACATATCAAGTGTTGAAAGTGAGACATTTTGAAATGTCATGCCAAATATTGGCTCATTTTGGATTTCATGAGAGCTACACATTCCAAAAAAGTTGGGACAGGTAGCAATAAGAGGCCAGAAAAGTTAAATGTACATATAAGGAACAGCTGGAGGACCAATGTGCAACTTATTAGGTCAATTGGCAACATGATTGGGTATAAAAAGAGCCTGTCAGAGTGGCAGTGTCTCTCAGAAGTCAAGACGGGCAGAGGATCACCAATTCCCCCAATGCTGTGGCCAAAAATAGTGGAGCAATATCAGAAAGGAGTTTCTCCAAGAAAAATTGCAAAGAGTTTGAAGTTATCATTTACAGTGCATAATACATTTACATTTATGCATTTGGCAGACGCTTTTATCCAAAGCGACTTACATTGCATTCAAGGCACACATTTTTACATTTTGTCAGTTCTTGCTTTCCCTGGGAATCGAACCCATGACCTTGGCGTTGCTAGTGCCACACTCTTATTGCTTGAGCTACAGGAAAGTAATATCATCCAAAGATTCAGAAAATCTGGAACAATCTCTGTGCGTAAGGGTCAAGGCCGGAAAACCATACTGGATGCCCATGATGCTTTCCTGTAGCTCAAACAATAAGCGTGTGGTGCTAGCAACACCAAGGTCATGGGTTCGATTCCCAGGTAAAGCAAGAACTGACAAAAATGTAAAAATGTGTACCTTGAATGCAATGTAAGTCGCTTTGGATAAAAGTGTCTGCCAAATGCATAAATGTAAATGTGATCTTCGGGCCCTTAGACGGCACTGCATCACATACAGGAATGCTACTGTAATGGAAATCACAACGTGGGCTCAGGAATACTTCCAGAAAACATTGTCGGCGAACACTATCCACCGTGCCATTCGCCGTTACCGGCTAAAACTCTATAGGTCAAAAAAGAAGCTATATCTAAACATGATCCAGAAGCGCAGGCGTTTTCTCTGGGGCAAGGCTCATTTAAAATGGACTGTGGCAAAGTGGAAAACTGTTCTGTGGTCAGACGAATCAAAATTTGAAGTTGTTTTTGGAAAACTGGGACGCCATGTCATCCGGACTAAAGAGGACAAGGACAACCCAAGTTGTTATCAGAGCTCAGCTCAGAAGCCTGCATCTCTGATGGTATGGGGTTGCATGAGTGCATGTGGCATGGGCAGCTTACACATCTGGAAAGGCACCATCAATGCTGAAAGGTATATCCAAGTTCTAGAACAACATATGCTCCCATCCAGACGTCATCTCTTTCAGGGAAGACCTTGCATTTTCCAACATGACAATGCCAGACCACATACTGCATCAATTACAACATCATGGCTGTGTAGAAGAAGGATCCGGGTACTGAAATGGCCAGCCTGCAGTCCAGATCTTTCACCCATAGAAAACATTTGGCGCATCATAAAGAGGAAGATGCGACAAAGAAGACCTAAGACAGTTGAGCAACTAGAAGCCTGTATTAGACAAGAATGGGACAGCATTCCTATTCCTAAACTTGAGCAACTTGTCTCCTCAGTCCCCAGACGTTTGCAGACTGTTATAAAAAGAAGAGGGGATGCCACACAGTGGGAAACATGGCCTTGTCCCAGCTTTTTTGAGATGTGTTTGTAACGACGTTCACGTGTATAGGGAAGAAGGAGGCGGGAACCGGCGAACATTTAAAAACTTTAATCCAAAAATAAACCATAACGTCGGCGGCAGCCCCTCACGGACGACTGCCGCCTAAAAACAAAACAAAACAAAACCAAACACAATAATGGCGGCAGCCCCTCACGGCCGACTGCCGCCTACATACAAAACAAAACACAACATAAATTCCAGGCCTGGTCCTCTCTCGTCTTGCCATGTCGTCGCTCCTCCTTTTATACTCCCGTCACTCCTCCATGAGGCGAGGCTCTCACGGTCCCCCGCCTCACCACAGTGTTGATGCCATGAAATTTAAAATCAACTTATTTTTCCCTTAAAATTATACATTTTCTCAGTTTAAACATTTGATATATCATCTATGTTGTATTCTGAATAAAATATTGAAATTTGAAACTTCCACATCATTGCATTCTGTTTTTATTCACAATTTGTACAGTGTGCCAACTTTTTTGGAATCGGGTTTGTATAAGTAAGCCATTTGTTGCCTCACATCATTTGCTCAACCAATGGTGTGAGCTTGGGGCAGGACCAGGGTCAATGTAGTTTTACATTTTGTTTTTATTTCTGAAGTATTTTCAGTTTTTATTAGTTTTCATGTTAGTGTTAGATTAGTGTATGTACTTTTTAATGTTTGAGTTTATTTCTGATTTATCTTGGTATTTTAGGGCTGCCAAAGTTAATGTGCAAACCGGTCTCATTTGTGTTAAATTCCTTTGTCTAGTGTTATATCTAGTGTCATTTTCAAATTTAATGCAGGCAGGTTGGAAAATGTATTAAAATGTATTTTTTTTTAAATAATTAAAAAGGGTGACCATTTTATTGTATTTCACATACATTTTAAAATCTTTCTAATTACTTACAAAGCACTAAATGGTTTAGCTCCTCAGTACTTGAGCGAGCTCTTAACGCATTATAGTCCATCTCGTCGATTGTAATCTAAATTATGGCCAGTTGATAATACACTATATTGCCAAAAGTTTTGGGACACCCCATCCAAATCATTGAATTCAGATGTTCCAATCACTTCCATGGACACAGGTGTATAAAATCAAGCACCTAGGCATGCAGACTGCTTCTACAAACATTTGTGAAAGAATGGGTTGCTCTCAGGAGCTCAGTGAATTCAAGCGTGGTACCATGATAGGTTGCCACCGTGCAGTGTCCTTTAGTGAAATTTTCTCACTACAAAATAATCCACAGACAGCTGTTTGTGGCATTATTATTACGAAGTGGAAGCAAATGGGAGCAACAGCAACTCAGCCACAAAGTGGTAGGCCATGTACCACAAGAGCGGGGTCAGCACATGCTGAGGAGCACAGTTGCACAGAAGTCGCCAACTTTCTGCAGAGTCAATAGCTACAGACCTCAGATTAGCTCAAGAGCAGTGCATAGAGAGCTTCATGGAATGGGTTTCCATGGCTGAGCAGCTGCATCCAAACCTTGCATCACAAAGTGCAATGCGAAGCGTCGGATACGGTGGTGTAAAGCACGCCGCCACTGGACTCTAGAGCAGTGGAGACGTGTTCTCTGGAGTGATGAACGCTTCTCTGTCTGGCAATCTGATGGATGAGTCTGGGTTTGGCAGTTGCCAGGAGAACAGTACTTGCCTGACTGCATTATGCCAAGTGTAAAGTTTGGTGGAGGGGGTTGTTTTTCAAGGGTTGGGTTTGTCCCCTTAGTTCCAGTGAAAGGAATTCTTAATGCTTCAGCATACCAAGACATTTTGGGGATGGCCCCTTCCTGTTCCAACATGACCATAAAGATCCATAAAGACATGGATGAGTGAGTTTGGTGTGGAGGAACTTGACTGGCCTGTAGAGAGTCCTGACCTCAACCGATAGAACACCTTTGGGGTGAATTAGGACGGAAACTGCGAGCCAAGAAGAATTCTAGAAGGACGGTAAAAAATTCCCATAAACACACTCCTAAACCTTCCCAGAAGAGGTGAAGCTGTTATAGCTGCAAAGGGTGAGCCAACTCCATATTAAACCCTATGGATTAAGAATTGGATGTCATTAAAGTTCATGTGCATGTAAAGGCAGGCGTCCCAAAACTTTTGGCAATATAGTGTACTTCAAATATCAAAATCAACTGCTGCCGGTAAATCCTTTTCCTATTTAGCACCCAAACTCTGGAACAGTCTTCCTAGCCTTGTTTGGGAAGCAGACACACTCTGGCAGTTTAAATTTAGAATAAAAACACATCTCTTTAACCTGGCATACACATAACACATTATCACATTTCAATAATTCACATCCGTTAAAGGATTGTTAGGCTGCATAAATTAGGTCAACCGGAGCCGGGAACACTTCCCGCAACACCCGCTGTTACATTGTAAGAAGAATGGAATCTACACTAATATTAGTCTCTCTATATATCCAGAGGTTACTGTATCCGGTCTGTATCCAGATCAGATCCACAACGCAGCTCTGAATGTCAGCAGAGATCCTGTCAACTAGACAATCCCCTGTGAAGGCCTCATCGACACGACAGTCATCTACACAGATCCTCAGCAAAGACCACAAGAACCAGACAAGTCCTCTACACAGATCTATGACCAGCTTCGTCTCCATACTGGTGCAATGAGTCCGATCTTCAAACCAAAGGAACTGAATCAATCTGATTTCTGACTTGTGATGCAGCCTGAATCATAATCACACCGTGTTTGTTTGTTGGCCAGAGGAGAACTGCCTCCCAAGACTGAGCCTGGTTTCTCCCATGGTTTTTTCTCCATTCTGTCACCTGATGGAGTCTGGGTTCCTTGCTACTGTCACCTGTCGGTTTGCTTAGTTGGGGACACTTAATATTCAACAAGATTATTGATTTGACTGCACTGACACTATTGGGTGAGGACTGCACTGAGCTGGATAATGACATCACTGTTTTCTCCAGAACTGCTTTATAGCTTAAATGAACTAATTTAATAATTGATGATCTTTACAACGGAACTGATTCAACACTGAACTGACTTCAGCTGACTTTAGACATCTTCTTTTAGAGATCCTGTACAGCCGAAATGAACTGTTTGCACTGTTGAATCATTTTCCTGTTATCACTGTAAAAATGCTTTGAAACATTCTGTATTGTATAAAGCGCTATATAAATAAAGGTGACTTGACATGTATTAGGAAAAAGGGGGATAGGCATGCATTTTAGGGTACATTCAGTTGCTTTTAGAGTTGGCTAATGAAAATTAATTTTATTTTAGGGTACGTTTACACGACAACCATGTACTAAAAACAGATTTTTTTATCAAAATGATCCCGTTCACACCGATCCTCGAAAACGACTAAAAGCACTGTATTATGCATGCCAGGCCAGCCGTTAGCAATGTCACTTATTCTGTTAATTCTGAAGAATGAATTGCGCTTTTCTATGTCTCGTTGTTGATTTAAAGATGTTTCAAATGGGTCCAATGCGTTTTGTGGTCTGCATCGACTCGCTGATCCACTCTGTGCTATCGTGTCTCTGGACCGGAGAAGACTGCGCATGTACGCATTCTTTTACAGAGATGACTCGTGCCAAACACGCATGCCTATCCACCTTTTTCCTAAGTAAACAAACTTCATCCCGATCGGGAGCTGCATGTAGAATATGAGCGCTCACGTTTTCAGTGCAGGCAGCAGCTAACTTTGGACCGCTTTTGTGACTTTAATTTGACTAGAAACACACAGAGACTGCATTCGAGTATGAGTCGGGTAAGAATTCCGCATTCAGAAAAAGGTGGATAGTATAGACTAAACACGTAATGCGGATGTTTTCAAAAGTTTGCATTTTCAGGCCCCCAAAACTCAGTTGTCGTGTAAATGGACTTTAAAAATGTTCCTTTCTCAGTGGAAAACAGTGTCGTGTAAACAGCCCCTTATAGTTTCAGTTTTTTTCAGTTAAGTTTTATTTATATTTAATTTAGCTAGAAATAAAAATAACCTTGAGCAGGAATCAGGACCATGGAAGATTGTTTGAGAACCTGTTTTTCCGATTGCTTTTAGTGTGCAGAAAACAAATTTCACCTTTATTAAAGTTAATATATTTGTCTTTCCCAAAGCCACTTTCTATTTTTTCTCTTGCTGGCTGATTGGTTGTTTTCTCTTTCAATTTTGTAGGCCCTTTTTGCAAGCGCATCAAAGCTAGTTGGCCTGTCTTCACAGTGGAGCATTTCTGCCCTGGTCTGCTCTTCCCAGAGGAGACAATTAGCCATCCTTCTGCCACATGCTCACATACAGTACTCACTCCCTGACCAACAGCGTGTGTCATCCAATTGGAAAACTGCTACCGTAGCGGCAACAATGTGGCTCCGTGTGTCATCAGCTGGTTGGTAGCCTAATTCTTCAGCATGTAATGTACTTTCTCTTCTTTCCAGTGTTTTAAGCTAGATCGAGTAGATGTGGTCTAGCACTGACACTGCCAGTGATTGATCTGATTTTAGTATTCTTCATTGCCCCAGTGCCCAGCGCACGAACTGTTGTTGAGGAACGGACCTGACCATACATATTCATCGGTGAAGAAGGTCAGGGAAGAAAGGAAGAACACAAACACAAGGGACCGTGTTCAGGCAGTAAATTCACTCCAGTGCGCCACGGCGGTCGACGGTAGACGTGACATTTCATAGTGTACACACAGAGAGCGGCAGGCGGGGAAGGAGAGCTCTGTCATTTTTGTTTGCGTCGCAGTTGGGTAATGATATACAGGAAGACACGAAGGAGCTGATGTGGTCAAGTGAGGTCAGTGTGCTCATGCCAAAAGATGTCTACTTTCACTCCGCATCCCTTCAGTGTTTAGAGGCTGCCTCTGTTTCCTGTCCATTGTTTAAAACCATTACATAAATCAAATGCAGCCAAGGCTCTCTCTCCCCTGTTCCTGGCTCTGTTTCTGATCGGTTTCGGTTATTATATGTCTTTATTCTTGATCAGGAAGATCCAATCCTACAAGGTGATGCTGTCCTAGAATTCACTAAATAAGAGTCCAAATATGTTGCATCACTTAGCTTTTGTTGTATGGGTGCCATTGTAAATAGATTCACAAAGTTTTCAGACACATTCATTTTTTCTGCCACATTCGTTATGTAGCAGCCTTATAATAAAATGCTCAGTTTTTTTTCTTCTACTTTCCATATCCCATAATGACAAAGCAAAAAAAAAACCCAAAAAAACCCCAAAACAGATATGTGATAACTGAAAATGTATTCAAAAGAAAAAAACTAAATACCCCATTGACCTAAATATTCAGACCCTTTGCTTTGACATTTGAAATTTAGCTCAAGTGCATCATCCCATTTCTCTGGATCATCTTTGAGATGTTTCTACACATTGATTAGAGTAAATTTAATTCAATTGATTGGACATGATTTGGGAAGAGAACCACATAAGGTCTAACAACTGAAAATCCATACCAGAGCAAATCATGAGGTCAAATCATAGACAGTAAAAAAAGATAAATGATGCACCTTCACTCTTTTTCATGTAGAAAAGTGAAGCCGCCAATGTCCTAATATGGCACTGACATCTAGTGAACGTGAACTCAGGACCCGAGTCTGCGCAGTAGAGAGCAGGAAGTAGAGCCGCGATATCAAATCCCCTCCCACACTCCCACAGTTTACTGCAGAACAACTCATTATGTTTGTGTGAAATAAACAGTTATGGAAATGTAGACATTAAAGCTCCAATCTCCCGATTCGAAAAAAGTCTTCACTCAGAGAAGCTGTCAGTCTCAGCTGTCAATCATGACGCCACACTCCCGTTTAGCATCAAACAGCATCAAATAACTAACAAAAAACAAACTTATTTAATAAAAGCAACACTTGAACTTACATCAGCGTGATAAAAACTACCTAAAATGACAGAAACCATCTTTGAAAAAAAAATATTTGAAGTGTAATTTGATTGTTTAGTTTGTCTCACGTCCTATTATATTACACAGAGTGTAAGCCCTGTGAGAGAATCATTCCGGTTGCTGCTTTCAAAACAATCCCTCCCTCATGTGAACTGACAGGGGAGCTGAAGCTCATTAAATATGCGAATCTTATCCAATCCTAGCCGTGGGCGTTCACTTCCAAGTCTACAGTGCAGCACGCCCATCAAAACCGAGCGTTCAGGAGAGAGCCTCAAAACCAGTGTAGAAAATAGCCTATTACTTATTAATTATGATGTTTTTTAATGTAAAAACCACACAAACATCATTAGTTGCCCTCAGACAACAGCATAAAAAAATTAAAAAAGTGAGTTCATGACACCTTTAAATGACTCAACTGGAAACATAGCAGGAAACAAAGCTGCTCCGGATCGATTGGTTCCCTGAAGTTTGTGGTTTGTCTCGTCAGATGCTGTGCTACTGTTTCTGGAGGAGCTCCTCAAATTGTCCCACGGACATTCAAAAGTAAGTGTGGGACCGGCCATGATAAAGTTTTATCTCCTGTACGAGATTAGCATACTCCCCTTCAGACTCTCTGTTCTTTTAAGACTGGGTGCACCCAAAACCTTCTTTTGGGTCTTTTAAAGAAAATGAAAAGCTCGTCTTCACTGGATGATGAAGTGTCCGTCCATGTTTTCTCAGCTGTCACAGCAAATGTTTTGGAATGTTGGAGCTCTGAAACGTCACAGGCGTGGCAAATTCGCATCGCGGCTGATGTGAATGGTTTTGACGCAAACTATTCTCACGCAAAATATTCTCTTTTCCGCTTTGCTTTTTCATTACGCGTTCGGTGCGAAAGGGCCTTTAAATGGAAGAAGTTTGGAAAAACCAGGACTGTTTCTAGAGCTGAGGAATTGGTGGAGAAGTGCCTTGATAAGAGAGGTGACCAGGAACTGGAAGGTCAGTCTGGAGGAGCTAGGAGCTGTCCTGAAGATAGGACAACCATAACTGCAATAATCCACTGATCTGGGCTTCATGGCTCCTTAGTGAATACAAATGAAACCACGTTTTTATTGCAAATATATAACTGAAGGTCTCACTGTCTGAGAGAAACAAGATTCTTTGGTCTGATTAACCTCAATTCCAAGAGTTAAGTATGGAGGATACCAGGCACTGCTCATCACTTGTTCAATACTAATTCAATCCTAACTGGCGGATTGGTCAGGGTAGAAGGAAAGCTGAATACAACAAAATACAGAAATATCCTGGTCAAGAGCACTCAGGACCTCAGACTGGACAGAAGGTTCCCCTTCCAACAGGACAATCACCCCAAGCACACAGTGGCTTATGAGAGTCCAAACTGGAATCCAATCAAATATCTCTTGAGAGACCTGAAAATGTCTGTTCACCATTGGTCCCGTCCAAGAGCTTGAGAGGATCTGCAGAGAAGAATGGCAGAAAATCCCTAAATCCAAATGTGCAAAGCTTGTCATGTCACACCATGATTTGACTCTGTAATTGCTGCCAAAGGTGCTTCAACTAAGCACTGAGATAAGTGTCTGAATACTTAGGTCAATGTGATTTCAGTTTTTATTTTAAATAAATTCGCAATATCACAAATCTGTTTTTTTTTTTTTGTCATTATGAGGTATGCAGATTGATGAGAATTTTGTTTTATTTTATTTATTGTTTTAGTATATGGCTGCATTCTAAAAATGTGGAATGAACAGCATTTATTTGAAATATATATCTAAAAAGTCTTTACTGTCACTTTTGATCAATTGAATTCATCCTTGCTGAATAAAAAACATTTTCTTTTTTTGAGCCTGTCTAAATTTGAAGTTTCTATGGGACTTTCAGTTAAAACTGCAAAGGAACTGCACATTATTATTGAAAGACTGCAGATTATAATAATTAAAACAGCAAAAAAAAAAAAAATTGGACAGAGCAGTATATTTTTGTCCATTTAAACAGATATTGGGGAAAGTATATCTTGACTAGAACAATGAGATTTAACAAAAGAGTGAAAATGTAATTATGATAATATTAGTGGGGTTTTGTATCATAGCCATCATCCTTTACATATGCAAAGCATGTCCACATAGTTTGCACAGTTTGGCACAAAATGTGTTGAACTTTGAATTTTGTTCTTTTTTTTTCTGCATCAGTGATGTTCCCATGGGCTCAGCGTTGTTGTTGGGTCTGTTTAATTAAGGTTTGTCATTCAGTAATGGTTATACATTTATGATCCAAATGTCTCTAATTATTTCAAGTTTACTCTCTGTAGCTCCCTCTTGGCCCTATTTATGTGTTGATTATTAAATAAATATTTATTAATAATATGAATTAATTACACTTTATATACAGAGAATTAACTTTAGTAAGAAAACCTCTACATTAAATTAGCCACAGATATAGCCAGACAGGATCTCTCGTCTCTAACACTTGTAAGATTTATTGGGTTTGACCAGAATGTTCTTGCATGCGGGATTCATGCTAACTAGAGCAATGGGGGCTAGTGGGAAAAATGGAGAGACTAGTTCATCATGTTAGCCTAGTTACCTGAGGCAGACTGAGACGGCAGGAAAATCAATTGTGCCTTTCATATGCAGCGTCACTGCCTTCCTCCTACATATTCTGCCCTAATGATACAAATGACCACAAGGCACATGTGGAGCATGACCCCCTTTCCTACTTACTCATATTTAGCTAACTCTGTCTCATTTTCTCCAGAACTGTTCACTGGGGTAATTATTCCTCGCTTACATCAGCTTATTTCAAAATAGGTCATATGCGTTTTATCTCATGTCAAAATCTCTGCTGAGTATATTTACATATGTGGCAGAAAGCATGTTGCTTTTCTTTATAGTATTTTATTGATAGGATGAGGTTAACCAAAGCATTTAGGATGCTTTTATTTGTTATGCAGAGAGATCCTGATACCTCATATGAGCTCATTCTGTTATTGTCATCCTTGGGGTTGTCAAAGGTCCCAGGACACTTCGAAAATTCAGGAATGAAGAGACCAGGCCAGTGCTCGACCAGAAGTGTGGCCTGGCAAAACTAGCCCTTGACATTTCCTTGACATTTGTTGACATTTCTGGACCCAAGTTTCCCATGACAGGGAAAGAGGAGTTAATCAAAACTAGGAGAGAATATTGATGTGCAACTGTCAACAGGCAGTGCCATCTGTACCCTCACGGTCATGGAGGTTAACTGCATGAGGTACAGCTGCTGTACTGTTGTCAAGAATGGGTGACTGCACACGTCAAGACAAGAGTTAAAGGTACAGTTTTTGCACTGCTGGTGTCACCAAAATGTATTTTTATGTTTTCTGCTGAAAAAGTAATATGCGATAACATTTTAAATCATTTTTAGATATAAAGTCACTGTAGACAAATCTGTAAAAAAAACACAACAAAAACTCCTTCATATTAATTTTGCCCTCTTTTTATAGACTTTTCTTAAAGTTTAAAGTTGCAATTACGAGAAAAAAAAAAAAGTCAAACAGTTCACATTGTGATTTTTTTAATGCTTTTGAAAGAAGTTATGCTTTGACTGTTTTAAATGGGTCTAATGATAGTTCATGTGCCCATATAATCTTAGTGAAAGTGGTAAACAGATTTGGCTTGCTGTCTGCTATAGAGGAGCTCAGAGAGAATATTCTTCTCGAGCTCCGATTGCCCACCATAACACAAATTAACAAAATTGTACAAAAGGAGGAGAATGGGAGGAGGAGGGATGCTGAAAAACTAACAACAGGAAGTGATAAGAGGCTGGTTTTTATACCTTGTTATTATTTGAAAAATTAGAGGGGCGTACTTCTCCCGACGTTACGTTTAATAACTTCATGCATTATGACTTATTTACACTGTTACACTGCAGAGTTGGATTCTCATGCTAAACATAGCAAACAAAATAAAAAAATAAAAAATGACACAGTATTGCCAAATACACTGCTTCAGGATTCAAACAAGTTTTGGAAAGTTTTTTTTATGGTCCTGTATGACGTCATAAAGGGCGAAATTCCTTTTATGGCCACTTCTCCTGGATGAGCACATGCGCACATCAACCAGCTTAGTTCGGTTACAGAAGCCGTCGGCAGCGCTGTCAATTTGTTTTTAGACCACGAAATCAACAATGTCACTATAGAAGTTTGTTTTTGGTTGTGAGGGAATGATAACCTTGTTCAGCTTCCCAAAGAACCCAGCATTAAGGGAACAGTGGATGCAGTTTGTTTTTCCGGAGCTGTGCAGCTGTGTTTAATTGTTCCCGGTCATGAGTGGAAACCGCAGGCGGTGAGTAAGACTGCATCAAATGTCTGTTTTGTTTTCAATCGGTGCATATAATGTAAACAACACGAACGTATAGTGAATCGAAAGTTATCCAGGGATAATGCCATGATGTATTTTGTGTGTGTGTGTGTGTGTGTGTGTGTGCTCGTTACTCTTTAGCTCCACCCACTGCATGCCTCCACGAGTTTGGCTGTTTTCCCCAAATTTTTGAAAGGTAGTGTATAAAGTCTTGCTTTATATATTGTATAACCTACGTATTAAAGTCAAAATAATCAGGAATGAAGTCACAATTATGAGATCTAAATTCAGTTATCATTTAATAAATTATTTATTTATTTTACTCTGATGTATTGGCTTCCATAGTTTCGACTAGTTCTAAGTGAATGATTTCCTTATTCTAAAAATGACTACCTCTAAAAACTGTATTTCAAGAAAGCACTCTTTGGAAGCAATTTCATGATCTCATGCTAGTTCAATGAAATCACTATGAAAGTGGCCAGCATTCTTTCCTGATGTGCTCGCTTGGACATTATATCACAGCAATTAAAACCAGCCGATGCCCTTTGTACAAATATGGAGGAAATTATTTTTAAGAATTTTATCTAGGCTCTCTTATCATCACTGAAAAATAATATGACTCATTCGGGCTTGTTCAATGTGCGACAGAATGCATGCACATTTCAGCTTCCCAGAGTGTTGGCTTGTCCTTGAGAGAAGATCTGAAGATATGGTTGAAATGACTTGGCTAATCGAACGCAGGGATCTCCAGGAGAAAATCACTTCTTTTGGCAACACTTCCTCTCTCCATATCTCCTCTGACTGAATCACTGCATTCCTGCCTTCATACCAACTTACATGCAATGAGAGAATATACCTTCAGTGATAAGGCGAGGGATAAAGTCATAGATCAAGCTGTTGCCCTAATACGTCCTTCCTCAGAATCATTTACCATCTTTCGCTTGTAGCCTATTTCTGAGGGTAGTGGGGTTTTATCACATATCTGTGTACATATGGTAGCCTACATATGTTTAAGGGGAAACTCCTAGAAAACGTGTGTGTGGTAAAAAATGCAGGACTCCAGATTTGCTTCAGAACTGTTACTATTATCATCACTTCCATACTTTATTTTTTACTTTAATAAAAAAGCTTTAAAAACATGTTGCATTATAGAACAATTTTTAAATAAATTGTAATTTTAATTATTTATTGGGAAACTTTATGTTTATAAATAAGCATTAAAATATTATAAGTATATTAAATATTTAAATATTGTCCTTAGCTAGTTCCATCTAGAATGCTTGGCAGAGTTTACTGTGAGCAGCAATGAACAAAGTGTCACTGCGCCCCAAATCGTATACTTTTCAACTATATAGTAAGAAAATACCAGTATATACTGCTTTTGTGAAGAAAAAGGCTCTCATGCTCCAGAAGGAAACCAGGGGAGAGCCAGGGGTGAAAACCTTTTGAATTTGAAGATCAAGGTAAATTGTACTTAATTTGTCTTCCAAGGGCAGTACTAAATTGAATTATATATATATATATATATATATATATATATATATATATATATATATATATATATATATATATATATATATATATATATATATATATATAAAACCCGATTCCAAAAAAGTTGGGACACTGTACAAATTGTGAATAAAAACAGAATGCAATGATGTGGAAGTTTCAAATTTCAATATTTTATTCAGAATACAACATAGATGACATATCAAATGACATATCATGTATCAACTGTCTTAGGTCTTCTTTGTCGCATCTTCCTCTTTATGATGCGCCAAATGTTTTCTATGGGTGAAAGATTTGGATCATTTTTAGATACAGCTTCATCATCATCTACAGTGCATAATATCATCCAAAGATTCAGAGAATCTGGAACAATCTCTGTGTGTAGGGGTCAAGGCCTGAAAACCATACTGGATGCCCGTGATCTTCGGGCCCTTAGACGGCACTGCATCACATACAGGAATGCTACTGTAATGGAAATCACAACGTGGGCTCAGGAATACTTCCAGAAAACATTGTCGGTGAACACAATCCACCGTGCCATTCGCCGTTGCCAGCTAAAACTCTATAGGTCAAAAAAGAAGCCATATCTAAACATGATCCAGAAGCGCAGACGTTTTCTCTGGGCCAAGGCTCATTTAAAATGTACTGTGGCAAAGTGGAAAACTGTTCTGTGGTCAGACCAATCAAAATTTGAAGTTCTTTTTGGAAAACTGGGACGCCATGTCATCCGGACTAAAGAGGACAAGGACAACCCAAGTTGTTATCAGCGCTCCGTTCAGAAGCCTGCATCTCTGATGGTATGGGGTTGCATGAGTGCGTGTGGCATGGGCAGGTTACACATCTGGAAAGGCACCATCAATGCTGAAAGGTATATCCAAGTTCTAGAACAACATATGCTCCCATCCAGACGTCCTTTTCCTTTCAGGGAAGACCTTGCATTTTCCAACATGACAATGCCAGACCACATACTGCATCAATTACAACATCATGGCTGTGTAGAAGAAGGATCCGGGTACTGAAAACCAGTCTGCAGTCCAGATCTTTCACCCATAGAAAACATTTGGCGCATCATAAAGAGGAAGATGTGACAAAGAAGACCTAAGACAGTTGAGCAACTAGAAGCCTGTATTAGACAAGAATGGGACAGCATTCCTATTCCTAAACTTGAGCAACTTGTCTCCTCAGTCCCCAGACGTTTGCAGACTGTTACAACTTTTTTGAGATGTGTTGATGCCATGAAATTTAAAATCAACTTATTTTTCCCTTAAAATGATACATTTTCTCAGTTTATAACCTCTTAACCTGCGCCCCTATTTTTGAACATTTTCTGAAAACGACTTACCCAAATAAAAATGTCTGCAGCTCTTAAACCCTATGGTCTATATTCATAGATCTGGTCTTATTTTAAACTAGACACTTGAAATTGTGTTACCCAAGAGTGATGATAACTCAAAGTAGTATAGGAACAGAGTAAAACAAGGGAAACTATACATGTAAGTGACTTACGTTTTTTTTTTTTCACTGAAAATAACCTAAATATAAAACTGAATGTCTGATCATGTTTTGATTCAAATTTGAGGATGATTCTCTCAAAAATGTAGCTTCTGTAAGCTTTTATGTCAAAAAAAGACTAGGCGTCCTTTCAAAAAGGCCATTTATTTCAGAACATTTGTAATTGTAAAGAGTAGTTTTTCATTCAAATAAATCTGCAATAAACTGCTAATTATAATGGATATACAGTTCCTGAAAACTAAAGCAACTATTTACAGAATTTACAAAGTGTAAAAAAATTATTTAGTGGATAAAAACAGTCTGTCATGGAGTCTGCGCGCTCCACTGCGGTGTGTGCGTAAATGGTAAGCGCATGCCCATATGTCCTGCCGTGTCCTGCGCAACTGGTATTCACCAATAATTTTTACAAACACTGCGCAAGATAATGCCTTTTGATTGGTTACTACATCCATCAATCAAACCTTTGTTGGCAAGGCATTGGCTAGGCATTGACTGCCGATGTCCAACGAAAACCATGGGCGCTTTGATTGACAGCTCGCGGAGCCAGTCATGCGCTTCCTGTATATAAAGCGTGACCAGAAAGCCTGTGATTGAAGGAGAGAGACCTGGGAGGGTTTAACGTGAGAGGAAGAGTCCAAAGTACAGGGGAGCTCGTCAGAATAATGATTAGAATCGATGTTTCATTGAAAATGGACGTGATTGATTACTCTAACTCAAAACGCTCATACAAACAAAGAAGGATTTCTTGTTTTTTCCCCCCTATTTTTTCATTGTTTTGGATTAAAAAGTTGGATGCATTTTGAAGAGTGGACCCTTACAGTGACATGTATGCGGTTGTTTTTTGGATTCGTCCGATCTTATCTGAACGACAGGAGATGAAAGATGAGTTATGCTAATGTTTAAATAGCTAGTGCGTCAGCATTTAATTTAACCCTTTCCTCTCTGGTGTATTTATTGCAGAAATAAGTGCAGAACACGAATATTGAGTGTTTTAGCTTTCAAATTATGCATAGTTTGTGATAGTTGATTGAATATTTTGTATAAAACAAAAGTAAATAAAAGTACAAACACGCCCACTTCCGTCAACCTCCCCGCCCACGATCCGATGCATAGTTATCAGGTTAAACATTTGATGTGTCATCTGTGTTGTATTCTGAATAAAATATTGAAATTTGAAACGTCCAAATCATAGCATTCTGTTTTTATTCAGAATTTGTACATTGCCCCAACTTTTTTGGAATCAGGTTTGTATAAAGTACGAAGATGTATCGTACAGCTCCGGTTATCCACATATGATTTTGTCCTCATTGTTGTCACTACTAGAGCAAGCTCCTGATTGCTTAACAGCGTGAATATCCGCCAAAGTTCCGATTTTTCAACTCGATGAAAAACGTCTGGTGTGAACGAACCATTAAAGGGTTATTATTGCTGCATAAAATTAAGGTTGAACCGATGTAGTCACATGGACTATTTTAATGATGTCTTTACTACCTTTCTAGATCTTGAAAGTTGCCTTTGGGTGGTTCAGAGAGCTCTCCAATTTGAGTTCTGAAGATGAACGTCTTATGGGTTTGGAATGACATGAGGGTGAGTAATACATGACAGAATTTTAATTTTTGCATCTCTTTAATGCATCATGTTTCCTTCTGGAGCATCAATGAATGTTTGAACCTTTTTAAATAGTTGTTTAATAGTCCCTGAATTGTCCTCAATGTGAAAAGATGGATCTCAAAATCATACAGTCACTGCTGGAAAGGGTTCAAATATACAAAAGATGGTGGAAAACTGAAAAATTTGCAGGACCTGAAGGATTTTTCTAAAGACCATTGGGCAGTTGAACTGCTCAGGGAAAACAAGAGACTCATGAACAACCATCACTAAACAAAAAACAAAAACAAAAAAACAGCCGTGGATCATCCAGTCAACAACACACCGTATTAAGAATAAAAATTTAAAAAAAATTGGTGAAAAGTACCAGGATGACCTACTACTTCCACTGAGATTCTGAAGTTGAGAGGATTTATGGGTGACTCTCATTTCTTATTTGTGCATCCTCACTTCCTTTCCCTGCTTCCTTTCTTTGCATCTCAGCTCCACCCTTCTTAGGATACCAGGGAAGGATGCAAGGAAGGAAAATGAGGATCAAGGGATCTGCCCACATGTTATTGAAGTTTGGTTATTTAATAAATTCATAAAATAAACAATAATAAAACAAGTTACCCCATTAAAATATGTGTGATATATGGTTTATTTGAACAGCAAAGGTAAAACATAAATTAAAATTACTGTGAGGCAACAAGTCAGCTGCCTACGCTTTCGGACGCAGCCAGTCTTACAACTGAATACACAGTGAATTGTTCTGAACCATTACTGAGATTGCAACTGGCTCCTTGGCTAAAATGTGAGTCATTTTTCAGTTATGTGTACCTGCCTTTGTAAGAGTATGTTTGAGAGAGATAAACAAGTAGTTCATCATATAATGATTCATCAAAATAAGAATGATTACAGTATAATTTGCCAACTAAAAAGTAGTTGTAGTTCCTAAATATTTTATTTCAGAAGATAATAGTCTGGACTCAATTAAATTATGATTAAAATATAACCTCTTTCTATTTTTTAATCTCTTGTTTTGCAGAAATAATCACCTTCTCCTATAGAGATCCCCCATGAATGCACCAGCTGGTGAGTCTTTTCTCCACATGATAAGGTTGACTACAAAATAGCGTTAATCCTTTGTCTTTTTTTGGCTTCTATGCACTTTCTCGTACACCTCATACGTTGTTCTGTACCTTAAACAAGTTAGATTTCATAAACTTTATATGTTTTCTTTTTCTCATCAGTACTCAAAAACACCAACCCCAAATAACCACAACAAAAGTAGTATAATATGTAACCGTAGACCACAAAACTAGTCATAAGTAGCACGGGTATATTTGTGGCAATAGCCAACAATACATTGTATGGGTAAAAATTATCGATTTTAAGATCATGTTCCATGAAGATATTTTGTAAATTTCCTACCGTAAATATATAAAAATGTATTATTATTAATAATATGCATTGCTAAGGACTTAATTTGGACCACTTTAAAGGCGATTTTCTCAATATTTAGATTTTTTTGCACCCTCAGATTCTAGATTTGTATTAGTTGTATCTCGGCTAAATATTGTCCTATCCTAACAAACCATACATCAATGGAAATATTATTTATTCAGCTTTCAGATGATGTATACATCTCAATTTAAAAAAAAAAATTGGCCCTTATGACTGATTTTGTGGTCCAAGGTCACATATGATTTTTGTTTGGCAATATGAGTGCCTTGTGCAATACTTTGACCACATTAAAATGCACATGGAATGGAAATAATTTTAACACAAATATGACTTGGTATTACCTCTTCTTTGCTTCATTGTAGGTTTATTCAAAAGCTCAATCATTTTATGCCACTATAAATATTCTCATACATTCCCACACACTCTACAGACCAATAAAAAGCTTAAAAAGCACTAGGTGGGAGGCTTGAAAGATGTCCTGTTCAAGCTTTGGTCTGTTATGTGCAATAACACCAAATCATACATATGTATCTAAGAGCTGAGGAGTCAGCGAGTGATGTAGATTATATTGTACCTATAACATCTGCTCAGTCTGCCCTGATTCTCTGATCTGCTTCCAATTTACATTCCTGCCTGTTGATTTCTATCGCTCCACTTTGATAAATCATAGAGTGATTTACATTAAGGCAGCCCCACGCTTGGGCTCAAGGAGTCACGCGATGGTGACTGAGGTAAAGCTCAAGACTGAAAGGAAAGTGACCCTGTATAGATACTATATATCCTGTTCTAAAACCTACAGAGGGAGTACTTTAAGGCATCATAACTGTAATAAATGTCCACTGTAGGCAAGTATAGTGAGAACCCAAGTGGGCGGCTCTAGATGCCCAAAAAAACATCAAAATTTCAGGAGGGTGGTGGACTGGAGGTGGTCCAGGGGGAGGGATTGATGGCCAGGCCCGTGAAGGGGAACTGTGTCTGGATCAAGGGGCAGTGACAGGCCTATGCCGTGGAGCACTGGTGGGTCTGAGCCATGGAGCAGTGGTGGGTCCGAGCTATGGAGCAGTGGTGGGTCTGAGCCATGGAGCAGCAGTGGAGCAATGGTGGACCAGGACCATAAAGCAGTGGAACACTGGCAGGCCTGGATCGTGGAACAGTGGAGGGTCCAAGATGTGGAGCAGTGGTGGGTCTGAGCCGTGTAGCAATGGTAGACCAGGACCATGGAGCAGTGGCAGACTGTGGAGCAGTGGTGGGGCAATGGTAGACCAGGACCATGGAGCAGGGGCAGACTGTGGCGCAGTGGAGGACATAGACCGTGGAGCACTGGCGGGCCTGGATCGTGGAGCAGTGCTGGGTCCGAGCCGTGGTGCAGTGGCAGACTGTGGAGCAATGGTGGACCAGGACCATGTAGCAGTAGCGAGCCTGGACCGTGGAGCAGTGGGTCGTGGTGCAGTGGTGAGCCTGGACCATGGTGTAGATGGTCGTGGAGCACTGGTGGATGTGGATCATGGATCAGGGAGGTATGCATTATGGAGTCGTGGTGGACCTGGATAATGGAGCAGTGGCAGGCCAGGTCTTTGGAGCAGTGGAGGGCCAAGCTCCGCATCCGCTGGAGTTTGGTACATCTAGTCCCTCCCCAAAAAAATCGGCCATGATGGTTGGAGACTCTGCCGTTGCAGCCATGATGGCTGGAGACTCTGGTGTGGCGGCCTTGGTGTGAAAAGGCTCAGGCTTGGCGGCCATGACATGAAAAGCAATCACTCTGAAAGAGCCGCAAGAGCTGAACTGCTTGGCGTTCAATAATAACTTACAATACATTCATTACATATTTATCATTAATATTTGTATATGTTTTTCCCTTATGGGAAACAAACCCACAATCTTGACATGATAGTCTACCACTCACAATCTCCAATTTTCTGTCTTACACTCTGCTATCCTATAAATAAATTCAAAAACCACCAAATAAATAAATAAATAAATAAGTCTGACATAAAATAAATAAATAAAATAAAGCAATGTGCATTCCGAAGCAAAATATAGACACTTTTAATTCTAAATTGGTGCACTCTCTGCCCTTTATCTTCACATGCAAGAATGTGCAGCACATGCTCCTTTGTTACTGAAATGCAATTTATTGATTCTATTCTGTGCACCTGCACAGAGACAATTGCGATGCTTTATTCAATCTTCATTTCTGTCAACATAGGCCTATGTGTCCAAAACAGGTCTTTTTTTTTTCTTCTTCGATTTTTGTCTATATTGTATAAATACAATATATTTGTACTTGTTTAATAAAATTGGAATG
This sequence comes from Paracanthobrama guichenoti, assembly GCA_018749465.1. Lineage (NCBI taxonomy): Eukaryota > Metazoa > Chordata > Actinopteri > Cypriniformes > Gobionidae > Paracanthobrama > Paracanthobrama guichenoti. The sequence goes on from CM031954.1 coordinate 3,533,928, forward strand.
TAAATGGGAAAGATCAAAATTCCAATCTCAATAATTAAAGGAGTTTAATGGATGTTGATATGATGAATGTGCTTATTAAGCTACAGGCAGTGGCAGATTTAGTGATTTGGGGCCCCCAGGCAAAATATAGGAATGGAGCCCTATACAGTTGCACACAAGTTCCTGGATCATCCTTGAGGTTGCTTTCTCTGTTGTGATGCTTGCTGCTGCACTGCAGGTTCCCATAGTTGTGTCAGTTTTTCCATTTTTCATGTACATGTTAAAATGGCTTTTATTCTTGATTTAGACCCCGCAATGGCTAGCCTGATTCTACCAGACTCTCGTACATTTCATTTGCACAGAGAGTCTGACCACTCTTCATTGACAAGCGTTGAATGTGGGTACTCTGTTGAAGTTTAAAACTATTGGATCTGCCCCGCTAAAGCTTGGTCGTGACGTATGTCATGCGTTCGCCTTAGCCAACTCCAAGCAAGCTGGAAAAGCTGGAAAATCAAACCTTTCCCGAACCCCGTGGGGAGGAGGGCCACAACATCATGGCCACCAACAAAACTCAGCAAAGAGTGTTCTTGCTCCGGCTTTAACTTTCAGATGTTCGGCAGCGTTGCCACAACAGACCAAATTGCTTTGCTCGCATCTTTCTCTGCCGCCATTACTGAACTACAACTCTACAACTAGCGCACAACATCAACATCATCGTTCTCAGCCACTCCCTCTGTTTGCTGATTGGACTGGTTAAAATTTGGCCGGAGAAAACCATTGAATATATTGCAAACCCAGGAAATGTGGAAAATGAAAATTGAGCGGAAGTGCATAGGAGGGCAGAGCCAGGCTACGAAATAGCAACAGTATAGGGTAAATGGGGAAATGTCACATAGAACTGTCAGAGCAGTGTGTAATGTGACTAGTCATGTCATAATTTTCAACTCGCTTGGACAGGTTAGAAAATTATTAGCATGTAACATAAATTATTATTTCAACCAAAAATGCAGGACATATGTGCAGTTTCAGAGTTAATCGCCTGTGGACAGTAACTGCACATGCGTCCTCCTTCACAGAAACAAGTGAACGGCATTAAAAAAAAAAAAAAAAAAAAAAAAAAATATATATATATATATATATATATATATATATATATATATATATATATATATATATATATATATATATATATATATATATATATATATATAAAAACAAAACAATTAGAGAATGCAGTAGGGCGATGCAATATGAAATGATTAATGCATCACCTTTGTATTTTTGTTTAGTTTTGTTTGTGGCACAGAAAGGAGTGAAAGAAGAACTGAGAGCCCTCAAAGCAGTTTCTTTCATCTTTTGCTTTGAGTTTCCTCCAGACTTCATTAAGATCTTGGCTGTATTGGGCTGCATGTGCTGTGTTCCCCTTTTGAAAGAGCCAGGAACTTTGCTAAAGTTCCGCCATGATCCCCTGGGGGTGCTGTCACTGGGGCGGTACCCTAAGGTACAAAAGTTAAAAGGTACATCTTTGTACATTACTCACCTATATGGTACATATTAGTAACTTAAAAGGTACATATCAGTACTTTAAGAGTGCGTAATGGTACCTTAAAGGTACATATTAGTACCTTTTCAGTTTTGTACCTTAGGTACCGCCCCAGTGACAGCATGTACCTTTTTTTTCTGACAGTGTGGGCTCTTAGATTATGGTCAGTCTCAGAACATTACTTAAAAATATATTTTTTTATCTGTTTATTCATTTTTTTATTTACTTCATATCATCAAAATAATTCAGTTTTCTGGAAGAACAAAAATTGTAATACACCTTGATCTATTCAATCAGTCTCTGTTGAATCTATATTGTTAGTATAGGTTACAAATGCATTACAAAATATACTTTACATTATAATGTAAATTTGTTATCAGATAAATAATTCAATGTTTGTATACGCCTCTCATTTCATCTCTCATCTCGTTTGTCTAAGACTAATTTGAAAGAATAAAGAATAATTTGATTGTAATGACTGAATAAATATATATATATATATATATATATATATATATATATATATATATATATATATATATATATATATATATATGAAGAGTTCAGATGCAAAAGCCTCTAAAAGCCACTTTGGTCAAAAATGAAATAACGATACTGAGTGAATGCTTTCTGCACACAGTATACGTTCATCAAATACTTTCACTTCAAACCCACTAAATCACAGCCTCAGCCCATTCAGAAGTACCGGTACTTAGGTAGAACATAAGTAGTACATAGGAGCCTGACAAAAATGTCAGACGGGCTTAGAGGCTTTTGCATCATATAATGTTTTTCCATATTATCAAATATTTTGATTTGGTTAAAAGAGAATCAAATCTATAAACCACATGCTCTGGCAAGGCCATGAAAAAATGTGCAAAAATGTGCAAAAATTCAGTTCAGTTGTAACTTTTTTTATATCTCTGATTGATTGATTGATTGATTGATTGATTGATTTGATTAAATCAGTTATAGTCATCTTCATATACCCCAGATAGCTGTTAAAGATTTAATATTAAATATATCAAAATCTTACAGTTTGGCCATTCCTCTAGCCTGCAGCTTGTCAATTGATTTATTTTTCCTTGTCAAAAATATCATGTTTCATCAGTTTTTTTTTTTGAGATTTAGATGGGGAGACTGGTAACCCTAACGAGAAGCGCAGAGCCATCCGCAAGCACAGGAATGAGCAGTGGAAAACTGGATGTGTGGCTGGGTTATTGTAACCTTTGACCGCTGTCTTTCTTCTCTCCTCATTGCTTGACTTTAACAGAGCTTCTCTCCAATGGGGCTCAGCTGGGTTTTATAAATAAAAGCAGAGAGGTCAAAACCTGCCTCCGTCTGACAACCATCTTACACCTACTTTGATGTAAAATAAAGCTGGCTTGCTGGCCATCCATTCTGGGTGCATTTCCAGAATGCATCATTAGCCAAGTTCCGTCGTTATCGGAAAAAATTAGCAAGCTGACATTCAGTACAATCTATTTCTTTTAGAAGCAAATGTCATTTACGTCTTTTAGTTTGTCAAGTTATTTAAAGCACCGTTTTTGAAGAGTGTGCGTGTACATGCTTTAGTAAGAAAGAGCCTATGATTGAGTCGTGAAATAAAGCAAAATAACAGAGAAAAATGAGAATTAGTCCTTAGATGCCATGTCCGTAATTTATAGCAAAAAAATCTAGCATTAATTCAATCTCAAATGGATTCAAGAAGTTATTACTCCTCCACTTGTGTGACATCATTAACCAACGTGGTTGAACAACAAATTCGGGAAACAATCTTAACTAGCTGATTTCTTCAATGATGCATGTGGTAGTTAAGCAGCAAGTTACATTGTTGTATGAAATGCACCCCTGACTGGTTAACTGGTTATTATAGGCAGATATGAAATATTGATTTGAGTGGAAATTATTTCATATTTTTACTTGTAGCCAATATTATATCCGTTTCCACAAACAAACAAACAAACAAGAGAGAGCAAATCGTTGTGATACAAGCGACATGGAAGTAGCGGATAATTTGGATACACAAGTTCCACTATTGGCGGGCCATAAACTTTAAACATGGGCTGCATCCAAAAACTGGACAACTTCAGAGGAAACATTTCAAGGCAGGAAGAATCCAATGTTAGCATCACTTCCTGCCTCCTGAGATACCATCATCTGATGTATTTTTGAAGGCAGCATAGATGTATCGTTTGCTGCCTTTTATTTCCCACAATCCAATGCATTCCATTCGGTGACAGTTGAGCTAGAAAAAGAAAGATGGCATCCGAAAGTTGCGGCTGCTGGTCAGTTTGTGTGTAATAGTACATTTTTGATGTGATTTCTAGCGAGAAATTACTACTGAGGAATTAAATATTCATTAGTTACCACCTAAGCTCGCGCTATTTTGCTGTAGATCATTAAACCGTTACGCTGCCTCAGAAGTCTGAAATCAGTTTCGTGAGGTCCTTCATGCGCAAACGCTGCCTTATAAGTCATTGCCTGATAAGGCAGCGAGGCAACAAGTCAGCTGCCTAGGTTTTCGGATGCAGCCATGGTGGAGGGTTTATGTCTTTTATCTGGCTACTCAATTCTGTGATTGTCCAATCAAAATCAAGCATTCTAGATAGCCTTGTAGCCAGAGGCAGACTTACCATTAGGCAAGAGTAGGTGACCGCTATGGGCCCCCAAAAGCCAAGCCATGCTTCTTGTGTATCCTGCTTGTAAATTAAAATATCATGCATCTGAAACAATAACTAAATATTGAGCAATAGTGCGTATTATATTTTGATTGTTTTAAATGACGCTCACTTGTTTCTATGAAGGATCCAAGTAGAGGATGCTTGCGCAATTGCTTTCCTAAAATCTTACTTTGCTAAAGTGTTTAACTCTGAAACTGCATATATGTCCTTCATTATTGGTTGAAATAATCCTGTAAGTGTGTAAATTTATAATTTACTTTTTATTATATTTTATATTATATAAGGGTACTATTATGCCCTTTGTTTTTGGGGTGTACTAGAATATGTTTTCATGCTTGATTGTTAAAATTATTATTATTTTTTTAAATAAAACATATTTCACATATTTTACATTATTACAGCACCTCTCTCCCCAGTCTGCCATTAGTTCCTGTTTTGATGAAATACGAAATGTGCTGTGATTGGTTAGCTGGCACAGTGTGTTGTGATTAGCACTGCTTAGCAGAGAAACAAGTGTTCAGGAAATGTCACGCCCCTTCCCATAACTGCGAGTTTCATCTGCTCAGGTGCAAATATTAAGGATGCCATATATTTCAAACAAATTCAAGCTTGATTCAGACTTAAGAATGTTAACAAACAAGAGGATCGTCCAGAACGGATTTCATGCACGTACTTTGCAAGCACGGATTTCACAGGACATTTCAGAGTGGTTTCTAACATTTTCTTAAACATTTCAGATATGATACACCATTTAATAACTTGTCGGAAAACTATGATAATACCAACAGTAATCGATCACAAAACCAAGGGGCGGTGAACAGTCTTACAAACGCTACAGTAAATACTATATCAACATTAATGTTGGCTAGCAGGCGGGAGTGGAGGCAAAGCTTTGCCCTTTGTTTACATCGTAGCAACAACATAAAACTTATCATTGAAACTGTTAATAGAAAACGCAGCTACAAATAATAAGACATACTTACAAGTTGTGATCCACAAACAACAACAACACCATTTCAGGATAAACTTTTGTGCGTAGCCTGCATTGTACTCTCTTAGGTTCTGAAGTTGAAGTTGAAGTTGAAGTTTATTCGTCATTACACATGTACAAGTACAGTATAACGAAATGAAGTTTGGAGCAAGCCTCCGGGCCGCAGCCGATTATTCAGGCGCCGCCCTCGCTCTCAGAAATACAAGAATGCAATTTAGCAAGCATTACATAGCAAACACAACAAAACATAAACATAAACATAAACATGACACAGTACACGTGGTCACGTGGTGGGATTTTTTGTATGAGTGGGAGAGGAGATAGATAACAGACAGGCAGACGGATGGAACGGGGAGGGAATAAGGTCGGGTATGTATGGTGCGCGAGTGAGTCTGAGATTGTGTTGTGTGAGAATGTTAGCCATAACTTCAGATGTTTTCGAGTTCAGTTCTATGGTTTGTCCTTGAAGGGAGATAAGGCAGTGCACAGGGAAAGATAGATAGCAGACAAAGCTGTCAGGCTGAAATCCCAACCGAGAGATAGGGACCAAGTGAGGTTCGTTGGGCTAGTTGATTAGGTCAGGCAAATACAATTTATTATTTTTTAATCCATTTGATGATCTTCGGTAATTTGTCCGGATCATAATCAATCAATCAGATCTGGTCCTCAGCATTCGCGTCCGGTCTGTGCAGTTTCCCTAGACATTACGTCCAGCCTCATGGCCAGACCGGTTACAGTCCGTAAAAGTTCACCGATCTGACCCCCGATAGAGCCCACTCTACCCTGCGTATCCGCAGTCCGGACTGCGTTGTTACGGTTCAGTTCCTCAATTCCTATCACTTTCTGATCTAATTCCTTCAGACGGTCACACACAACCCCGAAGCATTCTTTAATTTCCACAGACAGCGGCTGGGTGAATTTGCTTGTAGCTGTCTTACCAATCTTCCGATAGGTCAGGGCAATCCCAAAGCCAAAGAATAGGAACCCGCCATCAATAATCCAATCATGTATAAATCTTCCGCATCCTCCACGGACAGAGCCTCCAGGCACAGGACTTGCCAGTTGTTCCATGCGTCCCTCACGTACCCTGCGGCAAAGGTCCCGTCCGGGCAGGTGGGTTCTCCCGGGCACCTTCCTTAGTGAGAAAATCTTGTCGATCGCGCTGATTGACCAGTTAATCAATTCCATTTCAGTATTTTCAGGAGTCCAGCAAAGCAGCAGTCAGAGAAGAGAAGAGACGAAACACTAGACAAAACAAAACAGCGCGAGAGCCAGCAGGGAGCAGAGAGAAAAACACGTCTGCACGGATTGAAGGACAGAAAGGAAAGCTTCTGAAGCTGTTCTCCATAAAAAGCATACAGATAAATGGTGTTATAATGCTCAGGAACAGTGTTTAAAATCAGTTTTAATCATTCTAAGTTTGTCAGTATTAGGAAGGTAAAAAAAATAAAATAAAATAAAACGAGTTTTGGAAACGTGTGTAAAACTACATTGCTCTCTTTGACGTAGCAGAAGCTCAACCAGGCCTCGTCTCCTTTTTTGCGTATTCCGTGGGTGGAGATTATTTGAATGAGTAACATTGTGACTTCATAAAGCCCGGAAAAAACACGTTGTAGTCCAAATGAGTCGTTCATTGTAGTTCTACCAGAAATACTTGGGAGGCAAGATGATGTAACAATGCATTAATTTATTAATAACAGACTAGTGAATGAAAGAATATCATGAGGTTCTTTGGCGTAGGTCCCGTCTGTAGATCACATTCAGAGGGTAACGGACTCTGCATTTCCTGCCTGAAGATGAAGGCAGGGGCCCAGCTGACCTCTTGGGAGGTATGGGCAAGGACCATCCTGGAGGTGGTGGGGAGGATGGAGGTGAATGGAGGTGAATCAGCATCTGTGAACTCAGACATTATTTATACTCCAAGTATTAGAACATAATTGGTTAGATCTAAAGGTAATAAGTGACGTAACATTTGAGTCTTCCTGGCAGAACTTATGCTAGAGCTTTCATTTCTTGGAAAGTGGATTCTGTTAAAGCTGCAGTCTGTAACTTTTTTGGGTTAAAAATGATCCAAATACATTTTTGAGCAAGTACATAACCAGCCAGTGGTTTAAAATTATCTCCTTATCTTAGCCCAATTCACAACAATTATAATTTGAGCGGTACTGGTAGCTTTCTGCAGGAAATTCAAGAATTCAAGCCGCCCTTCGTCTTTGCGTCATTACTTCATGTCTGTATCCATAAAGAAGGAGACTGGCTAGTAGGCTATATCGCATGTGAGGATGCTGCAGGTGGTGGATCAGTTATAGCGTTTTCTCACAGCAGCTGGAATAATGAAATTTATTATTTTGATGGCGGATTGTAATCCAGAAAGGTCCAAATGACAATCATCATTGACAACTGGACATTCACCCGAGATTAGACTGTACGGAAATTGAAATCTACACTTCTACAGGTAATGCTAATATACACTAAATGCGCATTGTCACACAATGCTGATGTGTTAACATTAGCAATTTGAGAACAAAGTATAACAACAATAATAATTTGCATGGTTTGATGTGATATGAGCTAAGCGATCGTGAGATTTAATCACCATTGGCAGCGTGATTTATTGTAATGCCTTTTTTTCTCAGTTGGTCAGAACAAAAGTGGCAGACATGTTACTTACTTGTTCAGATGACATTTTCCGGTGAAAATTCTTATTTTGGTCATACTTCAAGATGTAGAATCTGTGATTCCGAAGTACAGTATCCACACCGGTGCGGTAACTGACAGCCAGCCTCACAAACTTCATCGGTGCTGAGGAGCCATGCGTGATGCACAACCCACGTAAAGATGATAATTCAGCAAATAACTGCAATTGCAGGTTTTAAACAGAGATGGCGACAAAGAGGCCAAACATACGCACTGCAGCCTTAAATAAAATATCTCCCTTTGGAGTGGAGCTTTGTAACCTTGCAGATCTTTTTTATGCTCAAAAAGCAACATTATACACTAACTAAAGTTGAAAAAGTGAAAAGCATAATAGGACCCCTTTAAAGTTGTAGTTAAAATAAATGTATTTTAAAGTTTAGAATTACAGCCTTGCGTGTCCAACCTAAGCTAATACTATTCTAACCTGTTCAAACGTGAGTACCGTAACTGCACTGGGGTGAAAATTATGGCTAGTCACACCACACCACTCGGACAGTTCCATGTGACATTTCACCATTTAGCCTATACTGTTGCTATTTCGGGGTCTAAGACAAGAATAAATGCCATTATAACATGTACATGAAAAATTTAGAAAAATTAGACACAATTATGGGAACCTGCAGTGCAGCAGCAAACATCACAACAGAGAAAGCAACCTCGAGGATGATCTAAGAACATGAGTGCAATATTTTTGCAGGTTGCAAAAATAAAAAAAAGTGGTTATATAGTAAATATATTGTCTGGAGTTCATAAGCTTTCACCACCATAAATTCAAAAGCAACAAAAAGCATGGACATTATATCATCTTAACTGCATACCCTATTCCAGATATGTACTGTATGTCAGACATCCAACACTGAACGCTGTAATTCATTGATCAATATAATTACCTTTGCTGGATGGAGTGCAATAAAAAAGACTAGCATAATCCAGTGACTGGTCATTATGGTGTAATCTATTAAAAAAAGTGTTTAATCAATTTAATTAAAAAATCAGTTGGGGAAGCAGATTATTGACTGTTTTTACAGACACAAGATGAGTCACAGCAGGTTCTCAGTGACAGTGTTTTTATTATGTTCAGTTTATCATGTTAAACATATTGGTTTAAATTAACTTATTGCTATAATCTACATGATAAAAATTATAATTCATGTTTCATTCAGTAAACAGTTTATGCGAAGCATGAGGATAACATACAGTATGATCCAAAAAAAAAAAAAGAAAAATAATTGACAGACATTCTTGAGTTTATATTAGATTATATTTTTACACAATGTACATGTTAATATATTTTTTCAGTAGACACCTTGAGATTAATATTTCAGCCTCTGTGGTAATATAGCAGACCTTATCTGTCAATACATTTCTGTAACTGCTGCTGCCACAAGAGTCTTTTTACTTTTTATTTTCTCTGTTTTACTACCAATCACTTATTTCTATTGCAGCTGGCAAAACTGTATTGCATCAATATAGTATATACTCAATTACTTTTCTGTGTGTGTCCCTTGATGTGTTTTTATTGTTTTACCATAGGTGGCAGTGAAGAGAAACTTGGGGTTTACCCACTCTTACATGCTGTTGCACTTTAAAGTTTCAATGTAAAGTAGAGCAAGAGCTGTGCAGAAAGTGGGTCTTTTACAGTTGATCATATTTTATAGACATGATTAAAGACATTCTACCTCAGTGTTACAAGGTATTTCATAATCTGCAGCCATAGCTGTGAAGTACCGAGGAGCTTCGTATCTGGTAGAGAAAAAAAAAAGCTTTTCCAAACAACCACACACACGCACGCAGGCACGCACTCATCTCGCACACACACACGTATCTAATTGTGTATTTAAATTGAACAGCTGACAGCTGATTGGTTGATTGTAATCCATTATATACCTTTCTATCAAAGTTATCTGACATTATCAAGATGAATTTGTTCTGACACAATTTAACTCTGAGTTCTGACTTCTTGTCATATTTTATTACCATTTTCTATAGCGAATAAACTGTGATAATGTGAGAAAATGTTAAAGGTGTCTGAATACATTTTGGTTCGACTGTACAACAAGCTGTTAAATTTAAGTGCACAATTAGATAATGCCAATTTAGGTCAAACAATTACCAAGCAATGCTTAATTTTGTTCAGTCTGTGTAAAAGTTCAGTCTGTGTTGCTATCCTCACTTACATAAATGAACTATAGTGTTCTGCACCCACTAGGCATGCTAATTACATCTGGTGTCTGAATAATCTTTGGTTTGACTGTGTGTGTGTGTGTGTGTGTGTGTGTGTGTGTGTGTGTATATATATATATATATATACACACACACACACACACACACACACACACACATTTTTATATATATAATGCTATAATGCTTATTTAATCAAATTGTTTTTAGTAAGTTTAGTAAGTTTTTAGTAAGCCTGTATGTAATAATTGACTTAAAATGCTACATTTGACTGAAGAACTATTAATATAGTTCAGAGTGGAGCAACGTGTGTTAAAGGTTGCTCGAAAAGTCTCCATTTCAAGTAACAATCTAGGAAATAACATTAAAAGTTATAAATTCTTAATTATCACTGGTAGGGGCCCTCAAGAGGCCACAATGGGGTGTGCTGAAAATTTGAGAGACTTTTACAAAAGCCACTTTTAGGGCCATCAAAGTTAACTCACAATATTAATTAAATACGTTTAACAAAATATTTTTTTAATTTAAATTCTATTAAATTTGCTTTCTAAAGACTGGTCAGAAATCATTCAATTTATTATATTCAATAAAAAATAAAAATAAATAAAAATAAAAACATTTTTGTTGTGGTTTATGTATCTAACAGTACTCCACTAATTTGCTTTGACTTCATTACAATAACAATTTAAAAGCTAATTACAGTATTTCGTTTTGGGAAACAATTATGAGATCATTAAAAAGCTTATTTTTGTTCTCATACTGTATAAATGAGTCTGTATACATGTACATGTACAGCTGCCTACATTTTAGGAAGGGATCCTTGGCGTCAATAAGTTTGAAAACCCCATGCACTGGTCGTTCTCATCATAAATATGTCTTTTTCTTTTTGTCCCTTGGCAAAAAAAAAAAAAAAAAAAAAAAAAAAGGGTTGCATAATAAACATAGACGAAGCATATAGCTGGTTTAGTCCAATCCCAAACCTTTCCTAGTTTTATTGGTTCAGTGTAAACAATGAGGTTCCAGCTGTTTCACCAGACATGGTAGTACAGTGTTGATTGGCATTTCTTTAATGCAATCAAAAGAGATGCTGAGTTATCGTCGCCTCTGATTGGCGGACGCGCCTTCAAGGGGCGGGGGTTGGAAGTTGAATCCGAATCCAGCTGTGAATTGGTTCGCATGAGCGGATTCGTGCTATAGACCGTTTTGCCGACTGGGAGAATCATTGGAGACTTGTGTATTTTCGCAATAATGGACAAGACTTCAGCATAGAGAGCTCTCTAGCGCATTCTTTCAGCACGAGATTAAGGTTTTCCTTTTCATATGCAGACAGAAAATCACTGCCTGCACCTTTAGAAAAGATTTCTGAAGGATTTTACTAATTGTCTAAGGATCTCTAATTGTTACTGTTGTGAGTACTTTTGAGAATTAGATCTTGCGGTTATCTAATACAAAAAAACAACACCACCAACAACAAAAAAACATTGAATTATAACCATTGTTGCATTACTTTTTAAGTGTGCGCACACGGAGAAAACGAGCGGAGCGCACAATTGGGGATTGGGAAGCAGTTTTGCAGGACTTGTCTTGTTTCTGTCTGGTTGTTGGTCATCGAAATACAATGTTGATATCTTGAGGCATGATGTCCAAGTCACTGAGATGCCCATAAACCTGCTTGCGCTGTAACTGCCACCTGGAAACTGCCTGCGAGCTCCAACTGATCCTATTCAATACCATCATTTGGACTGCTTTTGCAACAGAAATGATCATGCGATGAGTAAGCTCGATTTGGGCATATTCTCAGAAGCAATTACAGGTAAGAAATCAACATTTACAATATTTTACTGAATAATTGTTAAAGCATAATCACGCTCATTTGCGTGCTCATTATGTGGTGTGTAATCATTAAAAAGGTACTGCCAAGTTTTAAAGTAAGTCATAGTATTTATTTAATTTTTTTTTATAAGATGTTATTGATTTAATGAGAAGACACCGAAGTACCACATCATATTGTTTAGGTGGCTTATTGTTTCCCCCCTCAGTACAGTTCCATCAATCATTACTGAATACCAGCCTGTAAAATTCCAATAGTCTCAAAAGTATTGCCTATTAATTGTTTATTGTTCAAATGCACCGACCTTAATTATTAATAAATAACATTTTATTCATAAATGTAATATACATAGATTTTATTCAATATTATTTTATTTACAATCATGTCGGTTACATTAAATGGACGTGTACGCTCTTTTACCATGGCATATGCATTTTTTCATATATTTTTTCCAGCATTTTATAAGTGCGTAAAGTCAGAATTATTTTTCTATTGTACTGCTAGTGATGCATGCATTGTCTCTCCTCAAGGGGGTGAATGATGGCTGAAGATGGAGGAAATATCTCCGAGGACCATCAGCTGAGGGAAGCAGAGGGTAGCTCCTCTCTTCCAAGGACTTTTATACGACTTAACGACCTGTCCGGTGGCGGGGAGCGTAGTGAGCTTGAGGCTGATGGAGGCGAAAGGCGAGAGAGCGCAGCCGGAGCAGCGGTGGAGGAGGCGTCCGCTAGCGGCGGGGAAGCCTTGCCCTATCCGTCTTTGGCACCGGTTGTGTTTTTCTATCTGAAGCAGACCACACGTCCAAGGAGTTGGTGTCTGAAAATGGTTTGCAATCCATATCCTTTCAAATTCAAATGCACTTTGCCTCACCTGGATGGCATACACCTGTACAGGTAGGGCGCGCTACGGCGAACGCCGCCGGGCGCTGTCTTAAGTTTGGAAACAACGCATTCGACAATATTAGTAAATAATTCTGGATCTTTATTATGTTGTCCTTTCGGAAATTATTAAACCGTCGAAAAAAACATCTCCCAAACAAAGAGAAAATATATTTTAAAGTCCCTATTGTGCTGATATCTACAAATTAAAAAGCTTTAATTCCGCTTGTGGATCCTGCAGAATATCAGAGTTTATGAGACTTGGCAAGCATGAATGTTACCTCAACAGTCTCATAACTGTCTTAAAGCAGTTGTACGTTTGTATGACAAACAAGCTGAGAAAAGTCATTTTACTCCATTAACTGGCCAATGGCTCTGAGGCATTTTGACATTACCTCATTTATTAGCACTGACTAGTTAAGTTATTTGCTTGGTGTCATGAATTTCTAGAGCTAAGAATTGTGATCACAAAGTGCCTTTGGCTCTATATCTTCAGAATTTACAACTGAACATCTTTCTTTGAGGCAAAATAATAGTATAAAGACATGTATATGAATTGGTTATCAGTTTATAAGATGGCAGTGCCAACCCGATCTCATGGGAAAACGCAAGTATTTTACAAGGTGTGGATTTTGTATGAATGTGATTAGTTCTAAGTATTTGGGAAAAAAGTAAGCATGAAGGTCCACCTCTGCGCCCACCCCTAAACCTAACCATCAATGGGACGTAAGCAGATTGTAAGAATTCATACGATTTAGCCACTGCTTTGGCAAAGCGTAAAATAGTTATGAATTGCCATGAAATTGTTTTGGCAGTGCCTAGAATTCAGCCCGAACTGTATTTGGCAAGGCAAAAAGACTACTTTCTAGAAGATCAGATGGATATCTCCCTCTAGGAGTAATTTGAGAAGAAGTCAATAGCAACATATACCTGATTTCTTAACTTTGTGATTAGTTAATTATTTGAGTCCAATCAATCCTTGCTTGGCTTTCAGCAAGAGCGCCTAACAAGTGGTTTAGATTAGTCACATCTATCTAGTCCTAATGACTGTAATTTTTAGGGTGTTGTTAATGGTCTTATTCCCTCGACAGCGAGATGATTTCATTTTGTATCTTAAGAGGCTTCCCTGTTTAGCTGTCAGTCGTTTTGGAGAAAGAGGAGAAAACGGACCTGATTGCGAGCGTGTGAGGAAGGGATGTGGTTAGCATGTGTGAGTCAGAGGTGTGCACTTGCAGAATGACTGATTCTGGGTGTAGGTGATCTGTTTGGTTTTCGAACGGACTCGCAGCAGCCTCGCCAAAGGAAAGAATGCTCTTTTGGATCGAACGAGCTGGCTGGACGTGATTGTGATGTCTGGGTTCAAATGCTTTGTTTTTCTTCAGTAGGAAATATGATGAGCCTTGTGGGCTCTGAAAGGCTGCCCAATCAAACACACTCATCTTTCCCCCATTCTTGTTTCTCAAACTCCTCACGCTCTTCCCCCATTAGATGAGCCCACATCCCTAAAAGAATAAGCCAGGCTTATGAAACACAGTGCCACTGGGTGGGAGTGGACCTTGTGGTTCTCCGGGCCTGATGGTCTGGTATTCCTCAGAGATAATAAAGCCAGCTCTTGCCATCGCATTTCCATATTCTTAAATGCCACTGTTTCTACTGAGTTCCCGTTGGTCCAGTGCACTCATGCGCTTAGGAAAAGACTGAGCCAAAAGGGATCCTATTAACTGTGGTCAAGAAATAGATGTGGAATTCCCTCTCCTTGAATCATCCTGCTGCACTGCTGCACACACTATCTGTTCACTGTTCAGCCGAGATCAATGAAAAGGCTGGCTGTTTATTTAGATTTTAAATAGCTTTGAAACAGTGGTCAAGTAAAGTGATCATAATATAGCCAAATGTGATGCTGCGCAGTGCAGTACAGGAACAAATCAAAGTGCGCAGTGACATTTGCACAAGTGTGAGTGTCCTCCGTATATATCCTCTTGCAGATTTATGTGTCGAGACAGTTCATCTCTCAAGGTGCCATCTCATGTAATGATTCCTCGTATGGTAATTTCTGTTCTTAGATCATTGTTGTGCCGTTGAGTGGGGTTTGAATCTCTGGGACTCATTATTTGCGGGAAGATTTATTTATATGTTTAGTCTTCATAGATGACCTTTAATACATCTCTGTAGCCATTAGATAAAGGTCACTGTTTTTTAATAGTTTGTAAAGTATCTCAGATCGATCTTCTGTTCTTCCCACTGGAAGCATGTAAAAGTGTTCATCCTGTTTGACAGTCTTTGGGCAAACTAATTTTCATACTTTTTTCAGATCAAGTGGGTCCTTGTTGTAGTGTCTGACAATCTCATTTGCAATTTGGCATGTGCATCAGTGAATCGCTCAATCAGTTCATCAAAAAGTCTCTTTGTATTATTGATTTGCCAGTAATGAAGGAGTTTTCTAAGTCCTTGTGCGTCTGTTTGCCATTAGCGAATGATTCTGCAGTCTTTGTGATTCATCATTCTGTGTTTGTATCCTGTCATTCATTAGATCTTTTTTAGATCCCTTGAGTGTTACTCTAGCTTATTGAACCTTTGACTTGTCCTCCGTCATGGGGTTTTCTCTGGAACCTGCAGCATGTTATCTGTAGCGTCGGCATTCTGGAAGAGTTTGTGTATGTGTGTACTTAATAATGCCCGTGTTTGTGTGTGTGAGAGGGAGAGAATTTGGGTGTTTGTGTGACTCAGAAGTTTGAAAGTTCACTTTTGAAAGTTGGGCTGCACAGTTGATTGCACTGAAAGCGAAATAATAATATGGTGTAGTTCAGTTATTAAACTGATTTGAAACGTTCATACTGTCAGCCCAAATCCGATTATTTGTATATCCGATTAGCCTGACAAGCCAGACTCACATCAAGATGTTGAGTCTGGGAGCACACCATTGGCAGGGCTCAATCCGAGGGGCGGGATAAACGGTTGTCTTTCAAATTCCCTCTGCGTGCAATAGGATAGCGCTACAACCAACCAGAGCGCTATCAGTGGTGAGACAACAATCATAAGCGGGTTGTTGCTGAGTCCCATGTGTATTCCCACCAGCGGAGATAGTTGATAGATTAAACTTTTGCCGTATCCGGTCCGCAAAACTCCGAACACATCTTTTTTTCTTAAGAATGACTTCAGTGCCGTTCTTTATTAGCAGGGAAGTAGCAGGGAATTCACGCGGAACCGTCGCAACTCTGCTGTCATTATGTTAAGCTTGCCCACCAACTCTATACACGATGTGATTGGCCTGACTAGAGTTTGGTTTTTCAAGCTCACAAACCAACGGAGAGTTGCTAGATGCCCTGGCTGTAAATTGCATTTGCTGCCGCTAGGGTGCGTCTAGATTTCTAGGCTAGTATCTGATTGGAATCTGATCTAAAATTATTGACATCCACACTATGTATCACAACTGTTCAGATCAGATTTGTGTGTCCATGCAGCTCTTTTGTTTCCCAGAATATCTGCATTGGATTCTATGGCATATATTGTGTTAGGCATATGCCAAAACAGCAACAACACCCGCAACATAGAGGGGTTTGCAATACAGATGTTGCCTTATTTACAACATGACATTGTCCAGCTGAACTACTGCATCTTCTGAGGTCTTTTGATGTTTCCTATAACAACGTCTGATGTTCTACGTTTTACGTGGTGTGAGAAAGTCACATAAACCATGCGAAATCCGGTCAGAGTGGTCAGTCCGAAACGGATTTCCAAAATAAGCGAAGTTGAAGTTTTTTTTGTTGTTGTTATTTTTGCAGTTCACACTTGCTAAATTGCTTGATTGGATTTAAATTTGAGATGCACAGAAATCGAATTTGGACGGACAGTCTGAACATAGCCAAAGGTCTGCATTACTGTATTAATTTCAAATTTGCGCTTTTCTAAATATTTTTGACAATGTGATTAATTAAAAAAGATCAAAGACAATTCACAATTAAAGCGAGTAAAAAGAGATCTGAAACCACTTAAGTCCAGGTACAATTTTATTTTTTTCTGATAGTGTCTAAGTCCCCTTTTCACCATGACCTGGATGATGTTAAAGCAATCATAATTTGCAGAATATTGGAAACACTTCCACCATGATATAAAATTCAGTCATGTGAACTTTGTTGCACAGTACTGTCTGTATTACTGTAAGGAGTATTTATTTTCCCTTAAATTAAACTGTTGAACAGAAGACAGTTTTGAAAAAGCCAATTCCAATGTTTACTAGAGACCGAAAGATGTGCCATAGTGATGTTATGTGTGCAGCAAAATGCTCAGATCACTGATGCTGCTTTAGGAAGGAAAACCAAGTCTTCAGTTAGTCTTTAGTTTGTTCATTTGAAAATACTGATAAGCTGCTGCGTGCATTTCTGCTTTTTTAGTAACAACTGCTAATTGGATTTTTAGTTGCAGTTCTAGCTGAGCTACACTGTCATGGTTTACATCAAAGACATGTATTTAATAGCCTCTAAATTTCAGATGTATCCTGTATATAACGCATCAGGGCACTAAAGAATGTAAAGAATGCCTTAATTGATGCAAATGATTCCAGAAGAAAAACGGAGATTATTCATGTTGTCAAAGCGTAAGAAAAGGACCTCCCTCATTTACGAGACAATGTGCCCTCAAGGCATCTAAGATAACATATCTTCCAAGACTCCCTGAACTTCCTCATTATGGACTTAAACATTGCAGAACATTCTCTGCACGTGGCCAAAACACTACTAACCATCTCCGACATGCTGCACTATCTTGATGACACTGCAAACCCACTGTAGCTATTTCGGTCTTTAGACCATCTCCAGACCTTAAAAACTAAGGTCAGTAGATAAGCGTGTGATAATGTATGTGTTTTGGGACTTCTCAAGAAATGGTGACAAAATCAGTGTTTTTTTCAGTAAAGACCACAGTAGAACACATACCATGGGTGGCTTCATATTTAGCTTTGAGCGCCTCACATCTCTCACTTGTGTCTTCCTGTGAATTTAATATGATTACAGAACTCAAACCCAGTAAACTCCTGTGCCGCACCATTAGAGCTCATCTAACAGCCTTCAGCTTGAGCTGCAGCAGACATCTTCTCAGGACATGGAGGAGATTTCAGTTTTGTAGCTGCCGGTCAGATCACTGGCACGGATTTGAATCTGTTCTGATGTATAACTATTAATGGAATATCATATAGCAATTATTAGGTCTGTTAATCTAACATGTAACAATTTTAGGTTTAATAATTAGGGGTTTTACCTCACGATACGATCAGACATTGATTCTCTTAGCCTGCAATCCAATATTTTCTAATACCTCAAAACATGCCGTGATGTAATTTGATTAGATTCAAGGGCCTGTGATCAATATATCAATATTACAATGTGCCTGTTTTACACAATTAGTTAAATTTTTCATTTCACAAATAACTAGACATTTAATTGAACTCACTGCAAATTCTAT
This sequence comes from Paracanthobrama guichenoti, assembly GCA_018749465.1. Lineage (NCBI taxonomy): Eukaryota > Metazoa > Chordata > Actinopteri > Cypriniformes > Gobionidae > Paracanthobrama > Paracanthobrama guichenoti. Next base: position 3,552,169 of record CM031954.1, read on the forward strand.
ATCTATTAGGACCTCCATATATATATATATATATATATATATATATATATATATATATATATATATATATATATATATATATATGTATGTGCATGCAAGATCATAATTTGTCTGATCCAGCTTATCATTGGCTTGTGCAAAGCAGTGACAACAGTCAAGAAAGTCTTTCAGTCTTCTGTGGCCACTAATGGCTGGTGGTCACGTTTGCACAGAGCAGTATGGTTCAGTACAGTACAGTTCACTACGAATCAGGACGCTAAACCCTGATCCGGCTTGTGTTTCCACCGCTAACAGCACCCTTGATAGGCGTGGTATAGCGATCAACGTCATTCTCGCACAAAGAAGAACATGACAGTTAACAACAGTGGAGGACATACAGCAGATCTTGTTCTTGCTTCTCGGGATGTGGCTGTTTGTCATGAGAAGACACGCTTTGTTTAAGCCAAAAAGCACACGCGTGACAATTCTCTGTCAACCAATCAACGTTCTGCAGTGAGTCTAGCACCACCCTTTAGCACCGGACTACTGTGCTAGGTACTCCAACGGAACTGTGCCAAAAAAGTAGTACAGTATGTTTTGGAATTAGGGTACCATTCACAACTTCTGACAATGGAAATGGCAAAAATTGCATACCGTACTGTACTGAACCGTTGGGTTAATATCATCCATTATATGATACCAGTAGTCATTTTATCAATAAAATGAGCGGGCTTAGAACCGGGGGTCTCCGGCGTAGGAGACGGGCAGGCACGCTAATACCGCAGCCTTTAGCGTCAGTCGCTAGAATGCTTCTTGAGGCCAGGGGAGTGAGGTTTACATGCACAGCTCTTACTGGACTGTGTCCGTTACCCTCACCCCCCAAACCTCACTCCCATCTGGGTCATGCCACCAAATGTTACCAGTCTTACTCGACCTGCTTAGAGTGGGATTCATACCGCACACGGTCTCCGGCGTGGGAGGCTGGCGCTTCCAAGTTCAGTCGCTAGCATGCCTCTTGAGGCCAGTGGAGTGAGGTTTACACGCAGCTCTTACTGGCCTATGTCTGTTACAGATGCATCGTTGAAATCGATTATACAAATAATATTCATTATTTTTGTATGTAATTGCATAAGTCAATTAATTAATAAAATTCATCACAATTAATAGGATTTCCTTCCTTTCCTTCATTCATTTCTTCCTTCCTTCTTTCAAACAAGCAACAATTGTTGACACATTTGATTTGTCAGTAAAAGAACAGAACATGAAGTGAGCTCTTATTTACTCAGCAGAAAATGTTACTCTGGGCATCCAGCACATCCAGACAGAGCAGGCAGAAAATGAAGGAAAGCTTTACAGACCAGCATATATGAGATATTAAAATTAATTTTTGTAATATAACCAAAGCTTTGAAATATGAGATTGTGTTGATCTTGAAATTAAATTATGTCATCAGCTCTATGGTAATATTCCTCTCCACGGTGTCACCGTGACTCTATTTTCTACCGCTGAGCACAGCCAGAACTCCCAGACCTGGAAACACGGGTGAAAAACATGCTGCGTGCATCCTTTTCACTTGCTATAGCGAATAACAGACTGCTCATTAGTTACCAAACAACTCCTGCATATTGTCAAAAAATATACATCGCTTGTGTGCCAAGTATGTGATTTACATCAGCTATATGTTTCACGATGTGAAAGAGAGCATACAAAAATGCTGTTCATTAGAAAACAATCCCATCCTGAGAGTTACTCTCATTTTTTTCCCAAACTGTTTGTGTTACTGGCACGTCCTGCTACTGTCTGTTATGTACTTTTATAATATTGCCAATGTGCTAGGCTTGGCAGCATTCTGCTTCTTATGCATTGTTACTCCTGCTATAATTGGTTGTTTTTGTTGCCAAATGCTCATACTGTTGATTTATGAAGACAGATTTTGACTCTGGAGGCAATCATTGCACTAACTATTGTCAATTAATCACAATTTAGCCCTCAATTCCTTCATTTGACAACCAGAAACCGAGCATAAACATAAAAAGCAGCTTAAGCCGAAGGGATGAAGCCAATTTTGCCATGCAGAAAATGGTCATTACTTTGTGTTCAATATTTCATAATTCCATCTTTTCTTTTTTTAAGGCCTCCCCCCCATAACACATTTCAGGCTGAATCCCATATATGCCAAGTCTGTGAATTAATGTACAGTGGCTCATTACAGGGTCCTGTCAAAGCCAGACATCTATAAGCCCTCTATTTGAACAAAAAGAGAAGTTATAATTACAGCCAGACTAGTCTGTCCTTTAAATTAGTCCTCTATTACATGTCTAACTATCAGTTGAGAGCAGCTGGTGCTGTATGCTGTATTATATCTAATAGCCTCAATATAGAACACTTTTGTTTGCCTATACAAAAGGGGGCTTTTGTTGTTTGAAAAATATATTTGAACATTAGCTTTCCATATGAAGATAAAGTTCGATATTTTATCTCATATATCCTTGTATGAAAAGTCCTTTGAAAATGAAAAACAGACTGTTTTGCTCTATTTTACTGTATGTGGTAAGTTAGAATAATGATTTGTTTGGTTTGTGCGTTTCTGAGCAATCAGTGCATTTGCATTTGTGTACGAAAATTTATTTTTATGTGCATTTATACACAGATCAAGCATAACATTACCACTGAGAGGTGACATGAATAACACTGATTATATCTTCATCACAGCACCTGTTAATGGGTGGGATATATTAGGCAGCAAGTGAACATTTTGTCCTCAAAGTTGATGTGTTAGAAGCAGGAAAAATGGGCAAGCGTAAGGATTTGAGCAAGTTTGACAAGGGCCAAATTGTGATGGCTAGACGACTGGGTCAGAGCATCTCCAAAACTGCAGCTCTTGCGGGGTGTTCCCAGTCTGCAGTGGTCAGTATCTATCAAAAATGGTCCAAGGAAGGAACAGTGGTGAACCAGCAACAGGGTCATGGGCGGCCATGGCTCAGTAATGCACGTGGGGAGTAAAGGCTGGCCCGTGTGGTCCGATCAAACAGACGATCAACTGTAGCTCAAATTGCTCAAGTTAATGCTGGTTCTGATAGAAAGGTGTCAGAATACACAGTGCATCGCAGTTTGTTGTGTATGGGGCTGCATAGCTGCAGACCAGTCAGGGTGCTCATGCTGACCCCTGTCCACCACTGAAAGTGCCAACAGTGGGCAGGTGAACATCAGAACTGGACCATGGAGCAATGGAAGAAGGTGGCCTGGTCTGATAAATCACGTTTTCTTTTACATCACGTGGATGGCCAGGTGCATGTGCGTCGCTTACCAGGGGAACACATGGCACCAGGATGCACTATGGGAAGAAGGCAAGCCGGCAGATCCAGTGTGATCCTTTGGGCAATGTTCTGCTGGGAAACCTTGAGTCCTGCAGTCCATGTGGATGTTACTTTGACACGTACCACCTACCTAAGCATTGTTGCAGATCATGTACATCCTTTCATGGAAACGGTATTCCCTGGTGGCTGTGGCCTCTTTCATCAGGATAATGTGCCCTGCCACAAAGCAAAAATGGTTCAGGAATGAGGTGTGAGATGTTGACTTGGCCTCCAAATTCCCCAGATCATAATCCAGTCAAGCATCTGTGGGATGTGCTGAACAAACAAATCTGCAACTTACAGGACTTAAAAGAACTGCTGCTAACATCTTGGAGCCAGATACCACAGCACACCTTCAGGGGTCTAGTGGAGTCCATGCCTTAATGGGTCAGGGCTGTTTTAGCAACAAAAATTGGGGACCAACACAATATTATGTCATAATGTTATGCCTGATAGGTGTATAAGCTAAATTGTAATTTTTGATTCATTAAATGTGTGTGAGACCATGTCTTTCTTCTGAAGTCTTCGATGTTACTCGAGTAGTCTTGATAATAAATTAGTTTGAATTTGGTAAAAAACAAAACAATAAACAGTACTTTTGGCATTATAAAAATTGCTCTAACTTGGTATGTAGATGGTAAAATTGGGAATTTGTGTATATGTGTCCAAAAAGAATATGCATGCGTATAGACTTGTTTAGCATGGTGGGTTTCTTATTGAGCAGTTTCCTCCTCAATCAGCATATCTGACTGCTTCATTTGGAATATTTACTCATCATAATTGTCTGTAAATTTGACCTGAATTCATGCTAGAAAAAAGGAGAACGAATGAATCAAGCTGAATTGGTTGTTTGAAAAACACCCATTATTATCAAAATGTCAGACTCTTGGAAAGCTCTGTCTTTTTTGTTCTCCTTTGAGCGTGTGTATATATTTTTCTTCTATATTACCTTTTGTCACTGTTCTTGCTTGGCCACCCCCTGCCAATCTTCAACCTCTCAACACTCTCTCTACCTCTCTGTTTCTCCCTGGGCTGTTCCGTGAGATGTCTGTAAGTTTATATAGGAATCAGTCCAGGATTTTCCTACCAGCTTTTTCTCATTAGAGAATTGGAGGAGACTGGAGAAGTTGAGGGGAATGGCATGAGGCAGGAGAGTTGGGGGAGGGAGAAAGAAAGAGAGAAAGAGAGAGAGGGAAACTAGGGAAAGTAGGGGTGAGATGTATGTTGGCCCACCTAACCGAATTCCCATACGGCCTCTGAAGCTCATTACCTCTACCACTTGTGTTTACTTTCCTTTAGTCTTATTACCAGTTAGATCTAGCCTTTCCTTTCCCTCTCACACATCCCCCTTCCTCTGCACGTTAAACCTAGCACATTAAATTTATTTCTGTTGCTTCATTTGTCATAAAAAAAAAACAAATATACAAAAATTGCTTTGAGGTACATTTGGTTATACACCTACAAGATCAACCAACATGGGCTTAAATATTTTTGTTCAAGAGGGCAAACCTGTTTTGTAGGGGTGGGTGATATGTACAAAATCTTGCATTGTGGTATGATAAATTTTATGTAGCATTGTGCATTATAATATGTTTTTTTCTGGAAATTCAATGAAAAAATATTGTTTATAGCCTACATTAAATAACCATGTAGTAATGCCTATTTTGGGGTATTTTGAATTAAATTAGGGATGCACAATATAGTGGTAGTTATCGGTTGTTTTTTTTAATTTTTTTGAATATTTTAAATTTGCATTTCACATTTACATTACCTTTGTTGTCATCTAATGCTCACTTGCAGTTAATCTCTGAAGCCACTACACTGTTATATGTAATCTTTTCAAATTTCAAAACTAATATAATTTTTTCATACTATACATTACAATGTTAATGCCTAAATTAATTTAAATTCACACAATTTAATTTATTTATATATTAGTGCTGTCAAATCACTTAACATAGAAATTTGTATATATAGAAGTAGAACATCCTTGTTGATGCTGGAACATTCCAATCAACCAATCAGATTTGAGGGATACGTTTAGGCTTACAACAAGGGTTAAGGCAGTGGTTCCCGACCTGTGGCCCACTAGGTTGGCCACAGTGATCCTCCGGGTGGGGCGCGAGATAACTTAAAATTTATTTTAATATATTAATAATTCGTTCATTTTTATTATTAATACGTTAAATAATAAAATATAAATTATATAATTTAAAAAAATTAATTACAACAAAGAACCACCTCTCTGGTATGTGGCTATTCTCTGATTTGTTTTGGACTCGGAGCAACCCAAGGCGTTTCTAATCGCGCTGTGGGAAAGACTGAACGGTGGCAACAACCAACCGCTTCATGAGCACAGGATACGTAAACTACACATTTCAGTTGGATAAAGAAAACCAGTGTCACTAAAAAGGTTTGATGGATGACGGTTGTAATAAAGGTAAAGACGATTACAGTGACATGCATTAGGCACGTGCGTGTCCGTTATTATTGATGCGCAAACAAACCATGTATGTGTGCTCTCGGGCTCACTGAATAAAGTTTTGTTTGGATGACGATTGTAATGAAGGTAAAGACGATTACAGTGACATGCAGGAGTCATACATTAGGTGAGTACGTTATTATTATTGCCCATACAAACCGTTTATGTACGCTCTGTACTCGCCGATCGCTATAACATCATTTTTTTTGCATGAACGCAATTCAATATATTCACGTAGTTGTCAAAATGAATGGACTGTGAATGTTTTTTAACGAATGCTCGCCGAAGAAGCGTGTTTTGAAGAAGTTTGTGTTTATGTACACACGGGCATCAGCTCCAAACATAGACATGATTGCTTGTTCTGACAGAGGAACTGTTCACTGATGACACACCGTCTAAAGATGGCTAAGTTTACACACATTTCTTAATTTGTATTTTAGTGTGTTTATTAATTATGAATGTATCCGTATAGTAGTTATATGTGGTCCTTTGGCATCTCCCTGTGGTCTTGTTTGTTATGGCAGGTTGACTTGTTGACTTATTTGTAGGCCTACTTATTGTACTGTATAACTGAGCAGCGCAAGTACTTGTAAAGAAAAAAAAACCCACTGAAGGTTAATATGTCTTGAATTTCTTTTGTTTAAAAAAATATTATGGAGTTGAAAAGTAATAACACTATTGATATGGAAAGGAGGGGGGCTTTGAGTAAAAAAGGTTGGGAACCACTGGGTTAGGGGCTTCTACCCCATTCTTCTCACCTGTCATTTTCCTCTGATTTTAGGGATTAGTTATGGGTGGGGTTAGGGGTAGGAATAGGGTTATAATTTTGGTTTTGGATAGGAATGTTGTTCCAGGATCAACAAAAGATAAGTCAGTAAAAATATTATAAATAAAATATTTCTACCTTTTTGTTTTCTGATTGGGATTTTCATTAAAAGTTGATGAAATAGAAGGTACTACCCAGTCTAATGTTTACTGGTGTGAGGGAATTTGTGCTATGTGACTTGTCAGGAGGTGAGGCATGCCCGATTGCTTTTGTTGTACCCGTCTGGGATGTCTGACTGGCCATGAGAATCCCCTTTTTTGGACATGCTTGACTGGAGGGGTGTGTCGCAGGTGGCAGTGATAGACCCCAGGACTGACCCGCACACTTATCAGCAGCGTCCTCCCCTCATGGCCACACTTAAAGGCCCCTCAACCCACCCGGTGTCATCACAGTCCCAGTCACGATGCTCAACCCAGTGTCTGGGCAAAGAAAAAAGAGATTTATTGGAGATAAAACCTCTTAGGTTATAAATATCTCTTTAAAGCAGAAAGCGTTGTTATATAAAGCTGGCACGGTATGTAGTTACGGCCACATTTTGAATTTCTTCCTTGTGAGAGATTAAAAACATCTGCTTATATGTTTAATGTACATTTGACCCAAAAAGGACTAAAGAAAAGGAAAACCACTTTCCTACACCATCCAGTCCAGTGAAACTGATGCGACTTGGTTAAAAGGAATCCCGTTGCGCTCTAATAATTATTGTCCTGAACTTGTCCAAGCAATCCCCTGCACGTGTTTAATTAAAATGGCTTCCAGGCGGCGCACCTCAGTATTCTCTCGCCGTAATGCTGCCAACACCTGAAAAGTGAGTGAAGGGAGTGGAAGCCTGGGGAAACCTTCCCAGAATTCCAGCGTTGTACAGTAATTACAGTGTAAGCTTCATTGGCTTTTATTGGGATCCATCTTGCCCTTGCCGTCACTAACAATAAGACAACTTATCTGAGGGAAGGCTTGGTGTCTCGCAGCCCCGCTGCTGCTGCTTCCTGTAGTTGATGAAAAGCCACAGTGACATTTACAGCTTCCAAACCATTATAGCTTAATAGCCGTAGGTGATGCCGTCCACACTGGCGACAAATAAGCCAAGTGAATTTGGGAGCTACTACATTACGTTTGAATGTCATGCCATCACCTGAACAGCACCATGCAGTAATGCGAGCGACAGAGGGAGAGCTATGAAAGGGGAAACTTTAACCTTTTACTGCTGTGAACGGGAGGATGTTAGTCCTGTAGATTTGGCAATTATGACAAGACAAACTGGCCACAAACAGAGGTGGCCTGTTGTCTCTGTGTGGCTGTCACAAAGAACCAGGCTGCTCGCTGTTCAACGTCCTTGGTTGGGATTTCAAAACAGCTTGTTTTCCCTCGCATGGAATATTCATCTTAAGTTCTATCATTTATTCGGTTCAGATTTTTCTTTTGGTTTTGATCTGTTGCATTTAGTTCAAGGATATCTTAAGCAATCATCTTTCCCTTAAAGGGATACTTCAGCGATTAGTATTAAGCTTTGTATCAGTAGAAATCCGGTAATCCGGAATGATCGTGCTTCACCCCCCCTCATATCCCCCGGAGACGTGAGATTTATGTATTTTATTTCTGGAAAAAATCCTCCGATGACGCAAATATCTTCATTTTGCGTCATCTGAGGATTTTTTGGCCAGAGGATAAAGACTACAAGCCAGTAGTAGGAGCTAGTTCTGCATGTTTTCAACCCGCCCATAGGGGGTGGGATCTCACTCACAGTGCTCGGCTGTCGGCTCGGGCAGCTGCGGGCATTCATGTAGACGGAGCGGTGTGGAGCAAAGTGAGTGTTTCAACTTTTCAAATGAATTCATATGAAAGTTAAGCTTCCGTAGGCATGATCTGAACACGCGCTGTGAATGTATGCCGTGCCCGCACTTACCTCAGCTCTTCGCTCTCGTGATGAATGTAATCTTACTCCTGCTGCATTTGTGCCGTGACACTCACTCGGCTCACTATTGAATAGTTAGAGAACAGACACTACAATTAAAAACTGAATGTGTCTGTTCTCTAACTGAACTAAATGATTTTATTATTATGAAAAGGAAAACAATGGTAGGGTCGATGCCGCGGTGGGCAAGTGATCCAGTGAACCAGTAGCAGTGGCTTTGGGAGTGGCCTCGTAGGGCAGCAAAGCAAGTGCATTCTGGGAGTTGTTGTCTTTCATCCACATGAACCAAAAATACATTTTCTGGCTTTTCTCAGTCTAGAAGGCACCAAATTCAAAAATAATTTCACATTTCTACTACATAAATGACCCAGTTTAAATACACATTCATCTTCCCAGCGCTGAAGTACCCCTTTAAGGCCTCGCACGTAGAAAATGAATAAGGCTGTCTGTAATCTGGCCTAGATTAAGCATCACAGTCAGGCTTCCCCCACGAAACGTATGACTTTTTTTTTTTTTTATACGGTTTCATTTTTCGACGCCCCTTTCCTCACTTCTAGCCCCCTCGTGTTTTATTGGAAATTCATTGTGGGGTTGTAATTTTGTTAGTTGGAGTTGTTTTGGACCTTGGGGAGTGTGTTTTTAATGTTCAGTTCTTTACATTAGGCAGGAGGTATAGTGGATAGATATTGCCTGTGTGTGTTTTTCCTGATAGAGCTGTCTTGTGTGTACGTGTTGCTGTCACACTGAGTCAGGGGGAGTGGGGGAGACACAGACCTCGTGGTTTTCGTGTCTCTTGTTAACATTTTTTGTTCAGGATTTCCTACAAGATGTGGCTACAAAAACAGTTCCAGACCCCCTCCACATCTCCCACTTGCTCCCTCCCTCTCTCAGAAGACAAAAAGACAGAAAAAGGAAAAAGAGAAATCTGCTTTTAATTTAAATGTAAGCAGCAATACACTAGAGTCCTCCGGGTCCTAAAGTCCCCTTCACTGTAAAAGCAGATACTGTATTGAATGCAGAACATGAATGCAGTAAAACAAACAAACAAAAACAACATAAAGCAAATAGCTTAAAGCAAGATCTGGTCATCCTACTCTGTTTTAAAGTGTGTCTTTGGCTAAGAATAATAATAATAAAAATAAAACAACATCCTGCAGAGTAAAAATAATGGTGTAGCTTATTTTCAATTATTATATTATATTATATTATATTATATTATATTATAACAGCTGCTTTTTAATAGTTTGTTTTATATTTATATTATATTACATTAAATACACAACCACAATTTCCCCCTTTAATTCATAACAATAATATGACAGGTCAGTGATATATTGAATAATTCAGTAATAACATTCCTGGTGTTATTTGTGAAGTCTGTGCGCCAAATACTAGAGGATCCATGAATGAAATGTAAAAGTGTGGTCACATTTACCAGAGTTTGGAGAATTTTTGCTGGGCAAAATCCAGTCATCAAATTCATAGAAGCCTGCTTGGTTTGAAAGTGTAAGAGGCTCTCAAGTAGTGACAGAGGAATTAGTAGAAGTCCATAGTATGTGAGTGTGAATAATGAAGAAGACAGTGTGGAGCAAGGTGATGCTGCTGTGACTAGTGGGCAGTGTGTTGAAACAAAGGCAAAGGTTGTGTGTTCGATGAGTTCCTCTTGATTTGTCTCAGTCAGGGGTGGGTGGGTGAGGTACAACAGAGCCTTTAGAGGGTATCGTATTTTACTACTGCCATCAAACCCAACCTGTCCTAATGATATTAACTTGATATGTGTCCTCTTACATCCTTGTCCTTGTGAATCATCCATAACATCAAGGCCTTCAGAGGTTACAGCTACCGAGATGTACAGTGACATCTTCAATATTTTGAGCGCTAAATCATGCATGTATGGGGAGCGCTCTTTGATACTTTAAAACAAGCAAACAGCCTGTCAGAGGAGATGAAAAAGGCCACAGTCTTGGAGTGTTGTACACACTCTGTCTCATGGGAAGCAAATGAGCGCCTTGGCCTCAGACTCGCTCACACCACATCATTTATCTTGTCCTGTGGAGTGTAATCATCGGAGTGCTGCGCAGTCACTCGGGCGGTCTGTGTCCGGGGAACACCCCAGGGGGCTCCCGCCTCGGAGCTGTCCTCACTGCATGGTGGATATGCTGACCTGGAAGAGAGCCGAGACACCGGCAGTCTGATCGGTAACGATACAGTGAGGAAGAAGTGAAATTATAAAATCAGTTGCAGCCCAATATGGGGTGTCATCATTTGCCAAACTTTGGTAATCAAATAATTTGTCTGGTACATGCTATAATTACACTGTGATGATAGAAAAAGGCATGTTTCCCCATTGACGGTCATTCAAAAGTAACCACATATTCTGCCTTTTTATATACAAATAGCATACTACTCTTACAATTTCTGCCATATACAGATATCAAAGTTTTACTAAAATTGCTAAACCTAAAACCGAAATAAACATAAATAAAAACTGAATAGAAATATTAAAATAAAACAAACTAATAAAAATGATAGGCACATTACAAAATTACTAAAATGTAAAAACTAAAATTAAAACTGAAAATCTAAATTTATTCAAAGTATTAATAAATGCTATAATAGTATATAAATAATACTAAAATAACACTCATGTGTGGCAGTATGCTATTCGATTTAGGCCTGAATGCCCATAATGCAAAGATCCTATCCCTAAGGTAGCCATTTGCAGCCTGATGAAAAAAATTTAGCTTGTTGTCATGATCATCTTGTTCTATCAAACTAAAACTGCCTTTTATAACCAGTTAGCACTATGCTAAGGTAATGGGCTAAGCTGTTGGCTTACTAACTGAAAACTGATTAAAACCAAAGAAAAGAATGTCCCTTTTCCATAGCATTATATGTGTATATTTCAATTATAATAACATTTATATTTCATTTATATTGATGGCGCATAAAACGCTATTTTAGTCAATGGAATCGCTTTGAGGTTCATGTTAACAAATGGAAATGCTAAAGGATAGCTTTCTCTAGGGCTGTGTCCAAAATCGCCCTTCCTACACTGTAAAAAAATATATGACCAATAAGTTATGCCAACATATGTTTTTACATTGAATTAACTCATCAAAATAAGTTAAGCCATTTTCAACTTTTTTTAATTTAATTTAATTTTTTTTTTTTTTTTTACAGTGTATACACATAGTTCACTATTTGAGGGGATAGCCTTTTGTTCTGATGTCCAAAAGTGGACATTATTGAGTGCGCTCATTCAGTACAACCATGGTCTTATTATTGGGAGATACAAGGGTCATTGGGAGATACCATTTGAATAAAAGCATAATGGCTAACTTGAATCATGCGTACCTTGATAACACACATTACAGCCTTGATGTGTAAGAGCAAGCATGTTGAAGATTAGCCGATGAGCTGTCAATTCATTAAAGGATAAGCTATTTCCTTACAAAAGTGGTTCATTTAGTATAGTTAAGCCTCTCCTCCATTGACATCCATTAAAAAATGGCCTCTTGTCTTCTTCCCTGCATACCGCAGTGTTAGCAGGCATTATGCGGTTTCGGCTAAGGTTGCAGACTTGCCTTCAAGTGGCTTTGGTACAACTGATGTATGCAGCTAACCACTATAGAATACTGTAAGCTATAAGTTATAGTATAAGTTATACACTATAAGCGTTTCACCAAATTAAATGGTGTGATTCACCAGAAGAACACTTCCGGTGCACTTAGTGTCTAAATTCGCTCACCCGTTTTCATTCACTTATTGAGTGCACTATATTAATGGAGTAATGTAGGAAATAATGAATGGAGGGTACAATTGATCACGGAATTAGTTGTCCATTATTTTCATGATCAATTTTATCAATTAGTTGTAGCAACCCTACCTCACATGCCTCAGAGTACAAGAAGGTTCCAGCATACCATGCACATAAAAGAGATCTGCAATTCAGATTCAGCCCATGTGAGACACTCCTTCTCCAGCCATATAAATCCCACAAAGACAAATGGATGGCTGAGCAGCTTTTCAAGTGTCTAGAGTTTGGGATGCCTTGCTAAATAAATCATATTCTCTTTAGCATTCATTACCACTGTTTAATTGCTCTGCTCATTTTGTTTAGTGGTTAGGAGGGCCGTGGGCTTTTCAAAATAATGATGGCTCATTGGAGAACTACCCCTAATAGTCGTGGGCAAAATCGTGGTAAACAATAATCATATCACCTATCTCCACTTTGGTAGCATCTTTTGTAAATGAGGGTTAACAGTGCACAGTTAATCGCTGAAAAGCGCAGTGAAAAACAAGTGCTTGTATACAAAGCATGCCTGTGAATTATTTAGCTAACAGCCAGTTTCCTTTAGGAGATCTGGATACAATGAGCAGGGCATAGATTGTGCACTTGGCAGCTTCTTTAGACATTGCATTAGGCATATGGTGTTTTTTTTTAGCAGGGTGAAGGAGGTATAGAGGTGGGTTTTAAACTCGTTCTTTAAATAATTAAATGTAATTTTATTTACTTTAAATGTGTATTTTTATTATTTATTTTGAAATAATTTTATTTACTTATTTTATTTATATATTTATTTTATATATATTTTTTTTTTTTTATATATATTTATATTATATATATATATATATATATATATATATATATATATATATATATATATATATATATATATATATATATATATATATATATATATATATATATATATATATATATATATATATATATATATATATATATATATATATAATATTATTATTATTATTTTATTTTTATTTTATTATTTTATAAGCTCCTGATCTCCAGATCTACCCCCACTCTGACAGTGAGCTCATCTGACCTGATAGGAAGTCATTTATGTAATGATAAGTGCTCACAAAAGATCCCAGCTTTCAGAGGAGAATGTCCTCCTGAACGGCGGCCAATTACTATGCGCCAGCTGCCTAGAATTCCCACTCTTCCCTCTTTATCTTTTTTCTTTCTCTTTCCCTACCAGTATTCTGTATATGATTTTAAGCCACTCTGACTGGTCAGGCTGCATACAGCAAAGGACACCTAGAAGAAATACTGCAATGTTGGTCTTTATGATTGACAAATTGCACCTTTTGGAAAAGAAAAAAAAAAAAGTTGCAAAAATCAGTTAGTGGACCAAAATGATAGGTAGGAGCCCGCATTATATCAGCGCAGTAACTTTCTAAACATAATTTTGTTTCCTGACAGCCTGATTAAAACCTATGCACCCTGACTCCTTGAAGTAGTGTTGTAGTAGGTCAGTCTGATTGGAGCTTGCAATTTTCACAAGTGCTTTTCAGTTTTGTGCAATATGCATGAGGCAGTCGGTGAACAGACCGTGGGCGCTCTATGGGCGTGCCATCTGAGACCGCAATGGATAGATTTTAAACTTAAAAAACAGCTTAGCTGGTTGGTCAGTGACAACCTGAAGCATGTGACCAATATGCACTCTGTATATGCGATTTCAATATACACTCTGTGTATATTAACTAAACATCGTTCTCAATCAGTTCTTTCTCAATTTCCTCAGTTCCACCTCCCTCTCTCTTGTTTTTACAGAGTTTTTAAAACCTTGTGGTATGCTCTTATGTTCCCCAGCCAGAGTTGTCATGGAGATCTATTTTCCATTTTTTTAAACCGCTTCTTACCTCTGGTTTTATTTTCCCTCTCTCTCTCTCGCTCCTCTTTCTATGCTTTTTTTCTACCTTTCATGATTTCTTTCCTCCGTGTGTTGGTTGCCATGGTTTCCCTCACGGAGTGTAGTTGAGGTGTGTAAGCCCGCCCATGCCTTTAGTTTTCATTGTGCTGTCAATCAGCCTGACATCTCTATTGACAATCTCAGCTTGACAAACCACCAGGAAAGAATTTTGGCTTGAGCAATTCATACAAATAACGTCCACATATATCTCTTTTATTGCATTTAAAGCCCACGTTAGACAGTATTCTGCTTGTTCTTTGTTTCAGTTGTTTTGTTGCTTGACTTTTGGTGAGCCAAAAGGATTTGTTCCTTTCCTTTGTTGTGTTTTTATTATTTATTTTTTTATTATTATTATTATTTCTCTACAAGGCTGTGGAAAAAATGTAAAAAAAAAAAATACACGGTCCATTGAATGCTTATTTATGTATTTGTATATAGTACCATTCAATAGATCAATTAAATTAACAGATTAAATTGATCAGAAGTGACAGTAAAGAAATGTACAATGTTACAAAAGATTTCTATTTTAGATGCGTCTCTTTTGAACTTTCTAAGCATCACAGTTTTCAACATTGATAATAAGAAATGTTTCTGGAATCAGCATATTAAGGATCTTAAAATTCAGCTTTGTTATCACAGGAATAAATAGCATTTTCAAATATAAATCAGTTCTTTTAAATTGTACTGATATGCACAATAGTACTGTTTTTACTGTATTTTTGATCAAATAAATGCAGTCTTGGTGAGAATAAGAGACTTCTTTCCAACCCCAAAGTTTTGAGTGGTCATATTTACAGTTTATGAAAATTTCTGTTGATTTGTACACTAGAATTACAACTTGGTACCTGGTATTTTTTGGATGTACTTTGAAAGATCAAGGTAAAAAATTAAACTGGAAACTTTTGGAACTTTGAGCGCCTGTAGATGACACTTCATTCGGAGTTCCATGATTGTGGGACGCTGACGTGACTCATATGAGAAAGGCTCTTCAGCTACAGTTACAATCTCTCGAACGCTCAAGAGGACCTGTGCATAATAAACTGACATAGAAAAGGTTGACTTCTTTTCAGAAGCTCTCCCTTTTACTTTGCTCTCATTCATTTTTAAACCTTGAGAAAAGTCATGGACTGAAATTGATGCTGTGTATCTCTACTTTGAGATCTATGCAGAATGGCTTTTCCCAATGAATGGCGCTCTTGTCTTTGGCTTCCTTTTGCTTTTGTGACACGTTAAGTCTGAGAGCACGGACAGGTGCTAATGTGACCTATGAGACTGTGAGATGATGACAGGTGAAGACAATGCCTCACAGACACGCCTCAAAGCACTATTATCCAGTCTGACAGGAAGTCAGGTGCATGTGTTCACGTGAAGTTAGGGTTTCCTTCTCCCGTAAAAAAGCGTATATGTTTTTGATGGAGAGAGCCTAGAGCTGCACATTTCATTATAAGGTTGTGATCTCAAACATAAGACAAACATAAATGGTTATGAAAGCCAAAATATTAAATGTCACAAATGTATATTTATTGAATAATCCGTTGTTTTGTAGAGGAGGGTCAAAATGACAATTTTCACCTGAGATTTGGAGCCAAATTATAGGGGGGTAAAATGACTTTAGAAAGATGGCAGCATCATTATTTTATTTTTACACAGAGATTGGTAGGTCTATTAGTGAACCTGTTGACTTTAGCAATCTTTGTGCCAACGGTAACTGTTCAAAAATGGGGAAAAAGCAGATCTTGTGTGTGTTTTCTTTTTTTTTTGTCTCAAGTTTGAATGCCTGTAATTCAAGGAGTATTAAAGATATCTTAATATCCTTTAGATTCTGATTCTTAACAAACGTTTCTTTTCATATCTCCATTTTAAAGGCCCTCGATGGTTCAGTCCCAGAGATATGGAGATCTTAATATGGTATTCTAGTTCTTAACAGACTTGTCTTTTGGTATCTCCATTTTAAAGGCCCTCTATGGTTCAGTCCCAGAGATATGGAGATCTTAATCCCTTTGTCAAAAGTTTGTCATTGAATC